>JAQFVV010012681.1:0-600000 GCA_028023455.1 Epiperipatus broadwayi | reverse complement strand
CACTTTTATCTAGGAAAGTTCTTTTTTTTTTTTTGTCTTGATAATATTTACGTCTGACTAGATAGATAGAATGTAGTTATGGAAGTCTTTGAGCAATGTCATCTAAATTTTTACCATATCTTAAATAAAGGTTAAGGTAAAAATAAATGATGCTAATAATATATCTACATATAAAGGCAGATTGAAATTTTTTATTCAAATATATATTTAACCTGTTATAAAAATTTAAGAGTAGTTGATGTTGTTGTTTTATTAATATTAAGAATAAATAGCATTAATTTAATTATATATTTACTTTTTATTTTTTAAGATTCTACATCATTTTTAGTTGATTTTATTCAAAGTAAAGGGTTTTGGCAATGGCATTCATCTAGAGTCGCTCGTGTTATGCTTCACTGTGTTTTAAATACTTATCAGGATGTAAGTATTCTTTTTATATATTATTTAATAAAATAGTTTATTGAAATAATAATAATTACTATTAGTAGTACAATTATCAAATGGTTAATCACTCAAGTGGGTATATTCAAGCACCAAAAGTGGGAAAAGAAGCTCCGATCCAGAAACCTTTATCTCATTAATCCGTCATTCTATCATTGTAGGAAACTCATAGGGCAATACAGACAATGAAATAAGATCTCTAGCAGAGTTTTATTTAAATTTAAAAGATTCTTACACTTCAAGCCTGCATTTATAAGTTTAAGATCAAGCACCATTTGAGATGATTTACAAATTGCCATGATATTACTAAAAAAATAAATCTTGCCTGTTATTTCTCCATCTTTAGAAGAACAATACTAGAAATACTTGTCATTTTTTAAATAGATTCTGAATTCTGGATCATTAAAAGCCAAAATTACTAAAAAATTTATGCTATTAAACTTGTATTTGGAAAACAGTTTCAGTGTAATTAAAAGCAAAACCATCTTTTTTATGAGTAGTAATAATATAATAGACATTTTATAGTATTATTTTTTTTTTTTACTATATAATTTAATTTACAAGTGCTACATTTTTTTTAATAAATTCATTTGACAATGTTATCTTTGCATAAATATGTTAATCATTTACAAGTTTATTATTTACATCTGATATAATAAATTTTAGTCTAATAAATGATTAGTAATAGTCATTAATATATTTATCCACAGTTAATATCAACAGACTAGTGTTTACTATAGATAAATATTAAACTATGATAATGTAGATATGTGAGTTGGACCAATTGAAGATGACCAGAAATGCATCTTGGGATCATTTGCTCGTTTTTCAAATTCTTTATTCAAGTGTTTGAAATGTGACTAGAAATAAAAATTTTGAAGTATATTAATATATTTTTCATCATATGAGTATTTTTTAAAGTATACTCAAAGTTAACTACAGCTTTTGTCTTATTCTATATACACACACATATAAATATATATCTGTTAATCAAAAATATTGATCTGATCAGAATTTATATTTTTTATTTTTAATAAATATTAAAGCATAATGTTATTATATACAGCATTGTATTTCATTGTCATTGTTAATAAATTTTTCAAAACGTTTTTTTAGTACAAACATGTCAGTCACTTTATTGATTATATCTAAGAACCAGCTTTTTCATCATTTATTGGGGAATCTTAATAGGGTTAATTATAATAGCCTGTTTTTGCAATATATGCTTATGAAAAATTTGAAGAAAAATTCTCTAAAAAAAAAAATCAAAACTTTTTTTCCTCTGCCAAATTACAGTAACTATTATTGATGAGCTTTTTTTTAAAAGCCTTTTAGGGGAGTAGTTTCCAAAGTGGGATACACATATCCCAGGGGATGCGCAATTTGATACAATGAGTACATCAAAAACATGTGTGTCTTAATTTTAGATCAACTTAGATTGTAGTTTCTATCACTGACTATAACATGATTTTAAACAGAAATATTTGTTTGCAATTGTACTAACTGCTGCAAAAGTTCATTCAAACCACCCAGATCAGTAGCTCTCAGCCTTCCTAATGCCGCGATGCTTTAATACAGTTTCTTTTGTTGTAGTGACACCCAACCTTTAATTTTGCTATTGTTCTGAATTGAAAATATCTTTTTTCCAATGGTCTAGGCGACCCTGTGAAAGGGTTGTTCGACCCTCAAAGGGGTTGAGAACCACTGACCTAGATGAAAGTTTTCCAATTCTCCTCCCCTCTATATCCTGTAAGAGTACCCTGGTGGAATATATGTGAACCGGATGTGGTCCCTGATCCTTTGTTTGAAATTAACCAATGGTGGAGCTTTATGCATTCATGGTACATGTATTTTTAACTCTGTATATATCGTTTCATAAGTTCGTACTGTATAGTTCCAATATCTTTTTGTGCTTATTTTTACATTATCAACTGCTAATAGTGAATTAGTATTATCAAAATTTCTTATATTTTGAGAAAAGCATTTGATATTCATTAATAGTTAACAAATTATATTTAAATTTTATGAAATTAATGCTCAAAAAATGAGCAAATGATTAAAAAAAACTCCTGCAAAGAAACCTTATTATAGTGCTTCTATATCAGGCAAACAGCAAGAAAAAGATGGGATTGATACTTTTAGTCAAAGCTCATTGCCAATCAGATTAAATGATAAAAATATTGATCTAAAACTTAAGAAAAACTTGTTCAGCAAAGTTCAGATTATCAAGAAGCCTACTTGAAATGGGGTTTACATTAACTATAGTCAACAATGAACCTCATCCTATATGTTTATTGTGTCATGAGATGGTTATATGAAGCCATCATTATAAGTAAGGCATTTAAAAACTAAATATCCTGAATATGAACACAAACCTTTACAATTTTTTGAATGATGTTTAAAACATGTAATTCTCAATCCAGCAATTTAAAAAAAATCACTAAAGTTAATCATGAATATTTTGAAGCATCTCTTGAAGTTTCAGTCTTACTAATTACAAAAGACAAAAAACTGCACATCATTGGGAGAACACTTGTACTCACTGCCTCTGTAAAAATGATAGAAATAATTCATGGAAAAGAATATGCAGATAAACTTAAATGTGTTCTGTCAGCAAATGCTATCGATAGACATATAGTTTTATTTAGATGACTGAAAAAAAATAACTATTTAAAATAATTAATAGACCCACAAAATGACGGACGGGTGTTTAAATACCCAGTAGTGAATTAAATATGACTAAAACAAACTTTTAATTTAATTAGTTTTCACAAATGAAAATTTTATCTTTGCATATCATTAGTACAACACAATTTTCTGAACAGGAAAATTACTACTTGGTTTTAAAGGTCACACAAATATTTATCTTAGCAGTCTAAAGTATTTTTTCTTAGTTTATGTTTAAATTAGTTTTTCTAGTGTTTAATCTTGACACTTATATTTCCATTACTTCAATGTTAAAAATTATATAATGTCATGCCTATTTATCCTTTTCTTTTATAGTAGTATAGTCTTCTCTTTTTTTTTTATCAGAATTGTTTTTATATAATGTCACTTTGTTCAGATTAAACTCTTTTGCAAGTCAATATTACTTAACCAAATTTAAAATTAGATCTATTTTCACAATGTTATCTTTAGTAAGGTAAAATATTTTGATGGAAAATGAAAATATCTGTTGATCTTTTTAGCCCTATATAGTTTATATCGGAAGATCATCTGTCAATTCCAATTCTGGCACTGCTAGTGTTGTTCAAACTTGTTATGAACTTCCGAGCAATATTATTACTTATTTCAGAAATTATTTTCTTAAAAAAATTTTTTTTTTAAATCGTATATGTAATTTCCTTCTGGAAGATAAATTATTAGATTTTAAGTGTATGTTAGAAATTGCTTGTTGATTTTTTAATAAGTTAGAAATAATAATCAAAAGTTATTAAAAAACAAAGGTTTTTTTTTTTTTCATCTTAAACTATTGCAGTCATTAGATATAAAAGTTCAAAAGAGAATTTGCTTCTATTGGAATGTTCTTTCCAAAAATATATTTAATGTAAAATTGTGATGAAAGTATAGAAACAGCTTGAACTCATTAGTAATGAAAAACAAATGATTTAAAAAGTATGCTTCCCCTCTTACTTATTTATCAGATCTGCAATGAAGATTCACCCATCTTTGAACATAAGATTTTTAAAAAAAATCAGAATTATTTAAATTATGGTATTCTCTCTTTATTTGTGAATGGAAAAATAAAATAGAAGAGACAGAATATCTTAAGAATATTTTTGTCATCAACAACTAAAAACCAATTAAGTGCATTTTTAATGAAATCAAACAATGGTGAGTTTCAACTATTTGATAAGATGTTCAATTCATTGAAAGTAAAATTATCAGAAAATTAGAAGTTAAAAAATGGTGATGATTAATAGCAACAAATTGAATGGATTCTATATCACTTTTTTTAATGTAGTCATTCAGATGTATGGGAAAATGTAATCTATATGATTTAATTTTATTAATCTACACAGCATATATATATTAAAAATAATTCAATAAAAAATTATTTAATAAGACAACTTTTATAATAATATTATGTTTAATTAACCTCACCAACCCAGATTTCGCCCCTATATTGGAGCCTTATCAAGATGTAAATTCTTTCTATTTTACATCTTGATAAGGCTCCAATATAGGGGCGAAATCCGGGTTGGTGAGGTTAATTAAACATAATATTATTATAAAAGTTGTCTTATTAAATAATTTTTTATTGAATTATTTTTAATATATTACATTGCAAAGACAACATTACGAACAAGTTTTGATTTAAAATTTGATCATTTTTTGATATACAGCATATATATATTAAATACTGCCACTGCTATAATAATAAATAAAATAGAGAATTATATAATGTTAAAATACTAGCAAAAAACAAATTTATAGTAAAATTTTCTCATGACCATGGTTTCATATAGTGACAATAAACCTCAAGTTTTTTTAAATGTCCATAGAGAGGATCTATGCATTAATAGATGAAACCATGATTTAAATAAAATTTTAGTATAAATTTGTTTTTAGCTAGTATTTTAATGTTATACAGTATTATCTTCTATTTTATATATACGAAATGTGTATAGTGTTATAGATAATAAGTATGGAAATATATATATATGTATATATGTCATTGTTAATGTAAATAAAGTTTTGTTATGGAAAATGGGAAAATAATTACGCACAACACTTACATCATTATACACTAACAAAATTTACAAGAAATTAGCATGGATTAAACAAATTAATTATGCAGATTTACTATATATACTTAGACTCACGCACTAAAAAAAGCAGCAGCAGCAGACGCTTGGAAAATCAGATGTTAATTTTTTTTATTCCCAATTAATATGTATACAGAAATAATGTATACATTACTAATGATGTTTGTTTTAGAGACTGTATCCTCAAGAATTAATATTTAGTTTGCTTATCTATATATATTACAAGTATAAAAACTCACTATTTCTATTTATGTCGCATATATCCAAGTGTATACAGGAATATATATAATATTTAAATACAAGTGTATTGTCTATGCTGAACTTTACTTAATTTGTAAGGATGTGAACTCAGACTCTTTTCAACAATATCGGCATCAACGAGAGCTTTGAGCATTCCATCATCATCAATGATATGGATGGCTGAAGTGTTGGAGGGTGGAGAAGATTGAGCCTGTCCATTAAATTAAAGTATGAAGATTATTTATCTTAATATAAACTGGGCACCGGTTATATATCTGTGTGGGAGATGATGATCTGGATCAACTGATGAATGATGTTTCAGTATTGGTAATCATTTATCTTTTTCACATGTATATGGTCATGTGTATCGGTCATATAGGATGGATTCGATTGCTGTAGGGAACTTGAAAGTCTGTATTCACATCCCTTATAAATAGCAATATATATATATAATTATACACCGTGAATGTGTGTATATTGTGTATAAGTTAGAAATATAAGTGTTAGTATAATTTATATTATCTGTGTTTAATGTTTATATATCTTATGCAGTGATTCTTTTATCAGTTGTTGTTAAAATTTGACATACTTATTGAAATTTATTTATTTTTTTTTGTTTTTTTTATGGATTTGGGAGTTACACTAATATATGAGTTTTTTTGACAGGTTTTTTTTTAAAAAAAAAATGTTAAAAAAAAAGAACACATGTTTACAATTTATTAAATCCGTTGTGTGTGTGGGGGGGGGGGGTAATTTATTTAATAAAATTAACAAATCCAAAGTCATATATATTCTTAAAAATGTCTAAACACTTTTAGTTTAAATGTCTATGATTAATCAATTAATTTACGCTATTGAAAGATATTAGTTAGCATTGAGACCAGAGTGTCTTTATATTTAAAAGGTGAAAACTTAATACTATCTTTATTCTACAGGTAATTTTTTTTTTATGTAACTATATTATGACTTGTGAAAGAATTTGAAAATGGCTTAGATTGATTTTCATTTATTATTATTTAAACTATTTTTCTAGCTTTTGTATTAGTTTTTATTGTTTTTGTTGAATGTAGAGATGAGATATTAAATTATTAGTAATGATTAAACTATTTGCCCTGTCCATAATATTGAAGATATGAATATAAAGATTTTATTGTTGAGTTTGTTTCATTATACTTTTTTTTTTTCATATGTCATAGCATCGGCCGGGACGCGAACCCACAACCGTCTGCAACCAACTACTTGCTTGCAAGGCGGCTGCGATGACCTCTCGGCTAACAACTTTTTGCTGAAAATTATGAAATTGGAAATTTTTGTTTACTGGATATTGATGCTTGATTTTTTTCATTTCAAAGTCAAATTTGATTTTTAGTTAGGGTAACAGGTGTGTTACATTCATGTAGTTTTTTAGGAGTAAAACTTACTGCTATTCCTGGTTATTTAAATCACATGGTGTTGTATATTCATATTGTATTATTTTTTAATCAAAACTTGTTATTAAGCTGCTGTTTTCTACTTATTTATTTGAGTTTGTGTCATCACTCTAACATTATTTCAGAGCGGAAGTAGTCTTAAAGCATAGGATGTCAAAAAATTGAATAAATCAGAAATTAATAATGATTATACAAAATTTTAACTTTAAAAAAAAAAAAAATCGAACAGCTTGATTCTAAGTTCTATAATATTTTGATATTTATAAAATACTCCCAACTTTTTATGATTTTATTTTTTTATTTTTATAATCAGTGATAAATATATGAGTTTCAAAAATAGTTTGCTTTAGTTATTTTGTTTATACATTCACGTTCATTATTGTAAATTAATTATTCATTATGTCTAGATAATAAATAAATCAACAACTCTGTTCCAAATGTAAATATCCAATACTTTTATAAATATTGCACAGAGTAAAAAATTTAAAAATTAAAAATAAAACTAATTCACCAAACGCTTTTGGGACTGTATACCAGATTTATGGTGACTAATTTAAATTGAACAGTCAATATTCCAGTACATGCTCGATGGTACACTCACGTTGATTAATGACGTTATTAGACATAGCAATAAACCAAGCCTCTTTTAACTTGCTCGTCCTATCATTAGGCTCATTGCAAATAGCACTAATCATCTGAGGAAAGCATTCATGCCCACTCATTTCTCATGATTAAAAAATACTGAATTAACTCGAGATTTCATTTTAGATTTCATATATTGATAAATATGTTGCCTCGACCTTGTTGATATATTAGCTTTTGTTTCCCCATAATAAATAGCATTACATCCAGACTTATGGCAAATAATTAAATATACAACTTCATTAAGTCAGGTTTAAACAAAATATGGATATAAAGAAGAAAACAGATAAACAGTGGATTTCTTTGGCATATGTGGATATCTATATATATGAAATTGAAGGAAATAATTGTTAAGGATTATAATATTGATCTTAGATCACCCTTATGTTTAAATAGATTGATAAATAATTCAAAGGATAGTGTGGATGTTGATGATAAATATGGAGTTGTATATTTAATTATTTACCATAGTATAGTTGTAATGCTATTTATTATGAGGAAATGAATGCTAATATATCAACAAGGTTGCTGCAACATGTTCATCAATATAGAGAATCTAAAATGGAATCTCGGGTTAATTCAATATTTTTTTAATCATGAGAAAATTAATGGGCATGAATGTTTTCCTCAAATGATTAGTTTTATTTGCAGTGAGCCTAACAATGGGAAGAGGAAGTTAAAAGAAGCTTGGTTTATTGCTAAGTCTAATTGCATCATTAATCAATGTAATATGAGTATTCCATTGAGCATGTACTGGAATATTAACTGTTCAGTTTAAATTAATCACCATGAATCTGGTATACAGTACCGAAAGCATTTGGGGAATTAGTTTTATTTTTTATTATTAATTTTTTTACTCTGTGTAATATTTATATATGTATTGGATATTTATATCTAGATAAATTTATGAACCTAAATAATCTTGCTCTAGAAAAAACAGAATATTGGTGTTTTTGTTTTTTTTTAATCACACACTTTTTTAAAAAAAACTAATCTTAAAAATAGGGCATACAAGAAGTGCCCACTTTTTTTTACAAATTTGCTTGGTTTTTTTTTTTGTTGTTGTTGGAATGTGAATATCCTCCTTCTCCCAAAGAACCACTAAAGATCACATGATCACCATTCTTTATGCTTACACAAGCTGTTTACATAGAGGCTAAACTCTATCACTAGCGTCACTCAGTGCAAACCAGAGTAATCAATGGATGCAAGAAAGTTTATATATAAAATCCCTATCTAGTGCCTACTCATCTAATATCCCAAATTAGTTTCTAGCTTATGACTTTCATTAGTGAGGAACCTTGGATCTAAGAGCACTGCACCTAGATCTTAGGATCTAATTCAACCCTCCAGTTATTCTAATAAGATAAAAGGTGGCTGCTGGAGGGTTGCATTATATCTTAAGATCTAGATACAGTACTTTTACATCCAAGGCTCCTCACTGATGAAAGCCATAAGCTAAAAACTAGTCTGGGGATATTGAATGAGTAGGTACTAGATAGGGATTTTATGCAAACTTTCTTGCATCTATTGATTACTCTGGCTTGCACTGAGTGGCACTAAGTATGGAGTCTATGTGTCCTCCTGAAGAAGTTAGTAATTTAGCTTTTTAATCATATATTACTCAATAGCAACAAGATTTCCAACTGCCAAGAAATATATTATTTAAATACAAGTATAGTATATATAATTAAGCTAGATTAATTAGAGAGGGTTGAACCCAGACTTTCAACATCCCTTCAGTCATCCACTGCATCTTATACAACCAATATGCTTGACCACATAATGTGAAAAAGATAAATGATCATTTATATATGTGAAAAGTATGAATGATCATTTATAGAGGATTTTAACCTTATCTCCCTTCTGTTATCCATTTCATTTTATACAACTGATATACATGACCACATACATGTGAAAAAGACATTGGTTGTATAAGATAGAGTGGATGATTGAGAAGAGCTTGAAAGTCTGGATTCAAACCCCTTTTAATTACAAGAAATATATTAAATTGATAAATGGAAAAGGTCTCATATTCGCAATGCCACCAAGTTATTCAGGAGATCACATGAGGTTCAAGCATCTTTGTAATAGACTAAATACAACAGATTCTTTCAATCAAACAAACTGATTTTTTGTTTGCTATATGAGAATTGATCACAGAACTTTTAAAGATATTAAATTAGTCACTTGTCAACACAAGACTAAGTCATTCAAGCATAAAATATCTAAAAAAGAGATTTTAAATTTTCAGGTTTTTTTAAGGCTGTGTTATAATCTTTGATTTTTGTTGATGTGAGAGTTGGCTATTAAACAAGCATAATAGGAAAATATTGATCATTTGAACCGTTTTAGAAGAAACTTTTAAGAAAATGACAGACTGCAAATAAAATTGTAAAAAGGAGAAATTTATCATGATAGATTTCATCATCATTTCACATGAGAAGACCCTATTTAGAATTAGCTGTTAAATTCTTTCTTTTCCAATCTAAAGTTAAAACATAATAATTTTAAATTAATTTTTTTTTTTAAGTATAATCATTATGATAACTAATGAATTGCTTTTGAAAAATTAGCTTTCAAACATGGGAAAATAAATAATTTCCAATATCTAGTAATAGTTTTTAAGTGTATTAAAGCATATTCCAGAAGGAAATCTTTATAATGTTTTAATTAGGGCAAATGAGGCTTAATAGCAATCCAATTGTTTTTCTTTACTTAATCAAATGTAAAACTGATTTAAGAGATTAAAATATTGGATACTTAGAGCAAAGCAGTTTATGATCACTGTATAATGTTAAATTTGATAGGTGGCTTTTTCATGTTCACCCGAGTGTTTACTCTGGTGCTACTTCTGAGTCAATCTTTTTAAGTTTGATGGAATCAGTCAAATGAGGAAAAAACAGTGTACTAAAGAAGTAATATGATAAACATTTTAGAATTGCAGAAAAATGTTTTGAATTCAAATGTATAGCTTAAGAATATAAAATTCCTGTTAAGACACGTACTGTCCCTGTAATGAGCCCTAGTCAGTACAGCAAGCATTTTGGAATTGCAGAAATCTTAAGAATAAAAAATTCCTGTTGAGATAGATACTTTGCCTGTAATAAGTCATGGTCAGTTTCTATATGATACTTCTCACCAATGATGAAACCTGCTGGTTATTCCGTTTGAAATTTTTGTTTTACAATAAGCCAAATTAATTTGAGGCTTTTGCTCTTCAACTAATAATGATTGATATTTAATCTAGTTGGTTATAGATGAACTATATAAAGGGTAACTACTAAGCAAGTCAAATGAACTGAGTTTCATCTGAGTATTGAGTATTGCTAGACAGAAGTACTAATCATTTTAATATACCGTTAAACATTTGTGATAATATGGGAAAGTCTATATCCTGCACTTTTCATGAAATTTGTCAGTTATTGGAGGAGCACACTTCAAGAACATGTAATTTTATGAGGTCACATTATGGACTTTGTTATGAAAAAAAATCTGTTTTCCAGATTAAATGATAGTTATTTTGACTTTCTGAAATATTGTGAATTTTCGACTTGGTAAATTATGTAGTTTTTTTCCTTGCCACAATCTTCTGGAAAAGATACATAATGTTTCCTGAGCTAATGAATAAAGCTGACAAACAATTACTAAAGTTTACTGACAATTAGAAGAAGAATGGACTTTTCAATAAAATTTGAGTTACAAATGTTTGCTCCTTTGAGCAAAAACATTTAACTCTGCAGAAATTGAAGATCATTGTTAATAGACAATAAAAAGTTTGAATTATATTTATTATTTTTAAGGTACTTTGGGATTAGAGCTGCTATGATGTAATCGTGATTGAAATGAAGAAACAAACATTATTGTATGGAAGGCTTAAAAAAAATCATCTTATGTTATCAAAGTAATTCTTAGATTGTCTTAAGTTGTTATTAAGCTTTCTTTTTTTAATTCTAAATAATTTCATGTAAATAATATAAAATAATTTATTTTCTTTTTTAGAAGATTGTAAATGTTTTGTCATGATTATATCACAGCAGTTCTAATCCCAAAGTACCTTTTTAAATGTATGTATTTCTAAGAATAAATAAAAACACATGTCACTGAAATAAATCTAAATCAAACTGAATAATAAAATTTGACAATAGTGAAAATTTAAAGGATACCTTCTAATTTATCTGGTTACTTAAAATTGTCAAATTTTAGGTATCCAGATTAATATATTAATGGACTGTTCTTTTCTTCTTTTTTTTTTTGAGAGTTATCCCTTTGTCCTGAAAAAAAATTAAATAAAATGTTTTCCCTCCCTGCTATAAATTCTTATCTATGCAATTAGTAAAGAAATTTAGTCTACTTTCATTAGTTGGCACTATAATCCATTCAAATACGATGTTTTTGTATAGTTTCTATATATGGTGTAATAATGATACATGAATATAAAGAGAATCAGAGTAAATTGTACAGAGACTAGGAAAAAAACAAAAATAAAGGGAGCAAGAAAAAAGGTAGAGATTTTTCTTTTAGATACTTATAATAATAATTGGGAATATATGAGGTAGGGCATTGGAACTAACAATGTAACTTCTATAAAAATGGACATATGGATAAAAAGAAATATCAATTGTGGGGAAATGAATTGGTAATTATTGGAAGGGGATAGAGAAAAAAGTTCTGTAAAGATTTTAGAGGGAGGGAATATTGATGAAATCAAAAGATCTGTGAGCATATGATCTATGTACAGAAATCTCTGGACTTAACATTTCCTCCAATATGATAAGTTTCAATAATGCATCTGAATCATATCGTAATTCATAGCAACATATTAAAAATATTAGATGAAGATAAACTATTTAATGAATGAATTGTATGAAGAATATGTAAAAGGCTAAGATTATTCATTGAAAAAAATGTATGCTGATTAGTAAGAGGTGTGGACTCAAAAAAAAATTCAGATCAGTGAAAAGTAGACAATAATACTTGTGTAACATAACACACATTGTAAGTTTATTATTGGAAATACTGTACCTAAAGGTAGCATTAATCAGAGATGTTTTGTTTAGTGAATTAGGGAAATAATTTGTTTTTTGAAGCTATAATGATAATATAAATTAGAAACACCTTTTTGTTCCTTTTATAAAAAATAAAAAAACAGCCATAACTTTTCAAAAGAAATTTGTCATCTCAAAAGTATGACAAAGATAGTAATGTATCTACTGGACATCTGTTTGATTAAGATTTAAAAAATAGTATATTGTTAATGTAAATAATATCAATTACTGTGGAACGAATTCGAGATAATTTTTTTAAAGGCATTAAATAATGTTTTGATTTGTCTTATATTGTTTTCATTAAATAAATCTAAAAAAATCATATTCCCAATATACAATCTTCATAATGTGCTATTCAATTCCTTAATCTTATAGTTTCAACGACCTAGCTGTTTTTTTAATTGCAAAACACAATTGTATTATATTATTTTTTCACTCAAACACAAAATTATCTCATTTTTATAAATTCTTATATATATGTGCACATACGTATTTAATTTGCTATATAATGTTGAATTTTTTAACTTTATGAAAGATGATATATATATAATATATTTACTGTAAATGTATAAATAATAATAATAATAATTGTATATATATATTATAACGAGATAAATCAGTAAATGAACGGTCCTCCTGACTTCAGTTATATTCAAGAGCAAAAGATAAGAGGTCAAGACGGATGTTCTATGTGGAAGTGCAAGTTTACCAAACTGATTTGCAATATGTTCTACTATACTTTCATATTAAATAAATGTTAATGCTGTTTATACTTTAATAATATGTAAAATTTGAAATGAATAATTGTATATGGCTGCTACTCTTAATATATTTTTAAAATATTTTCTCACATAATGTTTCTTACTAAAAGAATTAATTGAGTATAAATTGATTTGTATTTAAATTAAGATTAGCAATTTTAAAAATAAGGTTGACTAAAGATTTATATCAGGGTTACAAATGATTTATAATCATTTACATAAAATAAGAAAAATGTATGGATGTAAAGTTTATCTGTTTATCTTAGGATTCCATAATGTAAAAGGGAATTTTATGTATATCAAATTACTCTATACCTGTGTATTTCATAGAGCAACAGTAACAATAATGATGCATTTAATCCAAATAGATTTATGTGTAATCTAACATCTTAAATATGACCTATATTTTGTAAATATGCAGTTACAATGTTTCTTTAATAACGACAAAAGAGTATTAAAATTAACAATGGCTTTATTATACAATATAAAATAAATTATAAATGAATAATAACATAATTAATTATAGAAAATTATATAAAATACCTAATAAATATTAATATTTGTTTCTACATCTTGTCTAAGCTTGGTATATAAAAGTGTTTAATTATACAGTGTTGCAAAAACACTAATGCTCAATCCGGATAGGTTGCATATTATTCAAAAGCAAATCCTCAATTTAAATATGGGAGGATAATAATAATAATCATATTAATAATAAATGTTTTGAATTTGTTTCAATAACTAATCAATTTCACAGAAGTTTTTCATTCTTTTAAAAGGAACAAGTGAAATTATTTGCTTAGCAATCCTAAATGATATTTAATAAACATATATCTTATTTATTATACCTCAAGATCCTTTACTGGATTCATTTAAAGGCTTAATCATTAGAAATAAAACTTTACTAACATAATATAACTTGTATCATTAGGATATCTTATTGCAAACTATAACATTTTAAAAATGAATAATAACATATAGTAGCTATGCATAAAATATTCCTTATAGATCTAATTAACTAAGGATGATTAATTCTTTATAACTTTGATGTTGAAACTTAAGAATCCATAAAACATATATTAATTTCAATATAGCAAAATTTGCTATAAGTTTAAAAATTACATTAATACAATCTAGTCCTAATGTAAATCATACATTTAATCATATCTAATATCATAAATAATAAAATTAATAAAAGTATTACCTGTACATTCATATAATAATATCTAGGGAACTTATATATTTATTTATTACACTAGTAATAATAATAAGTAACTAACTAAACAAGAAGCAATTATAATAAAATTTACTGTGTAATCCATCTATTTATACTCCAAATTGTTATATCAATTAAAATTTATTCCAATGAAATATTGATATGTATATAATATTCCAATGTTTTGGGGAATTCACAGAAATATTTTTAATAAAAGCATCAAAGAATGATATTAAGCACAATTAAATTTTCTTTTATAATTTAATCCTTACTGGAATTATTATCAACATTAATGAATTCCATTAAGCACATTTGTTAATTCAATGTGAATTATATTTAACACATTAATCCATTTTCAGGCTTGCTGATAAATTTGATTTTTATAATATTCAATATATGCATTTATAATTCATAAGTGATATTAACATATTTGACATTTATAATTCATTATCTATTTCTTAAAGCACTGGATGTGAAAAGTAATTTAGTATATGAAGCAATTCCATCTCTTTGTAAAGAAATTATAAGTTTATATCCAAAAGACTGACATTCAGCACTTCTTTAATTTGAAGTATTTTATTACTTCATTAGTTTATAGATATTTAATCCTTGTTGTTAAATAGTTCAGATCATATATATTATATATGATCAAGCAAATAGGCTATATTCCATAAACATGTTGATCCCATTGATTTGATTAAAGTTCAGCATTCCACCAACAATTACGTTTACAACTTTATCTTTCTTGTTGCATTGTCAAATCCATATAATATTAAAATCATCGTTATTCTTTATTACTTTTTACAATGCTTTTTTTACAGCTCACTATTGACAGTTTCGATTGCTGCAGCAATCTTCTTCAGAACTTCTAGTTATATTTGCAAATCTTTGTAAAATTCAAACTTTTATCTTTATTCTTTATTACTTTTTACAATGCTTTTTTTACAACTCACTATTGACAGTTTCGATTGCCCCAGCAATCTTCTTCAGAACTTCTACTTGTATTTGCAAATCTTAACTGCTAAATTTAAAGTTTGAATTTAGCATATGTCTATATAGTTGTGGTATTAAAATCTTGCTTTTGTTGTATTATTTTCTTTATGTGTAGAAAATTTGGATATTGTCATTTTGTTATAAATGTTTGTTAGTATGATGTGGCTGCAGAAAGGCATTTGCTCTTATCTACAGAGAGACTGTTTGATTTCTCTTTGAGGTCTTAAAAGTACTGAGCAGATCACTTCCTAATGTCCACTATATACATTTTTGCCATTGCAATTATTATTACTATGTGATTATTCATTAGTAAATAAACATGGATGGGCTCTTGTTAGATATGCATCAGCCAATGTAGTTAGTTTACTGGTATTTTTATCTCTGAGTTTAATATCAAGAAACAGCATGGTCTTTCTTTTCAGTTGCCCAATAGTTCTTAAGTAAAATATTTGCTGAGTTTTTTTTTTTTTGAAGACAGGATAAATGTATGGGTATGTGAATAATCTTTTTAAATATATATATACACAATCATGACAAACAAAATTAAATTATTATCCTTATTCCTAAGAAGTTGTAAGAATTTCCAGCCAAGGCATTGATTGACTCTCAAAGGCTAAGGCAATGAAAATCCCCGATTATGCCCTACTGCCAGTTAGATAATGATCTTAGGTATCTACAACAGAAAATCATTTTCAAGTAAAGGAAGATGGCATGGTACATTGATGAACTTTATATGAAGTTAGAAGGGAAAGAGACAATTTTTTAAAAATTGGAAAAAGCACAAATATAGAAAGCATAAGTGAAATGGGATATATTATAAATAAAAAGTGGAAGAATAATATTTTGGAGATTGATGGTATATCAGATAGAATAGCAAGATTGATTATTTATATTAATGGAAGGTATCAAATGTCTATGATTTGAGTTTATACCCCAACAAGTTCTCATTATGATGAAGAAGTAGAGATTTTTATATGGATGTACAAAAATGACATTGATCAGACCAAACAATATTTTTAAATGGTCATAGAAGACTTTAATGCTGGAAATGGTAAACAATTGAAAGATAAACGTTCTATAGGTAAATTTAATTCTGGTGACAGAATTGTGAGAGGATACAAACTTGTGAAGTTTGCAGAAAAGAAACAAAAATTGTGTATTACGAATTCTTTAGTTGAGAAAAATGTGAGATAGAAATGGACATGGAAGCATCCAAATGAAGATTTAGTAGAATTAGATTATATGTTGACTAACAGAAAGAGGTGTTTTAAAATTGGAATGATTGTAATGCATTCAACACAGGGAGTGAACATTAATTAGAGAGGTGTAAGATGCACATTAATGCAGAACTATAAAGTCAATAACTATTTAAAAAATTAGTATTAATAGTTAATATTCCTAATCTTCAGAAACACTCCAATGAATTTAAATTAGAACTTATAAGCTTTTTTTAAAATTAACGCAGTTTGTGAAGATGATTTAGACCTGATTGAAATCAATCAGATGATAATTAATAGTATATTAAGAACTGGAAAAAATCAGCAATTTATCAGTAAATTCTACTGAGATAAGACAATATATGAAGAAAAAAGAAAGAATGTAAAAATGTTTAAAAATTAAGAAGAATCGAATATCTAGATTTTTGTAAAATGGAATAAAAAAGAATTAATAATGGCATAAGAAAATGTAATTGTGAATTGACAAGGAATGCCATAGAAGATAATAAAAGTCTCAAAAATATAAAACAAGATTTGGTATTGGGAGGAAAGTTGTTTAAGTATTATCAAAAAAATATGGAAATTATTATTAAAAAGAGATAAAACATCATGACATATGTTAAAGAATTCTATAAAGAATTATATAGTAATAAAGAACATGAAAACAAAATAATTGCCAAATATTTTAAATAAAGAGGTGAAATATGCAATTAAATCTATGAAAATGGGAAAAGCTCCTGAAATGATATAATTATTATTGATACAATCAAAAGAAGCAAATTAAGAAATAAAAAAATTGTTGGCAAAGCTTATACCAAATGTCTGCATGATAAAGATGCACTATGTGATTGAAATATTGCAGAAGCAATATTGATGTTTAAGAAAGATGATATTAGACATTACAGACCTATAATTTTTTTTACCAATCCTATACAAAATCATTACCAGTATAATTACAATTTGTCTACAGCAAACATTAGATTTTAACTAACTCAAGAACAAGCTGAATTTAAAAATGTTTCAGTATAATGGATCACATTGAAATATTAAGAGAAGTTGTAGAAAGGACCTGTTAATAGGAGTTGTTATTTATAGATTAAAGGCCTTTGATAAGAATTTTTTGAAGATTAAAGATTTGGATCATCAAGATATAGATCCAGGATATCATTTTCTGGAGAATAATTATCAAAATGTAACAACAGTGATTAGATTATATGGTAATAGTAAGACGATTGACATAGAGATGGGTAAGTGGTAGGGTGATTCTTTATCTCCAACACTTTTTATAAGTTTTACAAGAAATATTATATGCATTAAGATGGAAAGCTAAGTAAGTAAAAATAAATTAAGATTATTTAAAACTTAGATTTTCTGTGATGTGATTGGCTTTATAAATAATGCTTTAGAGCTGTTGTAAGATTTACCAGTTGAGAGTATGAAAGTAGAATTAATGATAAATGCTAAAAAAACTAAAGTAATGTTCAATAGATTTTTTTTTACATGAAGTTAATATAGATTGATAATTATGAATTAGAAGAAATTAACAACCACAAATACCTTGGTTAAATTAATAATACAGGTGGAAACATAACAGATGAAATTAATCATGGAATTAAACTTGGATTGAATGATTTTGGTAGAAACAACTTAATATTAAAAGGAAATATGTCTACGCATTTGCAAAACAAAGTTTTTAATAGATGCATTTTACAGTTCTTACTTATGGATGTAAGACTTAATTAGATACTTAACAGTAGGGCAATACAGAGACTTCTGACCATTCGACAAATTATGGAAAGATGTATGTTAGGAATTGCAAGAAGAAATTGAAAACGAAATGTATGTGTGTGAGAACGAGCAGGATGTCATTAACATCATTGAAAGAATTAAGAGAATGGAATGGAACTGGGTTGGACATATCACTTGAAGAGATGTTAATAGATGAATAGAGAGATTTTAAATTGGATCCAATTGTAAAATACTTAGAAAGAGACTACATATGAGATGAATGGATGAAATAAGAAAGTTTGATGGGTGATATGGAAAAGAGAAGCTATGGATTGGATAAAACTTGGAGAAACCTTTTTGCAGTCGATTGATAGGGATTGAAAATGATGATAATAGGATAACATATCTATCAGTCCTTGAGGTGATATTAATACTGAACTTGTCTATTATTTATAAATTGTCTCTGATTTTCAAAATCTACATAATTTTGAAATTAAGTTACATTAAAAAAAAAAAGATGCAATGAATAGGATTCAAACAATGGTCACGAAGTGTTATAGCTTCTTTTGATAATACCAATACACATATAATCTTTTGGATAATTTTGTTCTTTTTAAATAAGTAAAAAAACATTTCAGTCACTATGAGTAATATTTATTTTGTCTAACATTTTTATTACTAAATTTAATAATCGTCTAACAATAAAAGAGAAAAATGATTTTCCAAACTGAATAAATAATAATGATTTTATTCAAATGCTCTGCGTGATTTAATTCAATGATAGAGTATCCTCTGATCTATTCATTCTCTGGTACTTCCAATGCCCGAACTTCCTATAAATTCCCAGCTATAAAGCTATTCATTTATTTTATTCAAATATCAGATGTGGATTTTCGTCTCTCTCTCTTTTAATAAGCTGAAATAATTTGAGAAATGAATTGATACTAAATTTATTTTAAAAATATATCAGATTTTTTACTGATCAAATAACAAAAATGAATATAAGAATAACCATTGGAGAAAATAGTAAAAATATATATAATTTATTATTACATATATAATGCTATATTTATTCACGGTGTGGCGCATTGACTGCAGATTATATTTTTAATGTGGTTTAGTACATAATAAAGAGGATCGGATTACATTTCCTGTGTGATTTAACACAGTGATATGGGGTTGGAAACTAAAAGTTTCAACATTAGACTATATTTCTTATGTGATTTAGTGTATAGGTAAAGGAATAGATTTGGAGGTTAAAGGTGTCAAAATCGGATTACCTTTTCTGTGTGATTTCGCATAATAGTAAAGGAATGAATTAGTTTCAAGATCAAAACTTATTCTGTTACTTTTGGTGCTCTAACATCACATGACCTCCTGCGTGACCAACAATTTGATTTTTTTTTTTTTTTTTTTAGAGTATACTGCTCACATCACCACGTCAAATTGTTTTGAATCTACTTTTCTGATCACTCTTTCGGAAGAATCTACAAGATTGAAATTATAATAAACTTTTTAAAACTTATCTAATTCAAATTTTAAAATTGAGCCGAGTACACTTGTTCAAATTTAATTTTTTTATTTTGACATTTATAAGTATGGTAAATACCTTCTTATTTTTATAAATAATCTTATTGTGAAAATAAATTGTGTCTTTAAACATAAATTTATAAAGTTATTAAAATTATAAAAGAAATCTCTGAACTTTGGCCATTTATCATGTCGTTGAATATTAACTACAGGTAGAAAAAAGAGAAGAAATTGCTGTTGTTTTGGCAACAAGTTCATATTTATCCTTCAAGTATTATAAATTTATGATTATTCCCGTGCATTGTATTAATAATTTTGCTTATCTCAATATCATGTTGAATCTGTTTTTGAAATATTGAACAAAGAGGAAATAACCACCCCTCCCCCAAATCCTATCTCTTCAGCCACGACTTCATTTAATTTTAATTCACAGTATGATTCCTGAAAAGAATGAAATCTGATTGACAGCTGTTCTTTTAAATGTTATTTTACCTGCTGTGAATAATTAAGACCACCCTCTACTGTTTAAGAACAATTATCAAGTTGACAGGAAGAGGGAAATAATATATATGTGCGTGAATAAGTACTCTGCATACTGTGTGTTATTATATTGATTTTTTTGTTGTTGTTTTTGTTGAACTGTTGGCTAGTTGCTTTAGTTTTACTTGATAATCTATCCTTGTTATAAAGACAAAGTTAATTTGTATTATAGTTTTAATACCTGTATGATTTTTCACTGTGTGTGTAGTAAGTTTGTGCATGCACATGTGTACACTTAAATCCTATTAATGTCTAGTGGACAAATTATAGAAAAGCATTAACAAATATGTTAAGCAGACTTGTTTTTTCCCTCCTAGCCCATTTTAAATAAAGATAAATTTTTATTTAAAAAATCATGTAAAAAGTAATATGAGTATATTAGGTGTCTTTAGAATGCATGTGTGTACAGGTTTGCTTGTAGAATGTTTTGCTCCATGTTTAAATCCCGTTTTTCTATAAAAATAAAATAATGCAAATAGTGAAAATATCCAAATTAACCATGGATTCCTATCAAATATTTGTTGGTAATATAATTTTTTTGATAAATAGAATACAGCGATATAGATAACATACTTTGTGTTGGTGTACTAGCAGTGGTCGTGTTGCCATCTGAGGAATGATGTTAGTGCTGCAGAATAATTGAGCTGTAAGAACTGATCGGTTGGTTTTTTAGCGTAGTGTCAAACTTGGTAAAGATATTTCACTAGTAAATTAATAGGTTGGCTTGTTTAAACGTTCAGAAATAGTTAAAATACTACAAGTATATATGTGTGTAAGATTATGATAGTATTAATAAAATATTTAAAAGCATAAACAACTGATTATGACAATGCATGAATTTAAAAATATAAGCGTGCAAAAGTTTAAACTGAGAAATATTTTAAATATATATATAATTATTTAAATAATAAATAGAATTAAAAGATTTTTATATTAAAAAAATTTTTGGAAAAATTCTGATACTTAAATTATCAAAGTTATTCAAATTAATCTTTATGAAAGCACTTATAGCTGAAGTTATTAGTTGAGATAATCATATAAAATATTGCTGAATAAACACACGTTTATCATTTAAAATAAGTTGTTTTCTTGAACGTGTACAGCAGGTTTGTCCAACCCAAATAACTGCTTTGATCACAGGTCACATGTCGTTATATCTACTTTAATAGACATAGATAGCTAAGGAGCGTTTAGATTCCCAATCCCCATCCCAAAAAAAGTAACTAATGTGAGCATAAATTTTTATAATGCACATAAAAATGTTAGATTTTTTTGTACGTCTAGAAAATTTTAGAGAAGCTATCCCAAAAGAAAATTCTGACTATAACAAAGCCTACATCCTTAGATGCTTTTAAAAAAATACAAATAATTGCTACATAGAGCTATTATTTATTTATTCTTAATGCATATAAACAAATACAAAATAAAACTAAATTAATGTAATATTTGTTTTTCTTTTGTCTCAATTTTTTAAAAAACTTTATTTCTATGCTTGTTTTTGCTGTCTTAAACTAATTTTGTAGATTTTCATCAGTTAATGAAGCCCAATTTTTATTTTTTGAAAATTTCATTTTTGAAAAGAATGTATTACAAATATAAATAATCCAAAAACATTACAATTTTTTGTGCAAAATTTCTTAAATTGGGATATTTTTTTGAAGTGACATATGTGTTATAAAAATTTATTTTTGATATTATTCCAAAAATGTGTATTAATTCAGTACTCCCAATGCTATTAATAGAAAAGATTCTTGTTTTAGTATTTCTAAAATCTAGACATTATAATATTTATTTATTTAGATTTAGTTTACATTTTATTTGAGGTATGCATTTTGCTTTTGAATAAGTGTTTATATTTTGTATTTATTTTGTATTGGGCTATGATTATGGAGGCTTAAGTCCCCCGAAAGCGCTCAGCTTTATATTTGTAAATTTATGTTTAAAGCTTCAGCAACTATGTTTTATCACAGTTAGTTTTTAATTTTTTAATTCCATTTGCAGGTTTTCAGGAACATTGCACATGTTAATGTTAAATGGGAAAGAAAATATTGTAAATAATTTGTGATATTTTTTTAAATCTGAGAAGCAACTACCAAATGAAGATAGTAGTTTTTTTCCATCAGTATATTTTGAATAATTTTTATCTTTACTAAAGTTATTTAGTCTATGGAAGTGTGTAACATTACTATATCTAAACTAACTTTCAAATAGCAATATTTTTTTTCTGAAATGCATTTATAATTGCAAGCATTAATTATTAGATTGTCTTTTCCTTGCAGATATTTATGGAGTTGATTTAAGTTTTCGGTTAGATCTACTAAAAATATAAATGTGACAATCAATCATCATTTCTTAATTCAGAAACCTTTTTTTCTTCTTGGTCTTGAATATATCAACTTCTTCCTGAAAATCAAAAAATCATTTCGCACTCGTTCCTCATCTTAATATTGATAAAGTATATTATATCGCCAGATTTCTAATCTAATTCATTTAAGGAATTTCTTAAGTTGCCAGTGTTAAAGTGCATGTGATTAAACATAATTAAATGTTTTTTTAACAAAATTCTTATGTGATTCATGGAGAATACTTGTGCACATAAGTTTTGCTGATATATCAAATAATTAATAACAAATGTGTCACTGCTTTTAATGGCATTTGATTGCATCTTATCTGTGAGTAAAGTTACAGCTTCCTTATTTTATCTGATGTAGACAGTGCATTATTTCTTGTTACACCTGAAAGTGCTTCAAAGTTCAAGTTATTTTCGATAATACAATTTTCAATTGACTAGAAAATATCTTCTCAAATGGTATCTTTCTAATGTAAAAGCTTTAACATTTCTTCACTTTCTTGAAAACTATCATTTATATCATGAATAAATACAACAAGTTGAGCTTTGCTGAGCTCATAAATATAGTTGAATTTCAGCTGCAATTTGTAAACTGATGTTTGAAAATCTCCCCCCCCCCCCAAAAAAAAAAAAAAACATCTTTTATGACCAATTCTAAACACTGGTTCACTAGTTCACCATCTGAAAATGGCTTTTTTTTTTTTTTTTGCAAGCAAAAAACAACAGAATAGTTTTTTTTTTTCATAATACTGGATGGTTGTTGTAATGTTGTACTGACTGAATGCCATTTCCTAAGCCTTACAGTTTAAATGTAGTTAGTTTAAATTTTTTCACTTCTTAACTGAAATTTATGATTCTGCATGTATTGCTTGATGTTATCTTTCCATGTTATATTCCTTGCATATGCCCACTATCTCTTTGCAAATTAAACACATCAATTTAGAGTTCTGGCTTATAAACAAGTAATTTTCTTCCCAGTGATTGCTATATTGTCTGTTTTTATTTTTTACTTTTCTTTTCTTGGAGCTCATTCTGAAAGACTCAAATAATTAATTTATGAATATTTCATAAACATTGATAAAAAACTGTGCTCTGAAAATATTTACCACAAATTTCATGAATCAGATATTTATGTTTTGTTAACCAAATTTAATTTTACTTTTAACTTCTCAAATAAAATATATTTGCTTTACTTTATTCTTATTCAGGTAAATTTCACAATTATTTTTCAAAATAAACAATTCAAATATCACATTCACTCATTATTACATTTAATACACAAAACACAATTTTATGTATCTGTTGTTATTTTGTGAATTAAGCAATTTTTTACGATATATTTGCTCCCAAGTGTTCATGAAACAATTTTCAGTTGATATGATCACACACACTGCATTGTTAATGCGCACGCATCTCAGTTATCAAAGTATCGTGATTAAATGTCTTCTATAAAATATAATGAAAGTTATATTCTAAAAGTATTTTTTAATCTATAAAATAAATTTTATAGATTAAGTTATAACTCTGTTTTTAAAAATAAATAAGTAAAGAATGGAAAAGAGCTTAAATTGAATGAAGAAATTTATTTTGGTACATAAACATCCTGTGACTGGGCCTCGAGTTGGCCAGGTCTGATCTACAGCATCTCCAGACTTGAAGAGTTTATTATATTGCTCTCCTAGTGCTTGTTTTTAAGATTTTTAACTATTTTTATTTATCTATTTTTGATTCTGAATTTTTATTTGAATTTCATTTTGGTCAAAAACTGGTCATTGCTATTTTATGATTTATAAAAATTAAAATTATTTATTTAATCCTATTAAAAGATATTTACTTATG
Source organism: Epiperipatus broadwayi (assembly GCA_028023455.1). Classification (NCBI taxonomy): domain Eukaryota; kingdom Metazoa; phylum Onychophora; class Udeonychophora; order Euonychophora; family Peripatidae; genus Epiperipatus; species Epiperipatus broadwayi. The sequence goes on along the minus strand of JAQFVV010012681.1, from coordinate 575,256 downwards.
TTTATCAAGTTTCTGCCCAGCGACAGGTAGAGAAAGTGGGCAGTAGAGCTTTATGGACAAGCAGCAGCATCAATGGTGTTAGATTCAAAATAAAGTCAGCTTGATTTATCTGTGTATACATATTAGTGGATTATTATTTGATCTGTGTATACATATTAGTGGATTATTATCTGTTCCATAACATCCTCTGACTTTTGTAGATGTGGGCACACACAAACCATAAATCACATTGTCAAATCTACAGTTATAATAGCAGAATTCAATAATTTAAGGCTACTTATGAATCTGTCTTCTAGTTAGAATCTCCACAGATTCTTTTGTGATGTTAATAGTTGTCTATTAGCACGTTTTACTCTAGGATTTCATTTTTAGTGATACATTATGAACATTAATGTATCCCTATCTTTATTTATTTGCTTATAATTTTGTACTGTATAATTGTTTATTATCCTCCCATTAATGAAAGATTTTTGATCATCTAATCAACTGCAAACGCAGCAAAATTTTGGATATAAACACTCATTTTCTTGATTTATTTAAATTTCTTATTTTTTTTTAATTAATTAATACTATGAATAAATTAGTCACAATAAATGCATATTAAGAAAGAGATAGTTTTTTAATATATTGTATTGTTAAAATAAATAAAAAAGATTTAATTTTTATGTAGATTGATTACAAAATCAATTAAAATTATTTTTGCATTGATTTCTTTGCATTTAATGTAAAAGTTTAAATGTATATATTAGGTCAAAAATTAAATAGATAAATTAAAGCTTTTTTATAAATAAATAATAATACCAAAGATTTCGATGAGTTGGAAAAAATAGTCACCAACCAAGGCAGCCGTTGGTGGCCGAAAGTGGAGGGTGCTAAGAATCCCCTGATTGTGGACCCAGACTGCCATTTGATGACAACTTTTTATTTAAGTATTTACAACTGCAAATCACTTTCTAATGAAGGAAGAAGATTGCAAGAATTAGAAGAAGAACTGTCTTATATTACATGGGAAATTATTGGACTTTGTGAAGTTAGAAGAAAAGGTGAAGAGACAATTGATTTAAAAAGTGGACATGTATTTTACTATAAAGGTACAAATTTTGGAAATGCAAGTGGAGTAGAAATCATTATAAAAAAAAAGTGGAAGAACAACATTGTGGAGATTGACGGTCTATTGGACAGAGTAGCAAGATTAGTTATATAACTTAATAGCAGATACCAAATGCAGATAATTCAGGATTATGCCCAAAAAAGTTCTCATAGTGATGAAGTAATAGAAGATTTTTATATGGATGTACAAAAAACAGGCTTTTGATCAGAGTAAACAACATTTTAAAATTGTTATGGGAAACTTTAAATGCTAGAATTGATAAACAAATGAAAGATGAAAGTGCTGTAGGTAATTTTGGTTATGGTAATAGAAATGAGAGAGGACATAGACTTGTGGAGTTTCCAGAAAAAGTTTATATTATGAATTCTTTTTTTGAGAAAAATGTTAAAAGGAAATGGACATGGAAGCATTCAAATGAAAGTGCAGCAGAATTGGATTATATTTTGACTAACAGAAAATACATATTTCAAGATTGTAATGTTCTTAATAAATTTAACACAGGAAATGATCATCGATTAGTAAGATGTAAGATACTTGTTAATGCAAAACTAGAGACAAAAATTATTAAGAAAAACAATATTTACAGTTGATATTCCTAATCTTCAGAAACATTCTAATGTATTTAAATTAGAACTTACAAATTGGTTTCAAGTATTAGTAGATTTTGAACATGATTCAGATTTGAATGAAATTAATATGAAAATAACTGATATACTTTTAAAAACTGCAACAAAGATAGCTGGTAGAAAAAAGCAGCAATTGACCAATAAAATTTCTACTGAGACTAGAGAATTTATGAAGAAAAGAAGGAATATGAAGATATACAAAAATGATGCATTAAAAAGGATTGAATATCTCGAATTTTGTAAAATGGTGCAGAAAAGAGTTGAAAATGATATAAGAAAGTATAACTGTGAACTAGCAAGGAAAGCTGTAGAAGAGAATAAAAGTCTCAAGAGTGTAAAACAACATTTTGGTATTGGTAGGAAATTTATATCTGCAATAAGAAAAAAAGATGAAATTATTACTAAAAAGAGAGATGACATCATAAAATGGGTAGAAGACTTCTATCAAGAATTATATAGTAATAAAGAACAAGTACCTCCTATATCTATTATATCTTCTGAATTGCCCAGAATTTTAAATGAAGAAGTGAGACATGCAATTAAATTTATGAAGAAAGGAAAGGCTCCAGGTAATGATGGAATTATAATTGATATATTAAAAGAAGCAGGTGAAGAAATAGAATTTTTTTTAGCAAAGTTATATACCAAATGTCTAAATGATAAAGATGTACCAGATGATTGGAAGAATGCAGTATTAATATTATTTTAAAAAGGTGATAAAGAAGATATTAGAAATTACAGACCTATCAGCCTTTTATCAGTTTTATACAAAAATTTTACAAAGATAATTACAACTCGTCTACAGAGAACATTGGATTTCCACCAACCAAGAGAACAAGCTGGATTTAAAAGTGGTTTTAGTACAGTAGATCATATCCAGGTATTGAGAGAAGTTATAGAAAGGACAAATGAATATGAGTTGCCATTATGCTTTGGATTTGTAGATTATGAAAAGGCATTTGATTCTATAAACATTTCTTCAGTGATTAAAGCATTGGATCATCAAGGTATAGATCCAGGATATTGTCATATTTTAAAGAATATTTATAAAAATGCAACAGCAACAATTAGATTACATAATGATACTAGGAAAGTCAACATTGAGAAGGGTGTAAGACAGGGTGACTCCATATCTCCAAAACTTTTTACAGCAGTGCTGCAAGAAGTATTTTGTGGATTAAAATGGGAAGCTAAAGGAGTGAAAGTAAATGGAGATTATTTAAGTCATTTAGATTTTGCAGATGATGTAGTTGTTTTTGCAAATAATGCTTTAGAGCTGCAGGAAATGTTGCAGGAGTTATCAGATGAAAATAGGACTAAAGATAAATGTTAAAAAGACTAAAGTAATGTTTAATGGATTTTCTCAAAATATGAAAATAAAGATTGATTATGATGAGTTAGAAGAAGTTAACAGCTACAAATACCTTGGTCAGATTATTAATACAGATGGAAACATAATGGATGAAATTAATCATAGAATTAAACTTGGTTGGAGTGCTTTTGGTAGAAATAACTTGATACTAAAAGAAAATATGCCTATGTGTTTGAAAAGGAAGGTTTTTAATAAATGTGTTTTACCAGTTCTTACTTATGGATCTGAGACTTGGACACTTAATAGAAGAGCAATACAGAGACTTCAGACCACTCAAAGAATATGGAGAGATGCATGTTAGGAGTAACAAGAAGAGATCGAAAATGCAATATATGGGTAAGAGAACAAACAGGTGTTACTGACCTCATTGAAAAAATTAAAAGACTGAAGTGGAGTTGGGCTGGACATATTGCTACAAGAGATGATAATAAATGGGCAATTGAAATCTTAAATCCAAAAGATTATAAAAGACCCAGAAAGAGACCACATGTGGGATGGATAGATGAAATAAGAAAGTGTGCAGGGGTGATGTGGAGAAGAGAAGCTAAAGATCAGAGAAGGTAGATTGGACTTGGAGAAATCTTCATCCTGCAGTGGATTGATAATGGTTGATGATAATGATACAACTATTACATCAATATCTTTTATACTTGAAAATGTGATAAATTTTTAACATTAGTTACATGTTAATATACAAAATATTAAAGGTGAACAAAATGCAGTATGGCTAATGAGAAAATATAATTAAAATGTATAAACTACATACTTTTGACATCAGAATGCCATTAATGACTTTAGTGCTCTGTATGATTTTGTTGCAAAATGGTAGACTCAAGAGTATAAAATCCACAGATCATATACCGACTCTGTGATTTCTGCACTTAAACTTTAAATAATAAACAATAAAGCTATTGAATTATTTATTTTTAATGACTTTGTGAAGAATTAAGACCAGTGTATGACACAATTTGCTTTGTACAGGAAAATATGAGAAATAGTATTTTTTTTTAAAAAAATCATGGAATGAATAGTAGTGTAATTCCATCTTGGAATGCATTAGTATGATAATGTTGGCATCACTTTAAAAATGAGTTACTTATTATATAGACATAAATAATACATTTCTCATATGAAAGAAAAATCATATTTCTATAATGATGTTATCATCTATATTAATTTTCTGCTAAAAACACACTTTTTATACTTTCTTTAAGTTTATATCTTTAAACTATAATTTTTTTACCATTTCTTTGTTTAATTGTAGTGCTCCTTCATATTTTGTTTCCATCCATATCTTCCCAATGAAAGCAATCAGTACTGCACTTTTTTAGAGTGTCTTTGAGCTATTCTTTGCTGCCATTTCTATGCAAATCATGCTCAACTTCATCATAAATTAACTTTTTCTTTTCTTTTTAGGAAATATATTATTCTACATTTATTACACATGCTAATCTAGTGAACATGTGAATTCACAATATTGGATTCATTATCTTCACATCTAGGAAACTGAAAAACATAAGTTTTACGATCTTGCCATTGAGTTTTCGAAATATTACTTTCCATCCTTAAATGAAATTTTTTTAGTAACATTAGAGGATTTTCATGCTCTCTTTCAATGCCATGATTTTGGCAGAAACCTGCTATATATATTATTAACTTATTGATTCAAAAAACTAAGAATATTCTGCAGACCATCAGCACATTGCCTTGTGTGTTTTAATGCAGTGGTAGAGTGGCATATTCTGGATTATGAGATCCTCATATCCATTGCTGGCATTCACACTTCTTGTGGAATTCTCAAGCAGTAAAGCCATTTGATTATCTTGACTTTTAGCAGCACATTGTAAATCTAGAAACAATCAATTCAAATTAAAAAATCCTTTGACAGTCTCAGTTTTTTTCTTAGACTTGATTTTTGAAGCTGAGATAAATTATTTCAAAGTCTATTGTCATAAAAATGGGGAACAAAATTGGATAGTATACATCCCTGTTGAATGCCGGTTTTCATTTCAAATATTCTCTGACTTCCTATTACCGATAATGAAACTTCCTTTTATATCCTTATGAATAAACTTCAATGGACAATCAACTATTTTTAGATGCTGCTACAAAGCTTTTACATTTAACTGAATCAATAAAAGGAACATGTAAATCACATATTTTCCATTAACATCTCGTATTTACTACTCTCTCCTCGGTCAGTAAAACTATGTAATGCTTCTTGATTCTATGAAAGAATTTTAACACCCTGTAACAATCTGACTGTAATTAGAACAGGCTATTTAATAAAATCCTTGAAAGCACTTTTGCTATGGTGGGTAACAATGATATTCCATGATAATTATTGCCATTTTTCTTATTATTTTTACATATTTTAGTAGAAGTGCTCTTGAAAATACTTGGCATAACTTCATGGATCATATATGCTTAAAAATTTCTTATAGTTTTGAATCCCAACATATTACCATATTTCAAGTTTACTATCAGAGACTACAGCCATTTCATTGTTAGATTGCAAAGAGATGTTTTAACTTGCCCAAGCTTGATATTTTTGGCTGAATTAAATGTCACATGATCACTATCTCATACTAGCACAATAATTGTTATTAAACAATTCAAAACAAATCAACACTCTCCATATAGTAGTGCCATCTTGTGCTAACAAGAGCAATCAATGGATGCCAGAAGGCTTGTGCATAAAATCCCTATCTAGTGCCTACTCATCCAATATCCCACAGACTAGTTTCTGGCTTGTGGCCTTCATCAGTGAGGAGCCTTGGATCTGAGAGCACTGCACCTAGATCTTAGGATCTAATGCAACCCTCCAGCATCCACCTTTTAACTCTATTTAACTACAAAACTATGAGAATGAAATTGAAAACACTATTAATATTTTCAATCCAAGCTCAATAGCTTATATAGGGTGCTGGAGGGTTGCATTAGATCCTAAGATCTAGGTGCAGTGCTCTCAGATCCAAGGCTCCTCACTGATGAAGGCCACAAGCCAGAAACTAGTCTGGGGATATTGGATGAGTAGGCACTAGATAGGGATTTTATGCACAAGCCTTCTGGCATCCATTGATTGCTCTTGTTAGCACAAGATGGCACTACTATATGGAGAGTGTTGTTTTGTTTTGAATTGTTCTGAATTAAATGAGTCATAATGGTGAATATTATTGAAATAGTCAATTGAATTTCCTCTCCTTCCCCACTGATTTGATAAGAATTTTATATCAATTTTAAAACAAATTTATAAGATGGGTTAATTAAACAGAATTTATTTATTCTGTATAATTCATTAGCAACTGCTCATAATTAAATATGATTATTCTAATTACAAAAAGAAAGTGAGTTTGGGTATAATTATACAAATAAGCCATGAAACACAATTATAGTCACATTTATCACTGTGATATTAAGTTTAGCTTAATTATTTGACATTTGTGATACTGCTTTTTAACATCTACAAATTTTTCATTCTAAAAAATTTCAAATCGTCTAATTTAATGTTCTAATTATTTATTGAGCGCATGGGCAATGTGTAATTTTAAAGAGAAAAGACTTTAACCTTTTTTCCTGCTCTGAAATCAAGATGCTTGAGATTGGCTATATAAATGTGAATTTAGGTTAAATATAAGATGGCCATGCTTATATTTATAAAGTCCTATCTTGTGTTGAGGTTTGAGAATTCCCTCTATAGTTAAAAAAAACTACACCGTTTGGTTATTATAAATGTTTAAAGTGCCTGTGAAAAAGGTTAAAGCCTTTTGTCTTTATAATTACATACTGCCTGTGTGCTCAATAAATAACTAGAACATTATTCTAGTTTCTATACTTCCATTAAAAAGATTGTCAAGATAGACTATGAATATGGAGACTTAAATTCCCTGAAAGCACTAAGCCTTATAATTTTCTAATAATACTAAGCTTCACATTTTTCTATAAAGTGCAATTAAAACTTACCACTTGAAGGTGAAGTAAAAACAAAGAGTTTATTTCAATTAATTCATTGTAAATCACATGATTTTGTGTGTTAATTTGTCAAAAAGGAAATAATGGATTTAAATTGAAGTGAATAACATTTTCATACTCTCAACTCAAGATGCTTCAGATTGGCCTATATAAATGTGAATTTAAGTTAAAGATAAGATGGCCATTCTTATCTTTATAAAGTCCCTTATCTTGTGTTGAGGTTGTTTGGCTATTATAAACATTTAAAGCACCTGTGAAAAAGGTTAAAGCTTTTTCCCTTTATAATTAAAATTCATCTAATTATAATTGTCTATTATATTTTATTCTGCCATATTATCCTCTGTAAAAGCAATTAAAATTGCATCTCTTTGAAATAATCTTTAGAATATAAATGGAGGCTGCCTCACATCAAAACTAGATTCAAGTAAATCCACTATAATTCATTTCCTTTACATTCCCAATCGATTGAAGATGTCACTTTGTAAATCACTTCCAGAAAGCTGAAGACATAGGTACAGTATTTTTCTTTTGATCTTGTTATTATTTTTTCAGATTATTGAGGGCATTCTTAAAGGAAATTTTCCCACCGTTTTTATGTTAAGATTATAGGTAGTCCATGTGCCATTCCTATACAATTAATTTTGTAGAATAACAGCTCTATACACAATTAACTTAAACAAAATAGTTATATCAGTGAGATGAAGTATTTTATCTTTTACCTTTCTTGATGTTTCCACAGCATTTTTAAGCCTGTATTGCATCTCAAATACAAATTCATGTTTCTACTTAAAAAGCTGACTGAGATATTTAAAGTCATTCACATACTAAAGTTGATAAGCAGCAATAAGATTAATCATTTTCATCATCACTGCTAAAAATGTAAAATTGAGGGGTCTCATATAGATCATCTCAAGAAGAGTCATTCTTATGACCACTGGGAGTGTATATTACATTATGGCACTCAATAATTATAATCTTTTTTTTATTTATTTAATTAGTATTACATGCTTTGTAACTGAATGTTCTAATAAGCCTAAGTATATACTATTGTCCTTAATATACATATTCACAATGTCTTATTAACATCTCTGGATTATTATTATTATTTTTGGATCTGTTTTTAACTAATCTTTTGTATTCATTTAATTTGATACATAGTAATAGTCTGTGATCAGGCCTTTCTTTAATTTTGGCAGAATTGTTTTTAAATTGTTAAATGATTTGAGCTTAAAAGAAGTAGCTGATATTTGAAATGTAATTTATGATTCAAGGAAACGACAGTAGATTTTGTGTTAATTGTTAAATAGTATAAGTGGGAAAGTTTATAAGAAGTGACTGATATTTAAAATGGTATTTTTCAATTAGAGAAAATGTTTAATCCAATAAAATCTAATGATAAATTTAGAACAATTAATTCAATCTTGCCTTGATAGTTTTAATTTTTTATATTTGTAGTCATCAGTTTGAATAGAGTTTTGAGGAAAATTAAATTCGTTGCTATAATAATTAATATTTCTAAAACTATAATTTTAACATTTATAAAATATTTAATATAAGTAATTGAAAAAATGTATGGCTGAGCCTCCAGTTAATTTATCTAATTATGAGGGGTTTTTTAATCCTTATAAAAAACATGAATAAATATAAAAAGTAAATATATTTGAAGTACAGTATAAAAATAAGTATTCAAATTAAATTAGGACTTAACTTTGCTTCAAATATGACATGAAAAGATCTCATAGCATTATGCAAGGAGTGAGCGAATGTGGAGCGTTGTGTTTTGGGATTAGCCTGACATTTAGATTGGAAATAAAAACAAATATAATTACTGTATCTTTAAAAATATACCATTAATCAGGACACAGTAGATAGAACAAATGAGTAGTACAAAGTAACCCTAGTCTGTAACAGTGTCATTGTGAACAAAAAATGGAATAGGCAACTTTATTCTGCTTAGCATCTGAAATGCTATGTTAAGGAACAATTCTAACAAAGAATGTAGGTAGATATTAGTTGAAATTATAAGCAAGTAAAAAACTATAATTTTTAAATAAGCATTGAATTTAAGTCTTCAAAGATTGGATTTTTTAAGATTTTGATTTAATATATTTGATGGATTAGACATGTTTCTATCTTTAAAATAGTGTTAAAAATTTAAAAAACAAAAAAATGTAATTTAATAATGGGAAAAAGTTAATATTTATTTTATTGATCTCAGGTTATTTTGTTGAATATTTTGAAAAAGAAAAATATAATACCTTAAAAGAATTCATATTCATAATGAAGATATTTAAGCCAATAAACATCACATGATCACCATTTCTTATACTTCCTTATGATAGTATAATGAGTTTTGCCTGTTTTAAGGAAAATATTTCTGTTTTTTTTTTTCTGAAAAAATAGATTTTAATAATGATATTGTCTCTCTTCTATTAAATTAAAACTAGTATAATATTGATATAGTTGGAATTAGAATTAAGAGTAGAAAGATTCATTGTATCATATTTATATCAATGCTTGCACATAGGGAAAATAAATTTATGGAAATTTTATGTGGGATTGGATTTGCAGATTACATAGAAAATATGTGATAAAATTAAATGGTGAGAAGATAATATGGGATAGGAATTTATAAAGCAGTCAGTGCTTTTAAATATTTAGAAAGTTGATTAGGTGATAAAGGATGTAATGATTAAGAAATTTGAATGAGAATTCTAATAGCTAAACAGGCCTATAATAAGAATAGAAAGTGATTACATAGTCTATTAAAATTAATTTTAAAAAGATGGAAGTTTATTAAATATTTTGGTGCTTTTAATAAGAAGAGATGGATTTAAGAAAACTTATTAAATAATATTTTGTTAACTATGTAATTATATGGAGCAGAGATGTGGCTAATTAAGAGAAGTTTACAAAGAGAACAAATTATAGGCATTAGAAAGATGAATTGGAAAGGAAATTTAAGAAATTTAAAGAGAAATTGGAAAGATAAGATTACAAATGTAAAAGGGTTTGAAAAGAATAAACTGTAAAAAACTTTTTTTTAAATAATTATGAATTGAAATTGCATTGGGCAGTGGAAATGCGAAAAAAATTTTTTTAAGGAATTGTAGAATAAACAAAAATAATAAGGGAGGGGGGGGTAGATGTTGATAGAGAAATAGTTGTGAATATTTCATAAATAGAGCAATAGAGAAAAAATATGGAGATGCCAGTTTAGTCTACAGAATCTTCTTTTTAACACATAAATAATGCTTGTCATTGCTATTAGTTAATAATCGGAAAATCTATATTACTTGGAAGTTCAAAAAAATTCCAAGCACCGAAAGTGGCAGAGTTGGGGCGTGCTCCGTGGGCCTGTAGCTGTATAGTTTACCACTAAAACCAATAGTTAATGTTTTTTTTTTAAAAGCACGTAGATAACATTGAGGTCATTGCTTTATAACAAATCAATCTTGAATTTTAATGTTAGAATAATGTGTTTTTGCAGGAAAAAGAGACATACAAATAATACGGATATTTTTTAAGACCTTAAAGCACTTTATTTTGAAATATGATTTTTTTCTACAATACAGGCTTTTTTCATACCTGTTCTTATATATATAATATTAGGGGGTTTGATCTCAGACTTTCACATGACCCTCAACCATCCATGCTATCTCGCACTGCTGATACACTTGATCACACATGCCCATCCCTTGTATATGTATGTAAATGGATTATGCCCTGTACAAAAGGGTCAGATTGACTTGTGGTCAACATGAGTAGGATAAGAAGGTTGGCACTAAGGTGGGCTTTGAGAATTTCCATCATATTTTCAATGAAAATGGACAGCTGAAGAGTTGTGGGTTGGAGTGTTTTGAAACCTGTCCATTAAAGTATGAAGATTGGCTATCTTAATATAAGTTGAGCTTTGATTATATATGTGTGTGGAAATGATAATCTGGACCAATTGATGAGTGCTGGTTTAGCACAAAATACATATATTGGTGATAATTTATATTTTCGACATGTGTGTGATCAAATATATCAGCGGTATGAGATAGCATGGATGGTTGAGGGTCGTGTGAAAGTCTGAGTTCAAACTTCTATATATTACATATGCAAGTGCAGGTATGAAAAAATCCTGTACTGTAGAAAAAAATTCATATTTTAATTATAATAGTAGTATCTTTGAGATCAATATTTAATTACTGTATACGTAGTGCAAAATAATTATATTTTAACAATAAACATAACAGTGATATGTCTTTTATCACAATATTTAAAAATTGGCATCTAGATAATAGCAAACAATAATCACAAACTTTTTTAAAAAAAAAAAAAATTTGAAAGATTTATCTGAAAATACCCTTGCAGTATCCAAGTGAGTCCATCTTGACTCAAGCCAAAGGCGTTTTTAGTTTTGCAGACATATCTAGTTTACAGTCACAATAGTTTTTCTTATGAATTAGATTTCATATATATATTGTTTAGTTTTTTTTTTTAAGGTTTGTAAGTACAGTATTAGTAATATTTATTGAAGGAGGAGTTTTATCTCCTTATTGTTTGGCATTTTTAATAATTTCCTTAGGAAATGGGTTTTTTTTTTTTTTTTTGCCATTACCACACATTTTCCCACCCTTTTTTAACAAATAATTCACATTTTTTAATTCTCCAGAGATATTAACTTTTTGAAATTGTTAGCATTTGTCAGTAAGAAAGGTGATTATTAAAATATGGATCAGTATGAAGAAGGTGGGTTAAATAGTGTCCCCTGTTGAGATAATTATCATTCTACACTAGCCTGTATTCTATTTTTCCAGATTAATTTCATAAAAGCCTGTCAGAAAAAATTCCTGAATGATTATACCCAAGAGTTACAAAGATGAGTTAGTTTCTTCTTTCTCCTGTATTATCTCTAGTTAAAAATTGTATTTGTATAAGAAAATTTGTCTACTCTTCATATCAACTGTTTTTTTTTGTGTGTGTGTTTTTAATTTAACCGCATTTTAAAGTAACATGGAATGAAACTTTAATTTTTTTAGTTAATTATCCGAACGAAGGATTTGTATAAATATATTATTATTTTAATAAACTATTTAAAATATATTTAACATTATAAAATTACGGAAAAAAATATTTTTAACGTTTATTTTTATTGATTATACTAGGAGAAAAACAAATCACATAAATACACATATAACGGATTCGAACTCAGACTTTCACACGACCCTCAACTCTCCATGCCATCTCATATTGCTGATCCACCTGATCACACACATGTTGAAAAGATAAATAATCACTAATATTCGTATTTCGTGCTAAACCAGCACTCATCAGTTTGTCCAGATTATCATCTCCATACATATATACAATCAGTGCTCAGCTTTATATTAAGATAGCCAATCTTCATACTTTAATGGACAGGCTTCAAACTATTGCAACACACAACTCTTCAGCCGTCCATTTCACTGAAAATCTGATGACGGAATGTTCAAAGCCCACGTAAGTGCCAAGGTTGTCATCGTGAAGGTCTGAGTTCGAATCCCTTATATATTACATTATATGTGCATGTGTGTGAGCCTGTACAGTGTATTAAGTTAAATAAATACATAGTAATATTTGAAATATAAGCATAATTCTTATACTTGGAGATTAAATGTAATTATAAGGGATTTGAACACAGACTTTCAAGCTTTTCTGCTATCCAAATGATTTACAATATACATATTTCATTCTGAACTAGCATTCATCAGTTGATCCAGATCAAGTTTGAAGATTTGCTATCTTAATAGAAACCGAGCATTGATTATATATATTTGTGGGAGATGATGATCTGAACAAACTGATGAATGCTAGTTCAGCATGAAATGTGTATATTGGAGATCATTAATCTTTTTCACATGTATTTGGTCAAGTGTATTTGTTATATGAGATAGACTGGATACCTGAAGGGAGCTTGAAAGTCTTGTGTTCAATTCCCTTATAATTATAAATACATAGTATTTTTCATAGAATAATTATTTGTTTAAATATTAAGTACTAATAATCAGTCTAACATTATAGAGAAGTTAATGTGTATAATTGGAATAAATTATGTATATAAAAACAAATAAAAGATCATGTCTTTTTTTTGTTTGCCCCCTTCCCAATATATTTGCAAAATAACAAAGAATTAATTTTAGAATCGGAAATGTTTTCAACTAGCAACAATTAGTGGGTTGGTAATTTGTGCAAGATCCAAGCCACTGTATAGATAGCAGGATTGTATGGGTCTGGTGTCTAATTTTTATTTTATTCAATTTACTATAAAATAAGGAATGATAATTTTGAAGATATCAGACCAAAATAAATGAGATCTTAGAAACTAAAGAAGTGTTTTTCTAATATTAATAAAAAGATCTATCTCTACTGTAACAGTCAGATTTGTACACTCATGCAACAAAATTCAGAGCCCAAGCAAAATATACCAAAGCTGACCGTAGTGAGGTGGTTGAGACCTCTAATCCGACCAAACTCCAACTCATCTGCCAGTACTCCAAATTTAACACCTTATGAGTGACATTCCTGGGGCTACACTCAGTTCTCATTTAACCGCGAGCCGACATAGAACAGGGAGAAACACGAGACTTAAGGTCATTACTAACCTAACTAAATAAGTGATATATATAACACTTAACACTCTATTAATCTTAACTACCAGACATACACATGCAGCATATAAACTCATTAAGAAATTGGAGTATAAACTGTGACATTTGATAATATACTGTGGATTGGATAAAATACTATGGATTGGATAAGATACTGTGGTTTGGTTTGATCTAGAGTCTGAGCAAGAAAGATATACAACAGTTTTTATTTAAAAAGATTTATTAAAACAACAAATGATCTAACACAAAATATCATAATGGCAGGGATTGTATAATCTTCACAAGGTATTCAACACAGGCAAGCATGTTACAATAGTTGGGACTGTTATCAAGTACATCTGTTCCCTTTTAAACATATTACAATACATGTGTGTGAGAGTTATAGAGGTCATGCCTAAATATTTAATATGCTCATCTTATGAACTTGACTTGCTTAAGTTAGAAGTTGATACCTTAGTAGAGATGATGATGAGTACAGCCAGTTTTAAAGACTGTTATATATACTAATTAACTGAGCAACTAAATAAATTCAGAATCATGCAGATTCAACCTGATAACCCAGATTCAAACTCCAGTCTAAAGCTGAATGATTAATTAATATGGGAAAAAGAACTGGCTACCATTAGGTCCACATATATGCGCTATGGCGCTATATAAAATATTAAAGAAATAAACTTGCAGTGCGAGTGTGTGATTCTTCAAGAGTTTCAGCATCAAATGCTCGGTTTGCTCTGAGACCGACGGTTTGCTGCTATTGATATATGAACATAAAGTTCAGGAAGTCGGATTGGCTTTAGGAAAAATCTGGGTCCTCACGCCCCCAGTTCTAATGAAGATAGCCATAACCCGAACTAAATAAAGGGGCGGTTTGTTACCATGAACCCTTGTCAGAGGCAGCAAAACGTAACACATATAAGTGTACTATATAAAAACACACCCGCAATGCACGCAATATATATATAAAAAGCAATAAGTATGCATATAATTAATTGCGCCTAAAACAGATAGCTTTTATCTGTCAAGCTAATTCAAAACAGTTCTTAAAATTAGCATTATAAGTATGCTAATAAAATGGGCTTAAACTACATAAAAATAATCTAGTTAAGATCCTGAATCTGCATATAAAGATTCTTAATTAAGGAGGGAAAGTATATTCGATGGGACTTAATACAAACATTAGCAAATATACTTTATCATCTCTAGACAATATATATATCCCCTTCCAACTAATAAATATCAAAGGTTATAATATAAGATCGGTTAAGCAAATCTTAAAAAATACGATTTTACAATATATATATAACTATGATAACAATGAGTGGTTAGCGCATTCGCTTATTACCAATATTATAATTTCGAAACAATGATTCAATAAAATAAACAAGGCTTTTAAAATGTCTAAGTGAAGATTACAATTATCTCCTTTATAAATTACTTACTTAGTTTCATTGTTTCGAAATCTGAGCATATTATCACATATTAAACCTAACAAAATGCATTTAAACAAAAATATCAAAATTACTGAAATTAGGCAAGACCGTTAGTTTGTAGGAATTGAAGAGAATAAATTTCGGACATTTAATGAGGATAAAAAAAAATAATATGAAATCTTTTAATTCATAAAAGATTTCAGCAGTTTATAAAATTAAAGTAAGTGATTTTTCTTTCTTTTACATTATATATAAAGTTACACAGATTGTTAGTTTCCTTTTAGAAGAGGGCAAAAATTAAAGAGTTTCTTTATAATTTAGATAGAATGTTCTTTTTAAAGTGTTATAAGAATTTATAGATTAAAGTTCATACCGCAGCTTTTTTAAAAATGATTACCATCTCTCTGCCTCCTTGATTGGACTTGAAGCGTATATCAATGATAGTGGTTGGAATAGGGCGTCTGACAGCATCATAATCTTCAGTGGCCTTTCAGATAGGTTAAATTTCTTCATATTCTCCACGCAGGTTGCTGGAAAGTCTATTCAAAGGAATGTTTAGAGGAACTGAGAGTAGCCATCTGGCTCAAAAGCCAGTAAATATATTATTTTACTCGATCATTTTGGATTCTGGTCTCCACAACAATTTACAGAAAAAAAAGCTAAAGAGAAAAATTCAAAAAAAAAATCGGCAATATTTATATTCCCTAGATCAAAAGCCAGCGACTATCTATTTTAAAACACAATTCACTTCTTCTAAGTTTTAGCCTTAGGTCTCTTTTGATTCTTATCTTTTTTTTTATCTTGTTGCCCAAACTTTTACTGGTTTGATCTGGGAAAAGAAATTCATTACAATCGTAATGAATGAGCTCTAGAACAATGTCAATAACCTAGGGACCATCTGATCCCACCTGCGAATTATTCTAAATAAAAATCTGCGATATCTATATTCCCTAGATCAAAAGCCAGCGACTATCTATTTTAAAACACAATTCAAACTTCTTCTAAGTTTTACAGCAGTCTGTCTCTTTTGATTCTAATCTCTCTTTTTTTATCTTGTTGCCAAATTTTTACTGGTTTGATCTGGGAAAAGAAATTCATTACAATCGTAATGAATGAGCTCTAAAACAATGTCAATAACCTAGGGACCATCTGATCTCACCTGCGAATTATTCTAAATAGTCTTATTACCAATCTGTGAATTTCGCATGTGATTTATAATTTACCTAAACCAAACTTGTTAAAGAATATTTAGCCACATTTTCTAAACAAAATAACCCTTATACAATATATTATTTATATAAATGCTGCAATACATCCACACAAAAATTAATCATTATCATTTACAGGTGCTTGTATGTGTGACAATACATACAATTGTTTGAATACATATAAAACTGTGATTACATATATAACTGTGTAAATGAATATATCGCTGTGTGGATATATCTACAACTGTGTAAACATATATATACAGCTGTGTAAAGGCATCTACCACTGAGTGGATACATACACACTTGTACCAAAGAGTGTTCAAAACTGGCATAGATGTGTCTAAGGAGACAAAGGTGAAACAGATAGAAGGACAGTAATAACTGTTTCATTACATACGCTATCTATTAGAATGACAGTGACGTGAGGTCAACATGGGAATGGCAATAATATTGGCATCAGCATGGGATTTGAGCTTACCGTCATCAGATTTTCAATGGTATGAATGGCTGAAGAGTTGGAGGTTGGAGTGGATTGAAGCCTGTCCATTAAAGTTTTAAGATTTGCTATCTTAATATAAACTGAGCACTGACTATATATATATATATGTGTGTGTGTGGGAGATGATAATCTTGTCCAACTGATGAGTGCTGGGTTAGCACGAAATACGTATATTGGTGATTATTTATCTTTTCTACATATATGTGGTCATGTGTATTAGTTGTATGAGGTGGTATGGATAGTTGAAGGGTGCTTGAAAGTCTGAGTTCAAATCCCCTTTATTTATCTATTAGGAATGTAAACGATGGCATTTTGGAACAAGTTAAAAAGCCGATTAGAAAGTGATGTGTGCAAAAAACTGTTTAAAAGGAAATAATTTATGGTCTTTTCTTGACTGTTGCCAAAGAAGCACATTATATTTATGTTCACAAAGTTCTGTTTATTAAAGAGAAACGTATTAGTAGGCATTGAAGGTATGGTTATTTTAATTAGAAAATTCAAATGTTTAAATTGTAAGCTACGAATGCTTAAATTTTTGTGTAATATATCTGCTACTAAATGATAGAATTGATTGAGTTGTGTCTTTAGATTCTGTACTATTAGCTATTTTATAGGAATATCAAGCCTTGCTTATTTATTTATTTTAGAAAAAAAGAAAAAATAGCTGTATATATCTAGTAACACAATTATATACGTTTGTGTGCATGTATGCATATATATGTGTACGTTTGTTATGGAGTAGGTAGTCAAAATTCTCTCATCAATATTATTTAATGCTAAGAGTAAGAACTAAATTAAAGTTTTTGATATTGTCTTCTTTTTTTTTTTCAGTTATCTGCTATACTCTTTTAAGTTTAACTATCTCTTTTAAAGTTAATAGATTTGAATAAATTCTTTGTCTACTCATTCCTCTTATATTCCTCAGTTTTTCTAATTTTCTAGTCATGGATTGCATAATCTTGCATGGTTTATTTTATTTAGTTGAGTAAAGTAAAAAGAAAAATCTCATTTTAATCTATTGAATGGAAATTGTGCTCAACCTGCCATTTAAGTATTCACTTGTTATATAATTATATAAGTATTTTTTATATATAGTTTTTTTATAAACCACTTATTGTAGCATATGATTTGTAATAGATTTTTTGGTACCAATTTAGAGAGTGCTCTCCACCATTTTGAATTCTAAGGACTGCCCAAAACCATCACTGAAACATCCAAGCAATAAATGATATCAAATGATCCACACATTGTCATGATATGCCTATTTGCTACAAAATTGCAATTTACATGAGTATTTAAAAAAATAAATTGCAAATTTCTTACAACTATGCTTGATCAAATCACGTGACTAAAACACACAAAATATAAAAAACGAGAGCAACAAATAAATTTTGAAATGCTAAAAGCTTATCATTTTTAAAATATGAATTTAAAATACTTAAAGAGAAAAGTGAAGGAAAAAAATAATGGAAACATAACCACAATTGTGATCTGCATTTTTTGGATGATACTTCATATCGTCAAAAACATCCTTTCCCCTCCCTGTATACTTTGGCACAAAGCACCATCATTAACCAAATTTTATTACAATGTATGTTTATAATCACATATTGAATAAACATAAAATTGATCAAAACATGCTTATAATTTTAAAATATTAAAAGCTTATAGAATTTTATTACAATATAGGTCCACTTCTTGAAATAATGTAAATGTTGAATAAATGTGGAAACAACTACCAAAGCATATTAATTCTACAATTAATAATAAATCACATTTTATCTTAACATTAACCAAAAAAATAATTGTCTAAAGTAAAGAATATTAATTTTACAATTAATAAAAAATTAGTCTGATTTTTTTTTTGCTAAATTGATTTTAAGCCAATAAACATCACATGATCACCATTTCTTATGCTTGCTTATAACTGTTATAAAAACAGACAAAACTCTATACGTATTGCCACTCAGTGCAAGCCAGAGTAATCAATAGATGCCAGAAGGCTTGTGCATAAAATCCCCATCTAATGCCTATTTATCCAATATCCCCAGACTAGTTTCTAGCTTGTGGCCTTTGTCAGTGAGGAGGAGCTTCGGATCCATGCCAAGAGATCAAATGTGAACAATGCCATTTTTTTTATATCCATTTTTTTTTTCCTAACTACATATAGCAAAGGAAGCATGCAATATGAGTTTCTTTCTGGTAAGAAAAAATGCAATTAATTGTAAAATTAATATGCTTTATTTCAGTCAATTTCTCTTTCAGCTTCCATATTTTAGAATCTTATAAACTTTTAGTATTTTGAAATTATAAGTTTGGTTTGATCAATTTTATGTTTTTTCAACTTGTGGTTATAGGCATTATATTGTAATAAACTTCACATTTTAGAAGTTATAAGCTTTTAGTAGTTCGAAATTATAAGCTTGGTTTGGTCAATTTTATATTTATTCAACATGTGTTTATAGGCATAAGTTGTAATAAAATTTATATTTTAGAAGTTATAAGCTTTTAATATTTCAAAATTATAAGCTTGGTTTGATCAGACTTCTGCATTTTTTGGATGATACTTCATATCATCAAAAACATCCTTCCCTTTCCTTGCATAAGCGCCATTATTGTTGCAATAAAATTTTGTATTTTAGAAGATATAAGCTTTTAGTATTTCAAAATTATAAGCTTAGTTTAATTAGACCAATTTAGAATGTGCTCTCCACCATTTTTAATTCTAAGGATCATCAAAATCACCACTGACGCATCTAAGTGGCCCAGTGTGGATTACTTGATATCATTTATTGCTTAGATGTGTTAGCGGTGGTTCTGGGTGATCCTTAGAATTTAAAATGGTGGAGAACATACTTTAAATCAGTACCAATTTTTCTTTATCTACTATGTTTACATTGATTACCATGATCTTTTTTTTATTCTCATTATAATATTGTATGGTTTTAAAATTATTTTCTTGCAATGCTTTTATTTTATTGTTTTTCTGTTCATACTGTTAGATGGCCAATAATCTTTTTCTGGATTCTAATTATACATTATTTTAATTATTTTATATGGGTGTGTATTGAAATGGTATTTATTGACTGGCATCCCATTTCACCTACTACCTTCCATAGTAATATTTATCCTATGTTTAAACCCCTCCAAGTCCACATATATTTATTTATAGTTATATATAACAAGGTATATTAACGAATGTACATGTGTATATAGTATATATTGGTATATTTTAAATTAAATGTGTATCTGTGTAGGCATCATTATATATGTACGAACACTTATATATATACAAAGATGTAACATAAACTGTTTACTAGCATTAGAATTGAATTATTAGTTATAAATCTTTGATTTATTAAAATGAAAATGTACAAATTGCTTTTTATTTAGCCTAAAACTGGATATAATTTTTAATTCTAGAGGTGACTAGAATCCATATATAACAGAATGTTTATGCAATTTAAATGTTTTAAAAGTTAGCATGTTTTTTGGAAAATATCTTGCCACACACCCCTGGTTTAGATTGTGTGGGGACCAAGAACAAATTTTTAAATAAGTCTAAAATAAATTTTACAACAAAGCAAAATCATTCAACCTGCACTATATTTCTATTCATTAAATTTTGCTTTTCTAAAATCTTAATGCTGAATTTTACAAGTAATAAAACTATGTTAAATTTCAAGATTAAAAATTTAAAACTGTAAACAGGTTAATAGATTTTTCGGTGGGGGGGGGGGGGTGTTTCAAAGATTTAATATACCTCCCCCCCCCATTTTAGTACTAAAGGTTCACTCTCTTAATAAATCAAACACTTGTTTCTGGGAGCTACGCCTATTTTAAAAATGGAAATGAGTGGCCAGAGATCAGTCTATTAGGATGGAAGCATTCGAGACCAACAGCCTGCCAAGAAGACACCGGAGAACAGCCCGCCTAGAGAAGTAACAATGCCATTACCTGCTGGATGACTCAGCCAAAAGAAGATTGGTAATATTTCTTCACACAGAGCTTTTTAAAAATAAATCTAAAATTAAATTGTTCCTAAAGTTTCTCATGCTAACTAGATTATTGCACATTCATAAATTATAACTTTAAATGTTTTCTCAATAAATTAATTAAACTCTGTAATATCAATTTAATGTAACTTTAAATTAATAATAATCATAATAACTGTAACAATCTTGCCTACTAAATGAATAATTGTAATTTAATAATTCTCCTAAACATAATCAGTTATTATATCTATACTTTTCTAATTTGTGGTGATGCCTTTTCGCCTTTATTATTATTTTGCTTATTTCATTGATTTTATGATATGCCATAATTCAAAACGGAGAATTAATAATTTTAGTAAATATTAGAGAGAGAATTAGAAGCTCTCCTGTAATTGATTTATGCTGCTTTCAGCAAATATAAATCTCCACTTTGATATCTATTCTTATAGTCTGTACATTTAGAAGCTATTATGTTTTAGCTTATTGTTAACATTTGCATATTAATAAATACGTATAGTTAATAGTCGCAAGAATGATATTATAAAAGCATATTATTAATAAATAAGTTAAACTCCAAATATGCTTTTCTCCTCCTTAGTTTATTATATAAACTATCCAGATTGAATCTTTAAACTAGATTACTTTAATAAAATCCTTCTTAGCATGTTTTAAGTATGCTTATTACCAAAATTGGAATAAGGTAGTTTTGCAGAACAAAACTAAAGATTTAGTGCACTAGTTTAATTATAATATTATTTTAGTAAGCATTACAAATGTGTTCTTACAAAGCACACATGTGCAATATGCCTTGCTACATTTCTTGTAAAATGGGCTTATGGTTTATACACCATCCCATTATTAGATTGGACAGCCTCTTTAAAATTGCAAGATGAGGGTCCAGAAACCAATTTGTAAAGCTGCTCCGATTTCCCAAACTAAGGTTCGTATTCTAATAGCAAGTTATACGGTTTAAGGGATTGAGTACTCGGTGCTGAATCCTAATGACTAATTACACATTTGTATCACAAATTTTATTTAGTTAATTTAGTGCCGTAGTGTCTGAAGCTCCACTACAATCACCAGTTCACTCCTCCATACTATTATTCAGTTCAGCATTTGATCTGAACACCAGATCTAGTTTATGTAATTATCTGCATAGGGAGCATGTTTATTACTCATTATGTGTAAGTTAATCAGAATAAATTATATTTTGTCAGTTATTATTCTTGTAAGATTTAACTACTATAGCAAACCTAGAATAGATTGCATACCATATTCAGACATGATTGTAAACTGCAGATATTTCTTGTAATAAACTTTAAAATTAAATGATTTAAATTGCATCTTAAAAAATGAGACCCTGTACTAACTCAGCTCATCACTGTAAGACACCTGCGAGTGTAAAACCCCAATGCACTTCTGTTTTGTATTAATTAACTTATAATTTAATAATTAAAGATATTAAATTTGTAATAATATTTAGTGTGTTATTCGCAATCCATCCTAAATCTTATTCAAATCTATTTATTTTAGTATTAATGTGTGCATTTATTTAGTTAATTATTAATTTAGTAATTATTCCCTGAGTCTCATACTTCCGGCTCACGAATTAAAGGAGACCGAATATAACCTCATATATGTCAACCATAGGGTAATAGGTCATGGAGCATTGATGAAGGAACTGAGGTGCGATCTGATTCGAGGTCTCAACCCTCATCTAGATCTGCTTTGGGATAATTTGCCAAAACTCTGGATTTTGTTGCATGAATGTACAAATATGACCATTATATATATATACATTAAAGTAATAAAATAATATTACAGTGAAGAGATTTGATAAATTTGATATAAAAAATATATATCTTATTTTATTAAAGGCTAAGTCAGTTTTTCAATATGGAGCATCTTTGTCAAAGCACGACTGAATGGCATTCTTTTAAACCTGCCAATGCTAGTGTTATCTGCCTTGAAAGCAACAACAAAAAAAGCAAAAGCAAAGAGGCCTGGCATATAATCAACTTCAAAAATGCCACAAATTTAAGAGCCAATAGCATTCCCTTTTGGAAACACTGGTCATTTAATTCAACAGCATGGTTAATTGCCTGACTGATTTTATACATATATTCACACATGCAAATATACGAATTTATTAAAATCAAAGACCAGTTTAATTTATCTGCAATGGAAATGCCATTCAGTCATGCCTTATTATTCGGTATCAAAAGCCTGGCTTAGCATTTAATAAAGTAAAATATACATATTTTTTATATTAAAACTAGCAAATTTCTTCACAGTAATATTACTTTATTACATATTATCTATGAAGTGCTTTAAGTATAAGTCAAATAAGCTATACCTTAGGGCCTCACAATTTGCAGGCATCTCAAAAAAATCCTATTTTTTTTTACAAATGCAATTTTTTTTAAATATATTTAAACATTTTTTTCATCAGAAATTTTCTAATTTTATTAACTATCGTTTTGGGTATATTATCTCAGGCTTTTATTTATTCTAACTTTTTGTAGCCTATTTAAATTGAGTAAAATAATTATTTTGATAAACATCAACTTCCACCTTTTATTAATTTGGGTCATGTCAGTTACTCTCAGTGTAAGCTATAAGGTAAATATATATTACGTATCTTTTGTCATTACCTGTTAAGGATAAAATATGAATATTAAAATATTTTTTTACCCTTATTTTTTTCACATATTTTATACTCAAGGTTGGTAAGCAGATAGCATAGTATTCTACGTTATTCATTTAATTATACATATGCTATTTTTTCGCATACGTTAGTGAAGTTGTAATTATATTATAATGTTTAATATGCCTGCTTAGTGCTTTTGAGATTTAGTATTCTAATCTCATACTCATAGCTTTACGAATGAAGAGTGTTGTGATTTATTGTACACATATGCAAATGAGCTTGTAATTTTTAATTAGTTAGTCCATTGTTTGGAGAGTGCAAAGCATGCCTCTCTTCTATTAATGGCCCTGAGATCATTTGCTATGTAAAAAACTTAAGAAATTTTATGTGTATGGTATTTTTCATGTTTATAATCTTATTTTCTATCATGTATTTTTGCTATTCTGTTACCAGCCATACAATGAAATGAACATTTGAAAACAGACATCAGAAAAGAAAAAAAAAGCAGCTTGAAAATAAACTCAAATCATTGCCAAAACTTGGCGGACATTTCACCTTAGGAATTGAAGGTGATCCACAAACCCAAGAAGATCAGTAAAGTTCAAAACAATAACAGGCTATTGACTTTGATACTAGGATCATAGAGTCTGGAATATCAGTTGATGGAAATATTGAAACTGATCTTTGTGTGAGCATAGGTGCTGTTGCAAAATCAACATCTACAGTTTAAAAAATAAAATTCATATAACTCAGTGATATTAGTCAATGGGGTGTTCTCACAGAGGATGAACTCTCATACTGGATCTTAAAAGATCCATCAGAGTGTCGGCGTTGGAATGGTCCATTCAAAAACTTTAAGCATTCATTCAAACATCAGATTAGCTATTGTTCAAAAGGTCTTTTTCAGAACAGAAAATATGAATAGTAAAGCATATAACGGCAATGGATATTGTGTACTCTCCAACAAATGGTTGTGTTTATTACTTTGTCTGCAAACTGTTTTTAACATCAACTGTATCACTAGCTTCTGATAGATTATTTGACTAGCAAAATCCTGCAGTCATTCAAAATCATGTAAACTCTAAAATCATGAAGATCTTTGCTTACATACTTTACAAGAAAGTGTGATTCAACTTTAGTCTCAGGACTAGCAAAACAAATAAAAGAACATCTTTACTGGAAGAATATGTTTGAACATGTTGTTGCAGTGATGTGCACATTAGCAGAACATAGTGTGGCTTTTGGGGGAGAGAATGAAACTTTCGAATCCCCAAATAATGGAAACTACGTTGGTTTGTTAGAGTTGATTGCTGAGTCATAAAAACACTATGAAAACAAAGGATCTGCATCACCTTCATACTTATCAAAGACAGTATGTTATAAACTTGTGCAACCCTTATGGCTAATAATGTAAGAGATTTAATTTTAGGTAGATATCTGAGAAAAGCATAGTACTTCAATTTGTCTATAGACTCTATGCCAGATCTTTCTCATGTGGATCAACTAACTGTTACAGTAAGGTATGTATCACCTGGTGATGTTTTCCCTGTTGAATGCATTCTACCTTTCCTAGAGTTGGAAAATCACTGTGGTGAATGTTTGGCAGGTAAGTAAAGACTGCAAAGATAATTTCAGTAAATGCCGAGGTGCAGCAAATATAGCTGGTAAATACAATGGAATGCAACTGAAAATCCTTGAGTTAAACAAGCATGCTATATATATATATATATATATATATAGCATGCTTGTTTATATATACATGTATATATATATATATATATATATTCCATGTGCTGGACATTCACTAAATTTTTGTGGCCAGTAGCCTGCTACTGTGGATTGCTATTTAGATGCAATAAACTTTTTTGCTCTTATTCAAGAGTTACATACTTTCTTTTCTTTTTCTATAAAGAAATGGTCACAAGACTGCAAACTAATAGTCATCTGGAAAAAATGGAGGAGCTAGAGTTTGTTTTTATATAACAGTTATGGATTTGTTTACTAGAAGAATTTCACAAAACCAGTCTGCCTCTCCAGGATCCAAAGATTGCACTTATCACATGTGCAAATCTATACACATCACTTTTTCAGTATGTTTAAAAATATTCGAGAAAATTTTGACGATATTGAATAAGAAGCCTCATTTGTCTGATGTAGCATATAATTCTACAGAAAAAAGAAAAAGGATGAGAAAAAAACAAGCCAATAATGGAGCTGCACATGATGTTGATGAGAAGCTTTCGCCAAGAGACAAATTTCGATTGAAATTCTTTATTCATATTATAGGTAGCATTGAGGCAAATTTAACAAGAAGAGCAACAGTCTACAATTATGTTGCAAATAAATTTCCATTTTTAGTTGATTTAGAAGCTTCAGAAGGACAGCTACATAAAGTAATAGATAATGTTGATATTAACCTCGTGAGTGAATTGAGACACTTTCATGATTATATCAAGCAGAATTATCCTGAAAAAGAACAAATTCAATACAAAGAACTGTATTAAATCATCTTTCAGACAAGGTTCAGTTAGTTTTCCCTAATGTTGAAACAATATTATGGTATTCCTGTGTCTATTGGTAACAAATTATTCAGGAAAAAGTTCATTTTCACAGCTAAAGAGATTAAAAAATGAACTGAGAGCAATTATGTCTCAAGAAAAATTGTCTGCACTTAGCATCATGGGTATAGAAAGCAACATGTTAACGCAGCATACCTTTTGATGACATAATCAATGATTTTGCATTTGGGAAATCAAGAAAAAAATCTTTTATATTGGAATATATATAATTGCTGTGATTTTGCAAATATATTATTTCTTTTAATAAAAATTAAACAATAGATTTCCCTTATTCATATATCTAAAAGGTGTATATATTTTAAAGTTTTTCTGAGATTAGCTGGTATAATTTAAAATGGTAGGGGGCTCAGGGCTTTGTAGCTTAAGTTCTCATAAAATCTAAATCTGGAACTGTATCTATGGTATATGCTCATTAGTAGTTTTATATATATATGCATGCATATGGACTAATGTATTTACACATATGTGTATGCATGTACTTCTATTTCTACATTTTATTTTTTAAATTATATCTTTAAATTCATATTTTAATTGTTGTATTTATCAATTTAATGTTTATATATGAATATATAAAAATAAAATATTTTTTAATAATATTTTGTATTTTTTTTTATTACTACTATTGTTTATATTTATATATTTCTAATTATCGATCCTATAAATACATTATATATGCATATTCCATATATAATATTTACAAATATATCATAATAGATTGTACATCTTGATTACATACATTATATAAATTACTTATATATAATTGCATATACATATATTCAATATACATGCTTACATCTATCAATAAACTTCTCTATTTTTTTTTTTATTATAATAAATTTATTTATTTATTCTATGTATATTAAATTATATTAGTATTTTTTAAATGTTAAATCTATAATATTTAATTTTATAAAGTTATTTTAAATTGTTTATATATATTATTTAAAATGGACTTGAACTCAGACTTTCAAGTTCTCTATAGCTATCCATTCCATCTACATGGGTATCTATTGTAAAAGATGGATTGGATAGCTGTAGAGATTTTGAGAGTCTGAATTCAAGCCCCTTTTAATTACATTAAGTTTAATCTAAATAATATTCATGTGTTTACATATTATATATATATATATTTGAATTGATAATTAAATTTGAATTTTTATCTGCCAAATTTAATTGTCAATTCAATTAAAATAAAGATTAGTATTTAAAAAGTATATATAAATCTTAAATTAATGTGTATAATAATGTATTAAGTTATTTACATTTGTCCTGTAATAACTAGCATATATTGTTACAGTAATAAAAAGAGATATATGCTATTATATGATAGATGTATTTTAACTCTTGGTCTGGGGCAGTTCCTTTCAATAGCTACTGTTCTAAATAAAGTGTTTTCTAATTAAGTAACTATAAATGGATAACTCCACTCATTAAATATTTTAACATGTACATATGTGTGTATAAAATTGTATAAATATATATGCACTGTAAACAGTAAAAATAAAACAAAATGTATATAGTTAATAGAAGATCAAATGTACACAAAACAAAAACAGTAAATATTAGTAAAAATATTGTTATATATCAATATGTTCAATTTATTAATTCTGATATATTTTAAGTGATAAGTATATTAATATACATATTATATATAAATAGGTCTGGGACATAAATATGGTAAAAGATTTAGAATATACTTGAAAATATGAAATAATAATTTGCAGCACATGATTCATGTAGAATAACTGCAGAAAATAGATATAGAAATTGAAATTTTTATATAATAAACACTTATTTACTCTCAACTAAAAACTCAGAAAATAATTATCTCTTTAGTCACAATTTCTGGACCCTCTTCCTGCCCCCCTATGTTTTTATTTCAAGTTACATATAAAATCCCTATTGTGGTTCTGAGATTTTAAATAAGAGTAAATAAAAGCGTTTATTATATTTTAAAAATGTATCTTATTTTTAAGTTTTTAGCATTCTGGAATTTTTTACAATTATTCCAAATGCCAGCAGAATGTTTGAAATTATAAGATCGCGTATATTAAATAAAGATCACTTAAAAAGTAGTTTTGTTTATGAAAGCATTTTAAAAAGTCAACTTTCCCAATCAAAAGAAAGATATTTACAATCAAAGATTTGTTTGGATTTCAATTTTAAAAGATGTTTAATGCTTTTTAGTGTAATTCTTTCTAAATATATATATATATTGCCCTCTCATGCATATTACTAAAAACTTATTGTACTGATATTAATGTATTTGAAATTTAATGTCAATGTGTGTGAAATTTTATCCACCAACCCCATAGTGTTAAGAAACTAGGGGAGTGTTAAAATATTTTAGTGTCATGTTGCATTGTCAGTGATTCATAACAAATGTACAAAATTGGAACAAATTCTATTTTATATAAATATATTAAACCTTGGTATTTACTAAAATAAACCAACAAATACATAAACAGATTCTAACTTAAATAAAAGCATTTATTAATAAACAAAGAACATAAGAGACATGATATTAATAAATAAAAAATGATTAACATCATTACAATAATATTGCATTTTTCAGGGGCAGTTAGATTTGGATCAGAATTTATGAACTTAAATAAAATACTTTTTCAGAAATGAAAAAATATGACCAATATAACAGAAATAGAAATAATGGTAAATATCAATCAATTCTTAATGAGAAAATAAGGGCAAGGAAAAAAACTAGTTTCAAGAATTAAAATCTTTAATAAAAACTTTGGGCAAGCTGTTATTAAAGATATACTAAAAGAAAGAAAAGATTTGGAAAGTTCGAATCACATAATTTTTGAAATCGTTTCAGGGAAGTAAGATGCTAAAATGTCAAAAGCATTGTTTAAACCTTGTAGAAGATCAGTATAATGCAAAGGAAATTATTATAAAGAAGACAGATAACAAAGATAGAAAAAAAAAGATCGGATATTCAAATATAGGGACAAAGAGAAATTTTATAGTGACTATAAACTCCAAGAAATACACAAGGTAATAAAGTAGAAAATGGCAACCAAAGTAAAAGCTAGTGAAAGATGAATATAGAAAAGTGCTCACTAGTAAGAATGAAATTTTAAATAGCCAGAGAACTGATATAAATTATATAAAGCAAACTTTATTTTAAAAAGTATAAGAAAATTAATAAAAGAGCTTACTGAAATTACATCACTATCATATTAGTTTAGATGATATTTTACTGGTAGAAGTTAAATGAGCATTCACTAAGTTGAAAAATAATGATGAAATAACTGGGAAAATTAAACAAGGCAAAACTCCATACAGTAGTGCCACTCTGTGCCAACCAGAGTAATCAATGGATGCCAGAAGGCTTGTGCATAAAATCCCTATCTAGTGCCTACTCATCCAATATTCCCAAACTAGCTTGTGACCTTTGTCAGTGAGGAGCCTTGGATCTGAGAGCACTGCACCTAGATCTTGGGAATATTGGATGAGTAGGCACTAGATAGGAATTTTATGCACAAGCCTTCTGGCATCCATTGATTACTCTGTTTGGCACAGGGAGGCACTACTGTATGGAGAGTTTTGCCTTGTTTAATAACAATTATATGCTAGTATAAGAAATGGTGATCGTGATGTTTAATGGTTTAACTGGGAAAATTATAAAAGTTATTCATTTTAAAAAATTTAGAAGCTATGTTTTAAATTTATGTGGAAAGGAAGTTCGATTTCTTATGCATGGACAAAATTGTTAATGCCAATCTTCAAAAAGGAAAACAACACAGAATGTGAAAATTACACAAACTGTTGCACTAATTTAATATTTTAGATAAAATCTTAACATCTTTATGAAAGATTATTGTCTCATATAGAGAAACGGCAGAGATTTCATTTACCTCTCTTAATTTTTTCCAGATTAATGAAGTTCGTGGGCTATCACATTATCAATATCCAGCCTATATTGCATTTTTTTGTCTTTTATTCAAATATTAATTAGTTTTCATTATTAATATATAATTTATTTTTTATTAACTTTAAATAAGATTGATAAACAGTGATTGTATTTTTTTTCTCTCTCATTCAGATATTATACTTTACAATGTGGGATGATTAACAATTTGTTTATTTTTCATTAGATATCTAGATTAAAAATATTTATATGAGTGATATAAATACATAAATCAAAATGTTTAAATTAAACATTTGCTGCTGCTTACCAGTAGGTTACTTTGAAAATATAAATATTACATTAATATTATATAAATAAAAGACTGTGGTTAAACTACAATTGACATGTTAGTATTTGTGTGGATGGTTATATGAAATTATTATTAAATGAAGTAATATAATACTTTAAAATGTATTTCCTTATATTTTTTAAATGAATATCTTAATTTGTTTTTTTTTTTCTTGTTTGTTTGTATGTGTGTGTATATGTATCAATGTTTTGAATTTGATTCTGCTTACATGTTGTAACATAAAAATTGTATATTATCTATTTATTTCTTTTAAATTTGAAAACTTCTATTTGGTAAAATATTATTTAAATCTTCAAAAAATATATAACTAGTTGTAATAACTGAAACGCACAGGCTTATTATATACCTGTGTCTATATATGTAATATATAGGGTATATGAGCACAGACTTTCACATGACCCACCACTCTTTACACTATCTCATAACACTGATGCACTTGAACACACATATGTCGAAAAGATAAATAATCCCCAAT
Organism: Epiperipatus broadwayi; assembly: GCA_028023455.1. NCBI lineage: Eukaryota > Metazoa > Onychophora > Udeonychophora > Euonychophora > Peripatidae > Epiperipatus > Epiperipatus broadwayi. The sequence goes on along the minus strand of JAQFVV010012681.1, from coordinate 544,460 downwards.
ATACATATTTCATGCTAAACCAGCAGTCATCAGTTGGTCCATATTACCATTTCCACACATATATATGCTATAAGTGCTCAGATATATATTAAGATAGCCAAACCTCATACCCTAATGGACAGGCGTCAATCTACTCCACACTCCAACTCTTCAACTATCCATCCAATTGAAAATCTGATGATGGAAGGCTCAAAGGCCACCCTGAGGCCGAGATTCTTGTCACACCCATGTTGACCTAAGGTCAATCTGACCCCTCACGTACAGGACATAATCCATTTAATACATATACAAGGGATGGGCAGACATCTCTACTATGTTGTAATAACTGAAACATACAGGCTTATTATAATAAATAATCAATTTTAAATAGTTATTATTTTTTACAGTTGTGATAGTATGAAACTTTAAAATGAAAATTTAAATTGTCATAGGATAAAATTTAAGATAACATTTTTTTTATCACAAAGCAAGATACTAAAGTATAAATGTCACTGTGAGATATATTTTAATAAATAGTCCTTTAGTTATTCATAGACAAAAATGTGGTTAAATACCTTTTGAATATGTTTAAATATTTAAATTTTCAAAATTACCTGGAAAACTATTTCAAATAATTGATGTAAATTTGCATTTTATCACAGGCCTAAGTATGGTATCCATCTTTTTGAGTTTTTGAATTTCATCTAAAATCAAGTTCTACATTTTTTAATAATTTCTTTAAACTGCACCACTTGTAAGCATTGGCCAAGAAACAAATTGTTGACTCTGTCGTATCACAAACTGTCATTTTTCTTTGCATATACATTACATACTGTAGTTTCTAATAAAGGAGATGAACAAGTCAAAATTATGATGTCCACTGTATACATCCATGTTATTACCACTAAAGCTATTATCATATAATTATTGACCAATATATCTGAGCCAATATCTTAGGATTTAAAACCAAGAAAATATTATGATCTTCCTCTGAAATCTAATAATTTCTAGCTTAAAGAAAGCTGAGTTTTTTTTTGAGAACAGGATATGTACTATATGTGTCTTGTTACTCATTTATATTTCCACATGAAACAACATAGACAAAAATAAATTATTGATTTACAACAGTTTATATAATTTTGTTTCCATGAATCTATGAAAATTTAATTCTACAATTGATTTACTGTTTAAATGCAAGTATAGTATATATACTTTAAACTAGATGTAATTAGAGGGGATTTGAACCCAGACTTTCAAGCTCCCTTTGAGTTTGAAAATCTGGATTCAAATCCCCTCTAATTGATTTACTGTGATTCATGTAAATTAGAATATTGAATGAATGATGTGATAAATGAAGACCCTAGCAAGTTAATAAGTTTGCACTTTGTAATGAACTTAAATAATCTTGTTTCTCAAAAGTTTCAAACTGAAATCAAGAATGCTTTAGTTCAAATTTTTAGAATAGTTGAAAATGTAAGCTCTTAGCTTGAATGGCATAATAAGAGTAAAAAGATGACTTCTGGATGGTGATAGTATAAAGTTATGCTCCCTACTAAAGAAGGGCTATATTTAGATCTAGTCTGGAATTCAGTTCAGAATCTATTATCCACTTATTATTCATGATTATTTAGATGTGCCATGACTAGAGAGATGTGAGACAGTTTTTTCTGTTATAATAACATTGTCTTCATATTAGAATCTGCTGATATGAAGGACTACAATAAAGTTGGTTTATTGAGCAGATAGAATTCTTGATATATATTTCATGTTTGAATTTTTGTACTTTAAACATTATAGTTTATATTATAGCAAAAAAAAAAAAGTAATTGAAGAGAGTATTAAAAAAATTAAAAATGTATTATTTCATAAAAGAAATCAAATCCGGTGTTTATGCCAAAATCATAAACATATTTATGCTATAAATAGCCAAAATAAGAGGCATAGATCAATTCATAGATCACATGACCCTATCTCTTAAGCTTGTAAGTTATAAACAGTGAGGATTCCTCTACAAGCTTTATGATAAATGCTTAGCCAGAGCCAGCACTTAAAATATCTCTGACAGAGATATTTTAAGTGCTGGCTCTGGCTAAGCATTTATCATAAAGCTTGTAGAGGAATCCTCACTGTTTATAACTTACAAGCTTAAGAGATAGGGTCATGTGATTTATGAATTGATCTATGACTCTTATCTTGACTATTTCTGCCAAAAGTCTTATGCAATTTTATATTGCTATGACTACTAATATATGGTAAGGCTGAAGGTCTATCAGCCCCATATAGCTATTTGAGTTGGATAGCTGGGTTTGAAGACCTGTGGATGTCTGAAAATTTCAGATTTTCCACTCGTGCTTGGCTTTGGGTTGGTGTTTTTAGATCTAGTGTCTGAACCTACCCTGATACCTCTCTGAGGAGTGCCAAAGCACGAAATCATGGTCAGGGGTTTAGGGAAGGATTCCTGACAGAAATATTTTAAGTGCTGGCTCTGGCTAAGCATTTGTCATAAAGCTTGTAGAGGAATGGGCAATCCTCACTGTTTATATTTATGCTAAATTTAAAAAAAGATCAAACTGAAAATGAAAGATATAGCAACCATGATCATCAGGATGACAAGATTTTTTCATCCATATTTAAATACACATTTCTGGACATGTTTCAGATCAGAGAAAAGATACTAAGTCATAAATTATATCTTTTTGGATTTGTGATAATGATTGACAAACCATTACAGAGTTTTAAAAAGAATAGAACATTGCTGGATATCGATGATTTATGTTACATTTAATACCTCTAGATTTGAAATTTTTGAGAAAAACATACTACTGCCTTTTTTCTGATTTAAAAAAAAAGTCTGTTTATATTCAGATAAACAGTTAGTATTTAATACTCACACAACTAGTTATTTTGCAATTGTAACTAGCTATATAAGCAAATCTTTTAATTATGCTCACTTTAAACCGAATTTTTAAAACCATCACTAAGTTTAAAAGTGTGATTCAAGTCTCTTTGCTGGACTATTTCCATCATCTAGAATTAATTGGCAAAAATCTTTCGAAAAATTTTAAATAGCTTAACATTTAATTACAAGTAAAATAACATAAACTTTCAGATGAATACTAGTCTACTTTGTATCTGTCTGTTTTTATATTCTATTTAATAGTTTGTTAAAAATGCTGAAACCACATTGTATTGGAATTACTAACAGAGCAATTAGAGTTTTCAAAGAGCATTGCATTTGTGGATTTGACAATTTATTCAATTTTCCTGGAGTAATTATCAACATCCGACAGATCAGTTATTAATTTAATCATTAACAGTATAGCAAGTTGTCTGCTGATAAAAAATATACTACCTTTTAAAGCTTTGCCCAAAGTAGTTACAGATTTATTTCTATTGCTTTGTCACCAGGTAAATAGAATAATTATTTTTGCTTTACTATTTCGGAAGATAAATTTGATCCTATAGCTGATAAACATTTATTCTAAGTTCAAGTCCCTCTATTTACTATAGTAAACATTCAGTATGCTGAATGAATAGGTTAATTACATATTGCCTTAGAAATAGGTTACATCATAGTATAAATGCAGCCCATCATTTTCTATTAATATAAATGGATATGTAATGGTCCGATAATATAAGGGATTAGATTGATATAATATTTACATGGGTATGACTACAAATCCATTAATGGCTTTGAGCGTTCCATCATTGATCTTTCAGTGAAATGGATGGTTGAATTGTTGGAAGATGAGAAGATTGAAGCCTGTCCATTAGAGTTTAAGAATTGCTATCTTAATCCAAGCCCAGCACTGATTATATATATATATGGGGGGGGGGGGATTATGACTTGGCCCAACTGATGAGGGCTAGTTCTGCACAAAATACTTATATTGAGGATCATTTATGTTTTTCACATGTGTATGGACATGTATATCGATTGTTTGAGGTTGGGGTGGAGGTTGAATATAGATTGAAAATAATATCAGTTAAATGCCAATGTGGTATGGGGTATATCATAACTACAGGATGTGCACAAGTCTTTTTAATACAGATGAAACTAATTGAAAATTTAGAATATAAAATTAAAACATATACTATTTAATTTTTAATTTTATTTATAAAGTTAAATTTTATTTGTTTTGTTTAATTGTTTATGAGCAATAATCTTTATATGTGTATCATTTTTGTTAGACTCAGCTAATATTTTCATTATTATTATTATTTATCTTATTTTTTAAATAGATACAAAAATTATCAGTTAGCTATTTATCCAAGTTTCCTTCAACTTCGTCAGGGTGGTTGTGGCTAAACCAACCGGAGATAGCAAATAATATCTTGAAACAGGCCTTTGTATTATTAAATAGTGCTAAAACTTCTGAATGCGAAAGTGGAGCTCATCTTTTAAACTTTTGTTTTAAAAAGTAAGTACTCTTTTTTTTTTAAAAAAAAAAAACATTTTCAGAATTTAAGATACATCTTACACTGCCTGTTATACAAGCAGTTATTTCTGCAAGGACTATACTCATAATGTTGCACTTATAGTTAATGGCTTTATTTTTGCACCATGTCCATTTCTTTGGTTTATCAAATTACTATCTTTTATATTCAAAACTTCTGTATAATTAATAATACTATAGTATTGCAGAAATAACTTCAAATTTATTTATATATTTTTGTAATCGATAATTATGTGTAATGTTTTATTTTTTAAATAGCAATTTCTTTAATCTTTTAAGTAATTGCAGATAAAACAGGCAAAACTCTCTATATGTATTGCTACTCAGTGCAAGCCAGAGTAATCAATAGTTGCCAGAAGGCTTGTGCATAAAATCCCCATATAGTACCTACTCATCCAATCTCCCCAGACTAGTTTCTGGCTTGTGGCCTTTGTCAGTGAGGAGCCTTGGATCCGAGAGCACTGCACCTAGATCTTAGGATCTAATGCAACCCTCCAGAAACCATCTTTTATCTCTGATGAAGGCCACAAGCCAGAAACTAGTCTAGGGATATTGGATGAGTGAGCACCAGATGGGGATTTTATGTACAAGCCTTCTGGCATCCATTGATTACTCCGGCTTGCACTGAGTGGCAATATGTATAGAGAGTTTTGCCTGTTTTTATAACAGTTATGAACAAGCATAAAAAATGGTGATTATGTGATGTGAATTGCAGATAATATGTCTAAAGTTTTTTTGAAAGGCTTACATATTTATATAAATCACTCTCAACAATGTTTGAATAGCACATGCCAAAAAATTTTCATGTAACAAACTTTTACCAATTTTGATAATATGTAAATGTTGAAATTGTTAAGAATTTATTTCATGTAAATTTATTAGTTAATGATACTTTAAGCTTTGTTAAGAATTATTTGCTTATATATTATTATCAGTTTAGCATTGGTTTAATATGTATATATATTGAATTAAATATTTCTATGGATTATTAGTATAACAAAGAATTGAAATGAGGAGAATATGTCCCTGTAAACAAAGATAACTTTTAGCTTTGGATATTGCATAGAAATTATCAATTACTACTAATTCACAATTGTTGAGGCTAAACAATTTTTCTCATTATATGTATATATAGTAAATATTTGGTTTAATATATATATATATTGTACCTATATTGATATAGGCACATATAATTTTATCTAAAATTATATTATTAAAATAATCGTTCATAAAAGAAAACATAAAATTAAACGTTGAAGAGTTTATTGCAGTTTGTTTTAGAAAAAAGATAAGAATTAAATAGTTTTCTAGCATTAGTTTTTGAAATAAAAAAAGCTACAATTAATTAATCAAAAGGGGGGAGGGGGAGTCTTGGTTTGAGAAATGAAACTTTATAAAAGGAAGTAAAGAGTTTTATTAGTATTCGTAAAAATATAATTTAAAAAGTTAAAACGTACAAATCTCTTTTTATTCAAGTTTAATTAAAGAAAAAAATAATGCTAAAACTAAATAGTAAATTGTATTAAAAATATATGTGCGTATATATGTGCGATTTGTAAATAAATAAAAATGTATGCAAAATAAAAGAAGATTATCATTAAAAACACGGCAATGGTTATTAATAAAATAAAACAACACGTTTATCAAATGATTATCACCGGAAATATTTCGACTACACGTTGCAGTTATAAATAGACTTTTTTATCGGACAGTGAATCAGTTCACAAAGTAATTGAGTAGTGCAGTTCACAAATTAATTGAATCAGTTGAGTTAATTATATCCAGAAACAAAATGCAGTGCTGAGAAGATTTTGGGAATTCACGCCTCTCCACAGCCTAAAAAGTCCGATGAAAACAGCAAGATCTGCCCGTGAAATAATGTCAACGTAACAACTTAGAAAATCTCCGTCAGTATCTAATTGTCTCCAATAGTAATAATCGTGAAACTCATCAAGGAAAAGTCCCAGCCGGCTGGAAGCATTCATAATGGAAATATTCTCACCGAAAGCAGCCACCAAAGAGAACCAAAATTCTACGTCTATATTCAAAAGCCTAGATAAAAACATTTGCTTATTTCGTTTATACTATAATAGCCATTGCATTGCATTAATTCGTACGAATCTTTCAAGAGTCTAATTATATGAACTTTATATCATACATAAATGAACTATTGATATGTGTGATTAAATTTCAAATGCTATGTAATACTTTATTATTATTATGTGTGTACATGAGTTAATATGTGCGTGATCATTATATCAATATTTATTAGTTAAATTAGAGTGTTCTGTTATTAAATCTATAGGAATATTTAAACTATTTAGAAATGTTAATTTAAAATATGCATGTGTTTTATTAGAATTATAAAATGTTTAAATTTAGTAAATAAATGTAATTATCTTTCAAATTAAACTTTGTCGGTCAATTCTTTTTATCAATTCCCTTTTATCAAGTCTTTTAACCACTAATTAAGTATATAATCTATCAGTGATTACAAACAACTGAGCTAGTCGTGGATTTAGGCATTGAGTTAGTGGCCACTGTTCAAAGTGCGTTGTCTATTCTTTTAGTATTCTTTTAGAATAAGCAGCTGGCACCCGTGGTTATACACAAACAAAAAAGTGCTTTGGACGTGATGTTGAACTCAACAGCCAAGAAGAAGCTATGTCCTGGAAATGTAACGTTAGTTATATACTTTATAGCTATCGTTTGGGCATACATACTCTCCGAGTATGTTCTTCTCTGCCTAAGAGACCAGTGTTTCGAAGACACACATTCGAACACGGTTCAATATATACACACACACCAATAAATTGCAGTTGCCAGTTTAATATTAGATTTTTAGTTTTATAAAAATTTGATTACGGTTATTTGTTTGCAATGTTATTAAAATTATTAGAAATTAAAATCTGATTTGTATATTTAAATATAAGCCAATTCAAATGGAGCTGTAAAAACATTTCAGTTTAATTAAATTTCATTTATAATCTATATAAAAACTTAGGTAGCAAATGAAAAGTGGTTTCATTTTTTTGTTTATATGTAGATGAACTTTAATATTAGGGTGTGTAGTGAATTTATTGGCCATTTACTTAAATATAAATTGTTGTGTAATTTATTTGTTTACATGTATGCCTTTATAAATATAAGTAAGATTCAAAGTCTAATGTGTGTACCAGATGTTTTCATCTTTGACTTTCCTGAAGAAATTGTGATAATAGGACAGGAATTGACTAATTTTATAGCTAAAATATTGTGCATTCTGACTGGTAAATTAAAGTACAGTTATTGCATCTTACATATATGTATGTTTAATAGCAGTTCAAAAATTTATTTGCAAGATTGTAAAATTAATGTGTTAAATCTATAATTACTTCAATATGCAATAAGTATAATTAAATTTAGTTGTTAAATTTTAAAGTTAGCTTGTGATGTTGTTTTGCCATGTTGTATATAATAACCAAATTAATCTGTTTATGATTCTAATAGTAATGTACTGATGTTTGCGTTGGATCACACAATCCATTAACTGGGTAATGACATTCATTGCCTATTTTATGGCCAGTGCATCCCAGCTGAAGCATCAATATATTAGTACTATGAATCATTCACAGGTGAACCCAGGTAATAAATCATTTATATTTGTAGCCCATGAAAATCTTTGTTTTAGCATATATAATATTATCACTACATATCTTTTTCCTTAGATTCTTTTTGATATAAAGGAGTATAGTAAATTAATTTTCTTTTCAATTTGTGCATTTCAACTTTTTACGCCCTCTTAATTGTCATTAAAACATTCTTCAAAAGATAAACGTCTAAATACTATAAATGATCAACTTTCTTTAATAGATTTTTATATCACTTCAGGATTGTATTTTTTTATTTTTAATTTATTTAATAAAGCTTCAAAAATATTACTTTACAATAAAAATCTTTATATACCCAAAACATCTCAATTAAGGAATCATTTTGAAATTAGTAATACTCCATTGGTAAAGTCATTTTTGTTTTTGGATATTTTTGATTTACTCCTAGCTACTGAGTATTCATTAAATCAAAAATCTCAGGGAGAAATGATTATTCTGTCCTTTATATTAAGATGCTGTTGCATTGAAGTTTGTTAAGGATAATTAGCAGTCTGATTTATAAATGAAAAATACTTAACAAAATTTAAATTTACAATAATTTTTTATATTGAAACACAAGTATAATGTATATACTTAACCTGGATGCAATTAAAGAGGATTCGAACCCAGACTTTCAAGCTCCCTACAGTCATCCATTCCACTCAGTATAAGTGAAGGTAATATTATATCCTACATAATAATAAAAGTCATTAATATCTTGGTGTGTAAATATTATGTGATCCCAGAACACTAGGAATTAATCGTAATTCTTATTATTTCTTATTGTTGCATGATAACAGTTATATAGTAGAATAGTGAGGTTAATTACAATAATATCAAATTATAAAGGATTTAAAATTATGCCTGTAGCTTAAGATTTTGACTGCTTATTCCATTTAATTCCTAATGAAAGGGAGTATTGATGATATAGCAGAAGTTCTGTAGATTTTGATTAAGCTTTTTATGATCATATTTTCTCATGTATCATTGAAAGTCACAGGAATTAATCTCTGTACAAGGGAATATTAATTTTACAAATAAAAATTACATTTCTAGAGATTGCATAAAATAATCAATTGATTTATTGCTCAAGAGTTCATAAGTTAAAGCAGCAGGCCGCAAACATAGATCTCGAGTTCCACAGTTTATCACTGTACCATATACAATGTTCTAAATTTTGTTAATTTTTAATTAAATCTTTTGAAAATGTTTATGCAATTATATTGAAGTTTTTGGGGTTTTTTAAATTGGAATTGTGTGGAAATATTTTGTCAATTGATTACGCAATCTAACAACAGATGGCTCTGAAATAAGACAAAGAGAACTGCTCCTAAAAGCATAAATTAATATTTATTACATGTTCACACTCTCTAAAATTATTTTTATTTTTCAATGATTTTTTGCTGAAATGAAGTAGCAGGTGAAAATAAATAATAGTTTCATAATAAAATCTATTTTATCAAGAATAGTTAGTTGTTTTAAATATAAATCAAGTAATAAAGTTAGTAATTGATCATAGGTTTCATTTAATAGTGAAGAAGGCAGATAGTTTTCTTATTGTTGTTTTATTTTTTTTAAAAAACGAGGTTTATATGTAAGAATTATTTAATTGCTATATATACATTCAACAATTTTAACAATAAATCAAAATAATTTTAATAATTTAAGATTTATTAAATTTAATGTTCAAAAAGAAATCGAATTAAATTAGTCCTGTCATTTATTTCAAGAACTTTTTTTTATTAATGAAATATGTAAGACATTGCTGATCGTCTTTCTCAAAAAAAAATGAATGTAATCCAAAATATTTTAAACAGGATAACATATTGTCTATTAAGAAAATTTTGGCTCACTCTGATTGGGTGGTTAATCCTGCCTAATTGGTGATCTTTTCAAATTTTAAGCCCTGTGATATAAATGTCACTAAAAAAGGGTTTTATTTTTTTTCTGCAGTCACAACATACTTGCAAAACATTACTTAGAAGAAAAAACTGCAGAACCAATGAAAGTTTCCTATTCTAGAGGTAGTCCAGTAGAATTTTACTACTTCCCACAGACAAATTTTATAAGAAATCAATAAGCTAAACTTGAGACTATAGCTTTCAATTAAAGTCCATAATTTTCTAAGGAGATTCTAGCCTTTGTTTTGCTATATATATATATATTTAAATTACAGGTGTATTGGAAATTATTGCACAATGCTCAAATCTGAAGCCTTCGTGAATTTGATCAAGATTAATTAATCTTAACCCATTAGAGCTATCTGACTTTCAATTAGTCTTTTTATTTCTGAAATTTCCAGACTCTATTTCCAGATGGAAATTGATCACTTAATCAGTTACAAAGTAGTCAAATGCTAGCCCAACACTAAAGCTGCAGTCTGCTAATTATGGAAGCCTTTATAACCAAGGCAAATCCAGTATTTTATTCAATGGTCGTCACATCAAATAGATTAAGATTAACCAAAAAATTATAATCAATAACTGATAGTATATATGTGAATTATTTTTTATTTATAAATATTTTTTGTTTATATATACATTGTGCGTTTTATAAAATATTAAAATGAAGAATTGTACAAGATACAGATATGGGTGGCATCTGAATTTATTAGTGTGTGATTCATATTTACTATTATATGGAAGTTTTTGTTTAGTCACACCTGCCATCAACTGAGTAATGAATTTTATTATAAAAAGATATTATGTATATATATTCATTTCTGCAGAAATAATTTTTAACAATAAAAAAAAATTATTTAAAAATTACACATAAATATTATACATAAATTTAATTGACTGTATTTAATAATAAAACAGTAATAAATGACTTCTTCCAAAATTTCTCATTCCACCATTTTTATTTTGCTTCAAAATTCTTTTATCACTATTACTTCTCTTAATATTTAGTGCTTTTTTTATCACTGAACTCTTTTTCATCCTCTATTAATTCATGCAATTTTTTTTTCTTTTGAAAATTCTGAAAAAGACTGTGATCAAAATTATTAAAGTTTTTTATTTTTTTTTTGTTATTGATGTTTTAGTTATTATAAAGATATAACGAATGATTTCTTTTCAGATTTATTATTGATCAAAAATGGCAGGTTAAAGAATCAGATGGATTGTTACTGTTTTCTGGGGAAATGTACACAGAAGAAGATCATTGGAAAAAATTGTTTTACTTCCTTATTTCAAAAATTAAATCTCAGTATGAGCTTTCCCAGAAAGATCTTCTGATGGCTGCAACATATGACCCAATTCATGGTAAGTAGTAAAATTGTAAAAGTAATACTATGTATATGTATATATGAATAACTATATATTTTGATGTATGTGTGTCCTTAAGGCAAGGGTCTTTCCAACTGCCACACAACATTAAAATCTCACAACGTCTGAAGTCATCGAGAACTTCTATAGGAAATAAGGTTCAACAATGCTAATTGGAAAAATGAAATTTTGCTCTTTGTAAATGCAAATAAAGTTTTCTTAAAAGTAAATCATCTTAATATTAGCATAGCAGAATCGTTAAGTATTTATTTTTAATAACTTTGTGGAATGCTCATCGTCTTCATAAATATGTAACATTACAAATAGATGGCATGAAATATTATGTAAAATTTTTGACGGCAAATTGTGGAGGTTCTTTTTTGGTAATTGGAATGGAATAAAAATGATTATCAACAAAATTAGAAATTTATAAGAAAAGATAATGCATGTAAATAAAAATATACAAATATAGAGAATCAAGCACAGGTGTTTATATGATTAAACAGTATATTTGTCAATTATGACAGTGGTGTTCAATCTTGCACTTTAGATCTATCTATTCATCATAATATTATTCTCATATTAAAGATGAAAATATAATTTTTTGTGTTGTTGTAACTATTTTCTAAATAAATAATTTTGTTTGTTTTTTGAATGACTTACATTTTACTAATATAAATTTTTATGGAGAGTAGTTTACAAAGTCAAAAAATAACACATATTTTCTGATATAAATCTTTACGTATGTCTTAAAAAATTATTTAATTTAAGTACTTTTTTTTTTCTGAGATAAAAGATAGTAATAAATGTCTTTACTTGTTTTATTATTTAGGATTGTTTTATGGCATTCATCAATGTATTTTTCATAATATTTGTTACCTGTGCACAAAAGATGGAAAGGAAATTATATCCATTTTTATAGAAAAATTAACCTTTTTAGCACAAGATATTATCAACAGTATGCTAGAAGCCTTAGGAAAAAGTGCTGGTACACAAGGTAATTAAAGTTATTACTCTTTAAATTTTTATTTTGACATGTATATGGCAAAAATATGTTTACCATAATATGGTAGTAAATGATTGTATTATATATGTGTGTGTATTTTATATATACACACACATATATATATATATACATATATTGTAAAAAGGAGCTATATATACATACAGACAAATTTTGGTTTGGCAGATATATAAGTATATGAAATAGGAGTCTTGTGTGTGTGTGTTTGTGTGTGTGTGTGTAACAACAATTAACATCATCCATGACATCACTTTGAATTTTCAAATGTATCTGTATCTAATTAAGTTAAATAAAGGATGAGTAGTTTTGTTGGTGATGATGATGATCAGACACATTTTGTGCACATATCTCCCACTGTAAAACAAAATGGCTTTAAATATGTATGTGTTTATATGCTAAGCAGTCAGTGGAAATATTAACTTGTTTCAGCTTAAGAAAACATGAGGTCAATATAGTCAGTAAAAGTAATCACATACTCAAAAAATATATTAAACTGAGAATAAAAAACTAATATTGGATTTTTAATAACAAAATATTTAATTAATAATACTGGTTTTAATATATAATATGTGAAATTTATAGTAATGAGATTGGGGGTGGGGAGTATCAAAGTGGAAGGAAATGAAAATAAATCTGGGTTGATGGAATATCATCATCACTCCCAAGTAAATTTATAATCAAAAATCAAAACTTTGAAAAATTATCTATAAATAATATAGTATTTTATAAGAGCATGAGATTAGAGATCTCTGAGAGAGATCAGCCAGTTACTAAAAGCATAATTTACCATATATCAACCAGCATTATCAAAAAGTAATTATAAGTAATACTAATACTCAAAATAAATAACTATCCATCATCATTATTGATGGGTATAAAATAAATCAGTACAATGTATCAACAGTCAATCTTGTGACTGGATCGGAAACGGGTTTTCTGTAAACCAGGCTAACTATTGAGCCTTTTCCACCTTGGACAATTATTTAAACATAACTTGGATGCACCAGCTTAGTGCCCATTCATTAAAATACACTATAATTAGAAATTGAAACAATAATGCTGGGACATAAAAACATGCTGATCATCATCAATGCTCAGGCCATTTGTAGTGACGAACTATAAACTTAAATTTTTAATAAGATTAAAGTAAAATAAAAGATAATAGTGCATGGCTTTAAAGAGTATTCTCTTTTGCGCCAACCAGGATGATGATTGATCATCTCTGGTTGCCCAAAAGCACTAAAAGCACTAATTACACATCCCCATTTATATATTCATCTCGTGCATGAATCTAGCTGAGAGAACATAAGCTCTATTACTGTTTATGACCAAGAGATGATGCAATACAATTTTAACATTAAAATAAGTTTATTAATAACAAAAAGGTAAATGATATTCAAGGTCTTATTGGATAACATTTCTGATTTTGAATAATACACAATAATAAAAGTCATCTCCGTGTGATTTACAAGATTACTACAAAATTCATGTTATTACATTAATTGCATTACTTCTTAATAAGCAGCCATAAATGCATTCATATATCCATACACAAACGTGTGTTTCATAATATACTATAAAAACATTTCAATCAACATAAAATAATTATAAAAAAAAATGATTACATTTTATATGTGTTATACTTGAGAAGCATTGGTATTATATTTTCATAATTAATTTTTTTGGAAAATACAAAAATTTCCTACCTATATGTGTGTATAAACAAAATATAGATATAATTTTAAATTGGTTTCAGTTTATAAGTTCTCCTTTTTTTTTTCTTTAAAAAAGGGTACAGTCAACTTTTGACAAGTATTTATTTGTTGATAACATTTTCAAATTAAATTATTGAATCATCGATTCTTTACCTTTTTTTTTTTTAATATAAATTTTTCAAAATAATGTCTAGAGAATTATTGTTCAAAAAACGTCTCTTTTGCTTTTAAAACCAGATGATCAATGAACTATTCTTGACTCTTAATTATAATTCAAGCAAAATTACTTTATATTCTTTTAAAATATATAGATTTTTAACCGACTTAAAAATAATATTGTTCTATATATGTCTATTTTTATATGACTTATTTTAAAATAACTCACCAGCTATACATATGTCTATCTGTGCTTTTCTGCATATATCTGATGCAGCATACTTATAACTTTCTTTATTCAGCTAGTGTTTCTCTTGGGCAAGCGGTTTTTTGTCAATCCAGGAAATTGTCATCATCAGGTAAAAGTATATAATTCATATATAATGTTGGTCCGTAGTTCGTCTCCCGTCTTTGTAGAACTGTTTTAGGCAAGCAGCTGTCTTGGTTTGATAGAACTGTCCTCTCCCTGTTTAAGGCTATGAATTTCAGCATAAAAAAGTGGATATTTTCTCCATGTGAATTCAAACTCCTGCTAAGGAAAACAGTCTACTATCTTGCCTTCAGCTATATCAGTTTTTGGTAGCTATTCTGCAAATTCTATGGTCAGCTAAAACCAACTGCTGCACTTCATCAAGTTGTAACAAAATATTGTAACCAATGTTTCAGCTGACGATTCTTATAAAAATTATTATCCAGACTGGAGCTAATTTTGTTATCAGCCCTTTTATAGAATCATCTAAGGTGATAATAACACCTTGATTGAAAACAGAATTTTTATTTTTATCTCTCTAATCCCTTTGAAAACTTACATGTTTTAATTAATTAAAAAAAAATTCAAAAACAAGTATTGTGTTTTTACATTTCACAATCAGAATAATAATAATACAATATATATATTTATTCAGATCTTTTAAAAATTTAATTTACAAAACAATATTTTAAATGAGAGTTATTATTTATTTATTTATTTTTTATTTCAATGAATGTAGAAAATGTCTACTAATAATTTTTGTCTGTGTTTATTTCTAGTTTTCCTTTCAACTTTATATATATTTATGCATAATAGGGCTATTGAAAGGAAGGATATGAATTCAGGACCATATATTCATTATTTAAATACTGGTCATAGAATGAGATGTATTGAAGATATGGAAGTTATAAAATATGTTAAAGATTATAATAGAAGGAATTATTATGAGACAGTTCATAGTCAAGAGAATATATGTAAATGTGTTAATTTAGTTAAAGGACCTGCAAAAGTTGAGTAGTAAATGGGCATTGAAGGATAACTGGAAAATTTAATATATGATTGATTTGTTTTTATTTTTTTGTTGTTGTTGTTTTTTAAATTAATATATATGATATATGTAAATAATTAATTAACTATAAATAAATATGGTTATATTTGGAGATATGGTTAGTAGAAATATATGAGAAATAATATATAATTTAGTTTAGTGTATAAAGTATGTGTAATAATTTATGGTGTATAATATATGTATATAATTATAAATACTTGAATTGTATTTAATGTAATTTTATTTGTTGTATAAAAATAATATGTATATAAAAAAATGGGGGGAGAGGGGAGTATATATATATGTAAATAGGTTCTTAATAATGGTCAAACATAAATTTGTCCATAAATATGTAAATAGGTTATGTAGTAAAATGATTATATAAAATGAATGTTAGATGGACTATTGATAGATATAAGAGGAAAGAGAAGATCTAGAATTTTTATTGGGAGATATAAAGTTAAGTGTGGTAAATAGATATAGTTATTTGGGAATTATTTTAAGTAATCAGAAAAATTATTTGGATAAATGGGAGAAAAAAATGATAAATGAAGCAAAGAAAAGAAAGGGATTGATAAAGAAATTGACAATGTTTTCATATAATAAATATGATGTAGCTAGAATTATATGGAAGGGAGTTGCAGTAGCAGGGTTAACATATGGTAGTAATGCATTATGTATTAGTAAAGGAGAATTAGATTACTTAGAAACAATACAAAGGAAAGTATGAAGCCATGCATTGGATGCAAATGTATGGACAGCAAGGGAGGCAATTCAAGGAGAAATGGGATGGTTAAGTTTTTATATGAGAGATGCAAAAAGTAAAATGAAAATATTTGGTAGATTGCAGTTTATGGATAATAAAAGAATAGCCAAAATAGTATTTAATTAGGTTATGAGTAAAGGGCAGACAACAAAATGGGTAAGAAAGGTAATGCGGTATGCAAATGATTTGGATAAAGAATTTATATTGTATATTTGTACAAAAGATGGGATGATTGTGTAAGGAGGATTGTTGAGTATTATAGTGGTAAGGAATGGGATAAAAGAATAGATTTATTAATAAAGAATAGGGAGTTAGAGAGATGGAGAGCTAATATGGAGAGTTAAAAGAGTTTAAATATATATAGAAGTAAACAGAATATTAGATGTGAGTTAATATATGATAATAGTAAGGAAAGTAGTTTATTGTTTAATACTCGAACAAAATCGTTAACAACAATTGAATATACATGTAAATGGAAAAATATGGGTGATTTAGTCTGTAAATTGTGTAAGGAAGGAATAGAAAATATTAGGCATCTGTTAATTGAATGTAAATGCTTGAAAACAGAAAGGGTACAAATAATGAAGTTATGGAAGAATAAATATGAAAAAAGTGATTACACAGAAAATGGATTATTGGTTTTTGGGCTGGGTTTGGGAAAAGATAAAGGGGATTTAGCTATAAAGGCCATAGAGTTGACAAAGATTATGTTGTGGAAATGGGATAGAATATGGGAAAACATAGAGTGGGCAATGGAAAATAAAGTGGCTAACAGGTTTCTCTGGGTATAATTGCTGAGAGATTTCTGACTCCGTTTAAGGAGAAGCCACAGTTCATCACATCATGTGATTATATTAGAAAAATGTATTTTGAACAGACCCTAATATAGGGTGAAAACCGGTTCAATAAAGAAAATATTTATTATTTTTATATAGTTGTTTTATTTTAATTGTGTTGGAACTATTATTAATGTTGTAGAAATTAATAAAAGCTAACCAAGTAATTAAATGCTTTCCTGTTTTTTATTGTACACATTGTTTTATTACTGTACTGGATTAAATTTTTGGTGAAATCTATCTTAAGAGCTTTACATATAGTATTTATAAAATTATTTTTGGATATGTTAATGCCATTTAATACATTAGTTCTCAGTTATTTTGTACTATTATCTAAATTATGGACACTATTTTTTTCATTCATTAAAAAACTATTTAGTATGTATTGTTACAATAAAAATTTAAAAAGTTCTATATATAATGATTTTTTTTTAAAAGATACTGCACCGTCTTTTGCTGAAATGGGAGAAGCTATTGATTACTTTATTCAAGTGTCTGATATAGCTAATTTGTCTGAAGAAAATTCTGCCTTATCAGCAGATCATCAATTAATTTTAGCTTGTTGTTGGCTGAACATTAAGGTAATACTAATTGTTATTATATGAACATATCAGAAGCAAAATTACCTTATGCAGTGGGTTTTAGGAATGTTTTGCAGTTTCTATCTGATGTGGATGGAAAGGAATAGGAATTCTAAAGTGAAATCATAACATTGAATAATCAAAACGAGACAACCTTTAACAATACCCATAGTTCAATTCAGATTTCCCACAATTCTATTATCTTAACATTTGATGACTGGCGATTCATTAACATTTGACGATTTCTTGAAATCAACATAGGCCTCTTTTATTTTACGTTTATTATGACAACGTTCAATTTGAATAATTTTCATATTTTTATAATCAAATTTAAATCCATATTGATAAGATTTATTTATATCTGTTCCAGATTGATTCTCTTTTTGAATTCTATTATATAAAAGCATATGCTCTTTTATTCTCTTCTCAAATGTACACTTAGATTCACCAATGTATTGTACACCACATCCACATATCAATCTATATATAATAGAATTTTGATTAAACTTTGAATTTTAGAATTATTAAGTAATCTATTTATGTTATTTGTGGAGAAAAAGGCAATATGACACAAACCATTATAAATTTTCCTAATAAACTTGACCTGCTCATCTGATATAAATGGCATTGAAATCCATTTCATTTTGATGTTTTTATTTTTAATTTTATTATAGTGTTGATTTCTTTTAAATCCTTTAATAATATTAGCAATAGCATTTTTATAATAACCAATTTTCAACAAATCATTAACAAATAAATGTACATTTTTAATTTTATCACTAGAATATTTGCATAATTTTTCATTTCGAAATAAGAATGATTTCAATCCAGACAGCTTATGACACATAGGAACATGTGATTCATATGGAATAAAACCTCTAGTTTCAATTGGTTTAATTAACATAAGATAATCCAAACTGTAATCATTAAGTGTAACTTGAATATCCAAGAATTTTATGGAATTGTATTTCTCTTTAATTATAAGAGAAATACAATTCCATAAAATTCTTGGATATTCAAGTTACACTTAATGATTACAGTTTGGATTATCTTATGTTAATTAAACCAATTGAAACTAGAGGTTTTATTCCATATGAATCACATGTTTCTATGTGTCATAAGCTGTCTGGATTGAAATCATTCTTATTTCGAAATGAAAAATTATGCAAATATTCTAGTGATAAAATTAAAAGTGTACATTTATTTGTTAATGATTTGTTGAAAATTGGTTATTATAAAAATGCTATTGCTAATATTATTAAAGGATTTAAAAGAAATCAACACTATAATAAAATTAAAAATAAAAACATCAAAATGAAATGGATTTCAATGCCATTTATATCAGATGAGCAGGTCAAGTTTATTAGGAAAATTTATAATGGTTTGTGTCATATTGCTTTTTTCTCTACAAATAACATAAATAGATTACTTAATAATTCTAAAATTCAAAGTTTAATCAAAATTCTATTATATATAGATTGATATGTGGATGTGGTGTACCATACATTGGTGAATCTAAGTGTACATTTGAGAAGAGAATAAAAGAGCATATGCTTTTATATAATAGAATTCAAAAAGAGAATCAATCTGGAACAGATGTAAATAAATCTTGTCAATATGGATTTAAATTTGATTATAAAAATATCAAAATTATTCAAATTGAACGTTGTCATAATAAACGTAAAATAAAAGAGGCCTATGTTGATTTCAAGAAATCGTCAAATGTTAATGAATCGCCAGTCGTCAAATGTTAAGATAACAGAATTGTGGGAAATCTGAATTGAACTATGGGTATTGTTAAAGGTTGTCTCGTTTTGATTATTCAATGTTATATAGTTGATAAAGACTACAAAGTGTATAGTCGAAAGTATTTCTAAAAGAATATAATTTATATAAATTGTACTGTATTTTGATATATATATTGATTTGTATATTATATATATATATATATATATAATAAAAACACAGAATTACTTCTCTATAAAACTACTTTTATATTTCAACCAGCAGACTGGTTTTCACCAGGAAGCGAATAATAGTTTATGCTTTGTTTGTAATATGTCTTGGGTATTGCACAATGGGATTACTACATCTAATACGTTTGGTTCTAAAGTCTAGTTGATAATGTAGATTTGTGGTTAATACAAAGGTGTTACATGTGTGTACATTTATCTATGATATATTTTAATTAAAAATTATTGACTTAAAAAGAGGTTGGCCGATTTTTTATAAAACAAAAATTTAATATACTATACTGTGTATCTGTAATCACTAAGCAACTAAGAATTAAATGAAAATTTTTTTAAATTTATTTAAATTAGGTCTGGACCATCCCCCACCCCATCTCCACTTTATCAGTGATCTATTTAAGAATTAAAAGAAAAAATATACCAGAAGCAATCTTTTTTATATGTTTAGCATGGTTGTGACTACAAAATATTGCTCAGACTTTTATTTTTTTGCAAATAATAGATGGCTGGAAACTGATAATTAATTTTAAAAAATTGCAGGGTGTAAGTAGTATTAAGTTATTATAATTTCAGTGTTGCAATAGGGACCAGAAAATTCAAATTTTGTTATGTTTACAATTTTTTTTTGTTTGTTTACTATTTAGTACTGTAATAATATAGCAAATATGACTACTTCACTGTATATAATAAATGGAAAGGAATAAGAATTCTGAAATGAAATCAGGTTTTAAAAAAATTATGTGTGTGTGCAGTGGGATTCTCCTATTGCGATATTTTAATGATTTTTAGTGAATGTAATTATTTAATAAATAATAGTTTATGCTTTGTTTGTAAGATATATTGGGTATTGCACAATGGGATCACTACATCTAATATATTTGGTTCTAAAGTCTTTAGTTGATAATTTGGATTTGTGGTTAATACAAAGGTGTTACATTGAAACACGTGTGGGTGGGTGGGTGTGTGTGTGTACATTCATCTATAATACATTTTAATTAAAAATTGTTATTGAATTAAGAAGAGGCTGGCTGATTTTTTAAAAAACAAAAATTTAATATACTGTGTAATGAAAAGTGAATGCTAAAAATAATCTTTTTTTTTTAAATTTATTTAAATTAAGTCTGGATCCCCTCCCCCCACCTACACTTTATCAGTGATCTGTTTAAGAATTAAAAGAAAAAAATTCCAAAAGCAATCTTTATGAGTTTAGCAAGGTTGCAAATAGAATTGGTTTTAGAAAAGATCTACAAGAAGTTATTAAACAAAAAAAAAAATATTGCCTTGCAGTCTTTTATTTGTTTTGCAAGTAATAGATGGCTGAAAACTGATAATTAATTTTAAAAAATTGCAGGGTGTAAGTAGTATTAAGTTATTATAATTTCAGTGTTGCAATAGGGACTAGAAAATTTAAATTTTGTTATGTTTACAATTTCTTTTTGTTTGTTTACTATTTTTTTTTCCAGATAGTATAAATGAAGTACTGTAATAATATTGCAAATATGACAGCTTGACTGTATATAATATATTGAAAATTTTACTAATTGACTTTTAAGATGATTTTTTTTTCTTTGTCTTTCTACAGAACAGAAAGCCAGTCAACACTTAGACAATATCAATAATAATCAACAATTTCAAACTGTTGCCAAGGCAACCTCCTTTTAACAATAAAATTAGTATACACTGTATATATAGTTTAAATAAACAAACATAAATATATTTATAAGCTATTTAATTCTTAAAAGTTATTAGATTCAATTGGTAAATATGAGATTTTAATTCCAACCATTGTACATTTATGCTTGGCAATGGGTGAATAGAATTACACCTTAGGTTTACTATCTTAATTTTGAGGCTTTGATATCGTGATGAATTATATTTTTGTGATGGTTAATTAATGTACTAATATTATTTTACTTCTAAAAAAAAAATTATAATAATAATTGTATAATATTATTTTATATAACTTAACAATACCATTAAAAAAATCATAACATATATTTTATTATGTATATATGCAAATAAAAGAAAGATTGGGAGCAGATGAAAGAGAAATATGAATTTAAATGTATATATATATTTTTTCTTTCAGGAAGCTGTTTCATTTTTGGCAGATATGGCATCAATTATAGTAAAGCATAATTTTTTGAGTCATGATATACTGCTAACATTTAATCAGACATTTGTTAAAGTGTTAACTCAGTGTCGACATAAGGTAATATATATTTATGAATATATTTTTTGATCAATTAAATGCAATAATAACACTGTTCCTTACATGGAGAATATATTAAGAACATTAAATATAATATCAATGCATTTTTGGCATCAAGAAGTATTTTCAAAGACAAGTATTATACTCAAAATAAGATTAAATTTAATTAGGGCACTTTCCAAATTACATTCAACTTAAAATTATTGGATTCCTATTCATTATTGAATTGACTTTATTAATTAACCATGTTTTTTTAAATTTTCCACTTCCTGTCATTATGTTTATTGCAAACTGGCTCTGTCTTTATACGAATAAGCTGATAAATAAATTTAAAAATGGATAGACATATATAGATAAAAAATAAATTAATAAGTATTTATGATGATAGAAAATTGGATTGGTGGATGATTAGGCAGATTGTTAGTGAAGGAAGTGGATAGGCAATCAGTTTTAATCTTGATGAACAGTTATAGGCAAGCATAAGAAATGGTGATCATGTGATGTTTCTTGATGAACTCCTGGTAAATAGGAAAGATAGCAAAATAGACAGTCAGGCAGTCAACAAAATTACAAATATACACTTGATCAGTATTTAGGGAATAATTATGCCAGGAACAATTAAAATGAGAGTCCATATTGACCATGTGGAGTTGACTATCATAGATACTCCAATTGTCAGGAATAGTCTTTAGTAAGTATAAGGCCAATGTGATCATTAAAATGCAGAGTTCAATGAGGGGCACAATTTCTGATATCTAAAGGTCACAATTTTGTACAAAGTAGATGTTTTTATGAAAGGTAGATCAGTTTTGAATGTTTTTAGTTTTTTTTTTTTTTTGGAAACAAGAAGTGGGAAGCACAAATAGTTGTCTTTTCCAAGAGCATAAAAAAAGTCTCATAGTGGCCCTGAGTGAGAGATATTCCTTTCAATTGAGAAACACAGTGATAATACTTCAAATTAAACATTAAGGATATACAAAAATTAGAAATAGAGATTATAAAATTAATGTTGATTACATTACAGGGAATTCCTTATTTTTTTTAAAATCTTTCACTTTAGATTGCATTACAGGGAATTCATTAATTTTTTAAAAATCTTTCACCTTAGTAATTAATCAATGATTACTATCAGAAATGTAGTTGGTTACCTTTGGTTTTACACCATCTAGAAAAGCAAATAATTTTATTGAAAACAATTTAAAACTTTAAATGATGTAGCAATCATCATTTAGATTGGTAATTTTTATGTTTTAAATGCCTATGAAACATAATACAAATAAGTCTTCTATTTCAGGTTTTCCTACATCTATATTGATGCAAGATTACAATTTCCATAACAGTTTTTATAAATATGCAACTGAGAACAAAGAAGGTGCTATGTCTGGAAGCATAACTCTTGCTCTCCGGACTGCATGAGATCTAAATTTATTCCCTGGTAAAAACCATAACTAATACAGTTAAAATTTAGTATCCAATATATATACAGAAGTTTATATTATTAATTAACATATATACAATTTAACGATAAGTAAATAGCCCTGTAACTATATATAAATAATAATTAAGATCTATATGATTTTTTCAGTCCCTAACTTGCTTTGGCACATTCGGAGGCAATTTCTCCACACTGGAAGCTTAAGGTATATATGGTGATATCCAGCACCGAAGTTAAATGTCCATCTGTATACCAGAAACTTCCAACAGCAAGTGTTCATTTATTTTTGCGACCTGGCTTCTATCAATTGATTGTCAATTACTTTTCTGATTGGCTCTTCTTTCGGATCTCACTGATATTCAAGATACATTCTGGACCGGCGAATTTTACTTCTATTAAATAAACAGTTATTTTTGGATTTCTAGCATTGTTATCAATTAATGAATCAGGAACTCGCAAATCATTTAATTGTTGACTGGTATATATTTTTACTGAAAGAATTGAATTACTTATCTCTTTTTAACAACTAATTGCTCTTTTCCTCTACTTAGAAAATAATCTTTTCTGATCACATAAACTTCTATATTTTATTTTGGTTTACTATTTTAAGAAGCTAAATTTTTAAATTACTGTATATGTATTTTACATAGACATATAGACATCATCCTATTATAATTAATCAATTTATGGGTATGTATTTAAACATACCCATTTTTAACAAAGTGAAACAAATAATAACATTGTGTTGCCATGGAAACAAAGACGAATCCTGATCTATAATTACTCAACAACAACAACAAGTAAATTTAATGCTACCTGCTGATTTAGTCCATTGATTTTATTTTTATTAGCCATCATAAACCAACTCTTATCATTCTCAGAATTTACATTCTTATAATTGAAAGTCATTCTATCCTGAGATATAAATCAAGGAAAGCCTCCTTGGATATCTTGAAAGTGCTATTAATAGAGTCTCACACATTTGTCCTGCTATGAAATATTTAACTATATCATAATAACAACTGCCAAATAACCTTTTTTTTTTTGAGAATATTAAAATGAATTTATTCCAAATAAAATCAATAAACTTGTTATAATCACTATGAAGCTACTAAAATCATAGAAATTGGCAACAAATGTAAAATTTCTGGATCATACAAGAAAAGAAACATGATGCAGACCATGGAAAATAAAACATTACAAGATCCAATTCTATCCCTTTTTATGCATTCTTCTGAAAGAGCCAATAGTAGTCCTGTGATCAAGGATTTTGTGAGCATTAAATAACATTTTATATTTATGTAATGTTCAATTTATTTTTTAAGCACATAGATCACATGTAATTAAAGAGAAAGGTTAAAGATGAAATCCTTTCTCTTTAATTTTATACGATCTACGCGCTTAATAAATAAATTTGAACATTACATAGTTTCCATCAATTTGTAATATTAACATATAGTAAATCAAAAGATTTCATGAATGTTAATGTTTATAAGAAAATAATGGATGTAAAAGAGAATAAAGTAACATTTTCACTCTCTGAAACCAAGAGTCTTCAGATTGGTCTATGTAAATCAGAATTTAGGTTAAAGATAAGATAACTGCTCTTATCTTTATAAAGTCTATCTTGTGTTTTGGTTGGAAAGTGTCCTCTATACTCAACATGACAGCATTGAGTTATTGTTAAATCAGTAAGGCATATATGTTAAAAAACATGAAATCCTTTTTATTTTAATTTATATGATCTATACACTTAATAAATAAATTTGAATGTTACATAATTTCTATCAGTTCGTAATATTAACACATAATAAAGGTTTCACGAATATTAATGTATGTAAGAAAGTAATGATTGAATAGAGAACAGAGTAACATCTTCACTCTCTCAAAACAAGATGCTTTAGATTGGCCTAATATAAATCAGAATTTAGGTTAAAGATAAGATAGCTGCTCTTATCTTTATAAAGTCTCTATCTTGTGTTTGAGAGTCTCCTATGTACCCAATACTGTCGTGTTGAGTAAAAAGGTGAAATCCTTTCTCTTTAATTTTATATTTATGTAAATAGAGAATGTATCTCAAAAATATAAGAGCTTGTTAAAGTTTATAATATTAAAATGTAAATATTGAGATGCAAGGATAAACTGATGCAAATATATGAACTATGATAAACTATCATTGACAGTGATCAGGTATTATTTTGTGATCATAGTACCTTATTGCCTATTTACTCTACCAGTTTTCAGGCAGAGAACATTACACACAATGATTTTAAATCCAAGCCAGTTTGGATGGCTACTTGTCAACATTCCATCCTATTATCAAGAAATCAATTATGAGAATATGTTTACTATCTTTTCACTTCCATTGACTTATTCAGTTTTTACGTAATCATTGCTAAAGTGTAGATAGAGAGATCATTTTATATTCTATACATATATTTTAAGATATTATTTTATAAGTTCTGTTGTAATTGTCTTAATTAATTTTCCATTATTTGATCTCTGTTATATACATCATTCTACTTTATTAATGACTTTGAGATAATATTTTTCTTGTAAAGAGCATTTATTATTCTTGTCATTATTTTATTAGGGTGCTATTGAAGCATGTAGTTCTGCTTTTGGTAAATTCTGCCATGTCTTATTACATAGTGGCTGTGAAAAGTTAAAAAATATTTCGAAGAACACACTGTTGGAAGTAAGAGGTTTGACTTACAAGCATTTTTTTTTTATGTTTAAAAATGTTAATTGAATTGGAAAAAATTATTTTCCAGGCTCTTTCGCTAATAACAACAACAGCCTTATCATCTTCTGTTACTCGACGATCTGCTGGCGTACCAATGCTTATTCAAAATATATTAGTTAATGAACCAATATATAATCAGGTACATACTATTTTTTATATATTAATTTAGGCCCTTATGTTTTTTTAATTATTGCTGGTTTCATTCTGTGTAAAGCAATATCCCAAATAACCTTTTTTCTTAAATTTAGTTTTTATTTATTATAAGATAACCTATTTTTATTAAAACCTATTTACCTATTGCTATTCCAGTTTCATGGAACAAACAAGTCTGGATATATTACTAAGATAATTCATAAGATAGATTCCTAAATAATCATTTAAATGAACTTGTAAATAACATCCAACTTTTTTTATCTCAATGCCAATCTTTTATCAGATTAAAGACTAATCTTAGCAATGTATTTGGTCTTGTTTGTTCAGTAAATAAATTTATATTTTTCATAATACATATTTCATAAATCATAAAATTATTTGTGTGCTCATTGAAATCATTAGAATATATATATTTAAAACCATTAATTTCTTTAGTTTTATTTGTATCTATTTTCAACTCAAATTTTGACATAAGTTTTATCAATCCTACTCATTATCTGCAACCACTGCTATATCATTATTAAATATAAATACAGGGTAAACCCTTGTCTCTTATCATTATTAAAAAAATTACGTATTGTATATTACTCATGATATAAAATGGCTTTCTTTTAATCAAAGTTAGAAGTTTTCATCTATGGATCATGTGAGTCTAGTTACAGTAAACTAATCCTATTGTAATAAAAGCATTCCACTATTCTATCCTATTCTCACATTCCCTATTTTTATTATAAAAACCTAAACAAAAAATTATGAAAATTTTGCATTTAACATTCCTATGAATTAGGTTATTTAAGCACCCTCTATCAGATCAATATGAAAAATAAAATATTACCTATAATAGTCAAATTCAGAATTGTAAGATATGACAATTCAAAACTTACAGGACTATTCAAAAGGACTTCTTCATTAGATGTTCCAAGCTCTCTGTTTTTCATTGATTACAAATCAGAATAGGCTTGACTTTGATTTAAATTAGCTAGATTTTATTTGAAAGCATAAAAGATTACAATATAAATTATTAAATGTGGTTTTATAACCAATAGTCATGCCCAGAACTGTATTTTGACAAATACAATCAATTTTTTTATATAAATCTTGCCATATATATAAATAATAATTACAGTTCTGAATATATATGTAAATTATGAAGAGTACTCTCCCCAAAGCATTGTTGTTAAACAAATAATCTATCCTCTAGCTACAGTATTTGATAATTTATGCACTGAATATCACTATCTCTGTTATATAAATTATTATCATTAACAACTTTAGCCATAAGTAAAAAAATTTAAATCAATCGAATTAATTATTGCCAGTTAGTTTAAATTAATTGAAATTTCTTACTTGCAAGTAGAACTATTTCTCCTCATTCTTAAATATTTCAAATTAAGTCTCAAACAATATATGTAAAGATAATAATTGTAATTCTGGATATATATATAAATTATCAAAAATGCTATCTCAGAAGTAACTATTGGTCTACTCTCTAACTATTTGCAAAGTTTAAGAATAAAACAAATAGTTCTATGCTTGATTGATTTAAAAATTTACCTGTGCAGTTAAATCTACTAATCATAATTATATAACAAACAGAAATAGTGATATGAGACAACCGTATTTATATTGCATAAATTGTCAATTACTACAGCTAAAAGGCAGAACAATTATTTAATAACAATAACTTTAAGGAGAGAGTACTCTCTATAATTTATATATGTATTCAGTGCTGTAATTATTATCTATATAAACTATATATATTATTTGATTTTAAAATTCACTTCTAGCTAAAATTATTAAATAATAATCTTTGTAGTAAAGCCATGATATAAACTGTATCAATATATAATACTTCAATTATATGCTATCCCCCCCCCCCTGCCAAAAAATGTAAATAAACAAAAAGTAAAAACATTAAAATTTGTAAATTTAATAAAATTTACAATATGGCAATGGCCATTTTTCCATTTCGAAATGTCGTATGCGATCAAGTTCATTAATAATGTTTTTTAGACTTACAGTGAAAGCATGTAATTTTATTTTTCATCTTGATATATAGAGTATTTTACATAATAAATTTCTATGTGTAAAGCTAAACGTTTTATGGAATTTAATAAAATTTGTAAAGTGTCTTTCTAAACCGAAAAAAAACAAACTATAAATCATTCTTACATTGCATCAGAAAGTTTGAAGAATTTAAACAATAATCTGATGTGGGTAACATATGTAGACAGACTGTATAAATTCTGAAGTCAGTATGGATTTAAAAACATCAAAATGACTAGAAAAGCTATAATCTGCTAATAACAGTACTGCTAAAAAGCTATGAAATAAAAAGGATATTGCTCAGAGTGTATTTAATTGCAATGGAAGTCTGATATTTGAAAAAATAAAGATGCAGTGCAGTTTTTTTTTTTTTTGAATGAATGTGAGTTGAATACACATACAGTAAACATATGTTCTCTCAGTTTATTTTTAATAACTATATTTTTTAAAAAAATTTGTTTATGTTATAATGTTAATTTATGTATGCATCCTATACATATGTAAATGTGTCTGTGTCTTGCATGTATGTCTATACTGAAAATTATACATATTCTATTGTAAACAAAACTTATTAACAAAACATAAACTATTATATGTGATGTATGATGTGTGCAAGGGGGGTTTGAACAATATAGTAGACATCATGGGTCACTGTATAACAGAGACATACTCGTATTGCATAAATTCTCAAAACTCTTGTTAGAGGACAGATCAATTATTTATTAATACTGTACTCGCTTTTAAAAGAGCATTCTTTTAGACATAATTATTATTTTTACATATGCATATAATTTGAATCTTAGTTTGCACACATATATGGGTGGAAATATTTCTATTTGCAAATTAGAAATTTCAATTGGGTTAAACTAATTGATAATAATTAAATCATTTGATTTAAAAATTCACACCTCTGTCTAAAGTTGTTAATGGCAATAATCTGTATAAGGAACAAAATTAGGAATATGAGTCTTAGTACTTATATTGTATAAATTGTGAAATGCTGTAATTAGAGAGCGGATCAGTTATTTAACGAAGTCATTTTTGAGGAAATATTTTCCATAATTTACATATATATATAATTACTAATTTATTAAATAAATGAATATTTTTAATCCAAAGCATAAAACAAAACTTTTTAGAGAAAAGAATGGATTGTTTTCGCTCTTTACCTCATCTTATGTAAAGGTTTATCTGAAGCACTTTGGAAAGAAAGCGTGAATTTTTTTTAAGTCAGTCATATTACTTTTTGAAGCTATTTTTGAATTGATTTATATTATTTTAATTGACACTTGTGAAATATGTAAATATAAGAAATTCCCAGTGATTAATATTATGTAATATATCAAGATTAATACTCAGACTATTGATTTATTAAATAAATGAAATACTCTCAATCCAAAGCACAAGACAAAACTTTTTAGAGAGAGAAAAGGATCACCTTCTCTCTTTACTTAATCTTCTTATATAGAAGTTTTTCTGAAGCACTTTGGAAAGGAAGCATGAATTTTTAAATCAACCATATTATTTTTTAAAATTATTTCTAAATTGATTTATATTATTTTTATTGGCACTTGTGAAATTTTTTAATTTATACATTGTCAATACTGACTTGGGTGAAATATGTAAACATAAGATATTCCTAGTGATTAATATTATATAATATATTGAGATTAATATTCAAACTACTGATTTATTAAATAAGTGAAAGATTCTCAATCCAAAACACTAGACAAAACTTTTTAGAGAAATGAATATTCCAAAGGAACCTCTGTATAAGAAGATGGGGTAAAGAGAGAAGACAGTCTGTTCTTTTCTCTAAAAAATTCTGTCGAGCGCTTTGGATTGAGAGTATTTTATATATTTAATAAATCAGAAATTTGAGGATTAATCTCAATATATTACATCATTTTAATTACTGGTAATATCTTTTATATATTTATTATTTACTTTATTTCAAAGTGACATTTGAAATTCACAGTTATCAATGTGATTCCATTTATTCAGAGTATAATTTTTGTATATGCTTATCAATTATAAAAATTAGCAATGTAATAATTTCATTTTTTGCACTTTCAAAAATCAGTCTAATATAATGAGCCGGATTGATTTCCGATTCAATGGTTTTATTACTAAAATTAAAAAGGGAAAACAACTTCATTTTCATTAAATGTCTAAGGCTCAATTTTTTTTTTATTATTATTTAAAACACATACGCATTTATATTTTAAAATAGATTATTTAATGTTTATAAAATTGATTGTAAAATAGTTTACTTTCACCGTCTGTTTTAATCAATTTGATTAAAAACAGGCAAGCTTGCTAATTATATATTCCTGTTGCTTTTATTGTAATTATTTTTAAAGTTAATTCTAAAAAAAAAGCGGAGATTTAGTTTTGTATTTGTCGTTTTTGTTTCAATTATCCCTGGTTGGAAGTCTTAAATTAGATTGAGCGGGAAATTAATATTTGCCCTGCCTGGAATATAGAATGGACACTAATGAAAGTTTTGCGTGGGAAATGTAGCAAGGCAAGGATAGCCCGCCAATTTTTGGAGAGAGAAGAGATTCATTATTAGATACACACTTGGATTATTGACTGCTAAGAGTCAGATGGTTTTGAGTAGCTGTTCGGACGTTTAATTGCCTGCTAAAAACTTAAATAATTATTGACAAACTTCGTTGCTGTGCAAGATGTCAAAATCTACCGCTATGGGTTTTGCCATCATTAGAATGTCTTGCTAATTTAAACAAAGGACGGACCCATGCCTACCAGCTCTCCTTCAGTCATGCCATGAGCCTCTAAAATAAACACTGCCTCTACCTTGCCACTGTCAAAGGACCTGAAAGATGAACTATTGTCAAAAGTGCGCACTCGTCACTAAATCACTAGAACTCTGCCTTACCGTAAGCTAAACTTTTTCCTATTCTAGCCAGGGTAAATAAATTGCGTTTAATTAAATCTCCGCTCAATCTAATGATAAATATGTTTTAAAATGGTATTAATTGTTTTTTTTAATTATTTATTATCTGTATGTACTCTTTTCTAGTATTTAAAGTGTGTCTTGGAATCTTAGTTTTAAGATTCCAAGTTTGTTTGCAATTTTCGTTTATCAGAGGGTGCATTAGGAGATTGTATTTTATATGTTTAATATATACCTGATTATTTCGTTAACTATTACAAAACGCATTGGCAGTTTTCGTAGTCTTTATTTATTCACCTGCCCTTAGTTGTAAAATAAGGAATCTTTAAGCATGTTTCGTTTGCGCTTTTTGTGCAAACAACAAAATCTTTTTGCTGGCTATTTGTTAAGTTATTTCTTCGGGTTGTCTGAAAGTAGTCATTTCTTTCTGGATTACGTAAGATCGTAATCAAATATCTTTTGCTGTCTTGTAAGTGAGATCAACCACGTTTACTTTGAATGTAGTATTATGCGCAGCAGTCCTGCGGCATTTTAACGACAGTAATTAGAATATTACTGCTCGGACGTTCGCGCTGGTTACGTTGATTTCCGGCGGGACAGTAACTGTTTTATTATCCCTGATTCAGGAAGCTAAAGTTGTTGTTTGTTTTGTAATTTTACAACTGGCCAGCAAGAAGATATTTTCCTAACCATTTCTTCTATTTTAAGTGAGATAATTTTGCTGCCAAAATGTTTTATGCCTTCATGTTTGTCGTACTCTTGTGCACTCTCTGGTAAATATGCGTATGTTAACATAAGTCACTTTTATATTCGTGGCTAGATGTCTTCACTCTATTGCACAACTTTTAATAAAATTAATAAATTGTTTAAACTTAATTTGGCTGACGTTTGTCTTTGTGCTTTGATTTCTCAACTGTCTAAATAATATTTAAGATATCTTGTTCCTCCCTGAGTGTAGTTCGGTGCCTTTTGATTCGCATATCCTGTCCACCCTAAAATAAATGTCTAGTTCCTATTTTCGGACTAGTGGCGGCCCGGGGTCAGTATATGCGAATCTCAAAGATCTTTCTCCCGTTACAATAAATAAAGATTTTCCGAGTTTACTAACCAATACTGATGCTTAGAACATTGTAGGAGATATGAAGAAAGAAAGCTTGGATAAGCCATGAATTAAATTTAGCAAAAGCTGAATTGATATGTCCAAAAATTTTCTGTTTGAGGCTGTATCTCATAACCATGGTCTACTAGAGATTCTTGTTTTTCACACACATTATTCAATAAAATTTTATCATAAAAATACAATATGGATAATTTAAGGAATTTACTTCTTTGAAATTAATACCAATTGTCTTGGACTTACATAGAGTGCCACTCGGTGCAAGCCAGAATAATCAATGGATGCAAGAAGGTTTGTACATAAAATCCCTATCTAGTTCCTACTCATCCAATATTCCCAGACTAGTTTCTAGCTTGTGGTTTTCATAAGTGAGGAGCCATGGATCTGAGAGCACTACACCTAGATCTTAGGATCTAATGCAACCCTCCAGTAGCCATTTTTTTACCTTATTAGCTAGCTAACTGAATGTTACTACTATATGGAGAGTTTAGCCTCTGTATAAATAGCTTGTGTAAGCATAAAGAATGATGAGCATGTGATGTTTAGTGTCTTGGACTTATATTAGATCTGATAATTTAAATTATTTTCATACTCTTTCAAATACTGGAAAAATTACACTTAACATTAGTACTATGAATGTATGTACTAGATATTCTACATTTCCTGAAATAAATTTATTATTAGCTTCATAAAAAATAAGCCAAGATCAGGATCCATTATATTTCTTCACACATCTTAATTCCTCATTGCTCTCGATTGGATTAGTGCAATGATAGAATGACAGATTCTAGAACTCTAGGTCCATGGAACAAACCTAGCTTTATCACTTCCAATGATCTAACTTCTTATGAACTTCTTAATAATAAATAATTTGGTTGTTTTAGTTGTTGCACTTAATTCTTGTAGTAGAAATGTAACCAACTATTATGCTATAAACTTCTTATTTTCTATGTTGATCAAAGTTTATTTTTAATTGATCATAATATGTCAAATCGATCTTTTGCAAAAGTATGACATTTGATAATAGAATCCTTTACAGTAAATTTTACTGGAAGTTTAATAAATTAGCAAAAAAATACATACAAAATCTATTATTTAATCAAAAAGTCTACTCTGGTTGTGACAGATAAATCGAAACATAGTAACATAATTTGTTATCATCATTTGATTCCACACAAACTGATTCTGTGAGTCTTGTATTGTCATAGTTTATGATTGAAAATATGACAACATTTGCAACATCTAATATTCCCCGGTTTTTTTTTTTTTAGGCCATGAAGGGCTTTGAGACACTATATTATATTTTCATAATAAGCTAGTAGAGGTCGCTTAAATGCTCTGATTTACAATGTACAGTATTCTGAACAAGCACCAACCTGTATTCAATGCCTGTTCAGACTATTTACATAAGCTTTCTGTGCGCTCTATAAATTAATTACTACTCTTCAATGTACAGTATTATAACTTACATTTTTTAATGTATTAACTTATACATATAATTGGTTATTTTCATAGCCAGATTTTCACACTGGCAAACCAAGGTAATCATCTAATGGCACCAAACAAAATGGGATGCTTGAAGTTTTACAAATCATAACTTTTTTATCTAAAAGTAAATTGAAATTTAAGAAATACATAAAAACATCAATGAAATAGTCTCCCTATTCTCTTATAAACTACTTAATAATGTGTATTGAAATTAATTTTACTTTCACTTTTGTAATGAATGCTTAAATCCTAGATAATTTGTAATGCTCCGAATTTGTACAATGGTATGAGTATCTGAGTTTGGAGTAGTGCAGCTGTTAAGTATTAAATTAGATGTAATAATATATATATATTTACTATTAATTAAAAAAAACATGTATTTGATTATTAAAAAGGTAAAATTATTATTATATTTCAATTTTTTAAATATATCTCAACTATCTGCTAACATAAAAGTTTTCATATTGGCTTTTCTCATTGTACATGAATTTTAAAGAATGTATAGTGAGGATGTTGGACTCTGGAATGTTAAGTCCTTGGGTCGATTCTAATTCTCACACTTCCAAGGCTCGCTTCTTATGAACTCTCGAGCAATAGATTCAACTTTTTTATCGGCAGGACTAGAAGCTTAAAAATAAATTATTTCAACATGTTAATTTAAAATTCCAAATATCTGAATTAATTGGTAATAGAACTGATTCAGTTTCACTTTTTGGTTTATGAAACTTTACCAAAATAATTTTGTAATAACGTGAAAGCTAAAACCTTGAAAGATGCCCTTAAACATGCTTATGTGATAGCAATCAGCTAAAACCTTTGAAAGATGTGCCTTAAACATGCTTATGTGACAGCCAAGCAGATGTAATAATAACTGCACGTGGAACTCCCACTTCTAAAACACAAGTCAGAACTTTTCACGTGCAGTTATTATTACATCTGATTGGCTATCACATAAGCATGTTTAAGGCGCATCTTTCGAAGGTTTTAGCTTTCACGTTATTACATTGTTAACTGCTTGCGCTTAATAAATTTGATATATTTACAAAATAATTTTGGAAAATTTTATAGAAAGTGAATAAATGTAATTATAAATTGACAATTCAATTTTTTTGTTAAAAAAAAAAAGTTAAAATAAAATTTCAGAAATATTAGTTACTTTGTTTTGATCTCTCATTTATGTATTTTAATATTATATTGATTTAAACTTTTTAGCTTTTGATTTGAAATACTTTTTTTATTTTTGAATGTACAAGTAAAATAAAATATTTAAACACTTTTTTTTTCTTTGCATTTCAGAATTTTCTTCTTAACCTTGCAATATCAAAATTGATTGAAATTACAGAGCAGTCAATACCAGCTAATCATAATGAAAAATGTGATCTTCCTCAGTGCCATGCCTTACACACACTGAAAGTTCTTTTCAGAGATGCTGCTCTTACAAAGCAGATGTTACCTTATATTTCAATTATGATGAAATTGACCGTTGAAGGTTTTGAATCTCCTGCTTGGGCTGTTCGAAATGCTGCCACTCAACTGTTTGGTAAACTGAAATGTCAATATATGTGTATTGGTTCTTGTGAATCCTTAATTATAACTAGTCATTGTTGCTGTCTTTTTAGGAATATAAACTAATATGAATAACACTCTTCTATGTAATTTACACAATGCAAATACAATACTTTATTAATCCATACTTTCCAAAAACGTCTGATAGTTTTGACTGTACAACAACCTTCTTTATAAGGTAACCCAAAATATGTTAAAAATAGATTTCTAACTATAAGATCTTTCTATTGACTCTAAACAAAGATTTCATGAGTATTAATGTGTAATAAGAAATGTGGATTAATCAGTGAAGTATTGAATAGCTTCACACTCTCAGATCTAACCGTCGCCACCTATTTAAATAGAAAGTATTAAGTAAGAAGGTCCCCTTTTTTCAAATGTTTAAAGGAGATCCCAAATCCATTTTACCATTCTTCGGTTATAAAATAAACAATCAAGGTTAAATAATTTAAATAACCTTCTTTGGAGATATTTAAAAGCAAAGTAAAAATAATTATAAAGGATCCATTGTATTGCATCACAATTATTATGATTCCAGTTGAAAAGAAAAAAATCATGATTAAAATAAAGGATCATAAAATTTTAAGTAAGCTCAATTTTACAGATGGCAATAATATTGCTTTTGAAAATTAGTTGAAAAACTGATTCCAAGTTTGAGCTGAAGAACAGACTGTTTTTTAATTAAAAAATGAAGGAAATCTAGAGTTGCAATTGTTATATTTAATTATTGTTTTGTTAGCAAACTGTATCTCATCAAAAAGAGAAAATTTACCAGATTGTTTAGGATTGGGAGGGAGGAAGGCATTAGAACTTCCATGTATAGTAGTTAGTGTATCGGCTCTTGACTTTGTGTTTAGTGGACCTTCAAATATTTTTGTGTCACAAACCCTGTTTTTCAAATAGTCAGTTCATACATAGCCAACTCAGTTAACCATCTAGTATTGGTTATTAAATGGGTATCCAACTATTATTAGTTAAGAATAAAGGTTTTAGATGTAACTAAGTTAAGTATCAGTGTATTGACTGTAAAAAAAATATCTTATGCAGCATTCAACGCTAGTTTGCTTTTATCTTTAAAAAAATAGGTTAATGGATGTCATCAGTAATTGATAAAAAAAAAATATGAATGAGAAATTAAGTTCTTGATTATAAAGAAAAAGGCTTTAACTTTTTCCACAGCCACTTTAAATGTTTATAATTGCTAAATGATGTAGTTTTTTGATTATAGAGGGAACTCTCAAACCTCAACACAAGATAGGGACTTTATAAAGATAAGAACAGCCATCTTATCTTTAATCTAGATTTATGCTCTCAATTCAAGATGCTTCAAATTGGTCTATATAAATGTGAATTTAGGTTAAAGATAAGACAACCTGTGCACTTTATAAATAATTAGAACATTATAAATGTTATTGAGTAAAAAAATAAATGGGGAAATCAAAAGGCTTTGACAATAATGGTAGTGATGAACAGGAATATCAGTTGTTAGCTGTATGTGGATGGTAGGAGAAGGGAGATAGTAGTGTAATGGCAAAATAGTTATAATTTTTAGGGATCAATATAATTTAAAGTGAAGAAAAATCTGGAAAACTGATTGAGTTTGGAGTGGGACATTGTTGGAACAGAGATATGAACAATCGAAGAAAAAAATCAGACAAAAATCATTTGCAGGCTTTTGAAAAGCAGACATAGAGAAAAGTGTAGGGAAAGGGGGAGATACACTTGAAGAGTGATTTTAAAAGTAATAAAATATTGAAAAGAATGGAACTTTTGTTGAAGAATCAAGAAAAAGTAATTGGTTAGTTGTATTCATAGAAGTGGAGGGATATAAAGAAGATTCTAAGAAAACTGAAAAAAATAAAATAATTATTAATTGGTTAACCAACAAAATATTATCCGACCTCAAACTATATATTACTTTTAAATCACTTGAACTCAAATTGTACATTTCTTTTAAAAAGAAAATATTTCTCCTATTCCAGTTTTGCCCCATCCTCCCACCAGTTTTTAGCTTATGGCTTACATCAGTGAGGAAATTTAGATCTGGATCGGAGCACCTAGTTTTTTGAATCTAATTCCTCCATAAGCCACCATTTAGTCTTTTTTTTTTTTCACTTTTAAGCCAATTGTTTAAAATTCAAAAGCATCTTAGTGTTTTGAATCTAAGTCATTTACATGGTTGCATAGATCTCATATTTGTTCAGTACTTATATTTTTTGATGTCATCAGTTTTTTAATAACTGTAGACACTATATTTACTGGCCAGGGTTGTTATAGCATCAACAAAATATCACATGGCATCTGTTGATTTCACAAAGTTGCAAAACTGGAATAGGAGAAATAAACTTCATAATTATTTGGTTAATTGTTAAAGAAGTTGTGACATTTTGGCATCACAGTGACCCACTGAGTAGGAACAGTTCCTATGATATAAAGTTTTTTTTCACTTCAATTGCAAATTGATCCAAGAACTTATAGTTCTTGAGCCAACCATTTTGGTCTCAGAATTTTATTAGGCTACATAAGAAAACTGTCAGTGATTGTGGCAAAACAACATTAAATGAGACAATTATTAAACCATGTTGGGAAGGTGTTGTACAGATATGAAGACAAGTGTGGTGAATTGCTTAAACTAGAGGTCATGGAGTAGAGTATAAAAAAACTTTTGGGTGAAGAGTCATTCCGTACTTTTGATTGTAGTAATATTTTGAAAATAACATTTTTTTATATAAAAAAAAAGTTAGTTTTAATTGTAATTTTATTCTTTTATTTATAAACTCATATTGTAATGTTTTTATATAGAATTATATCAATTTAATTTTTTTTTAATTTAATATTCACATTAATATTTTTTTATTAATTAAGCTTATCATTTATAATTCTCTGCTTCCAGGTATTCAATATACCCTTTGCAGAATATCCCCAACCCCAGACCAGTTTCTGCTACTGGCATCCTCAGTGAGGTGCTAGGATATTCAAGCATTAGTTTAAAAATACCAGGAAAAGCCCACACTTTATCTAATTATAACTATTGCCAGTAGCAGAAACTGGACTGGAGTTGGGGATATTCTGCAAAGCTTGTTAAGAGTTTATTTTGCGATCTCTATATATAACATTTGTAAATACAAGCTTATTAAATTAGATCATGTGACATCTGACTTGATTTTTGTAATCAATATACCCTTATATAAACTGCTCCAGATGCAAAAAAACAAGGAAAAGAACATGGAAAAAATTTGAAGTCTACATTAAGATTCTGATAATCTAATTTAACTTGAAATTACCATTACCATTTGACAGCATGCATTTAGTTTATCGTAAGTAAAACTCTCTTACATTGCAAATCCTCATTCAAATGATTCTTAAATTTTTATCTTGTTTATAGCCATCTCTACTGATTTTTCAAAAATATATTTTGTATTTATTATTTTATATTATTATTTTATTAAAATCTTTTTTTTCTTTGTGTTTATTTAATTTAAACCTTTTTTATAATGTAGCTTCTTTTATTTTTGTTTTTTGTTTAGTGTATCATTTTTATATCATTATTTTCATTTTTAAATGATAGCAAACTCTCCATGCATTATATATTTATTCTCTTGGTTCCAACTACAGAATTTTCTACTGTTATCTCTAGTCTTTATATCTCAATCTTCAACTCTTTTATAAATAAGATAAGTAATAAAATTGATAATGAGAATCCCTTTTTCAATCCAATTTTACAATAGATACTTACAAAAAGTATCTAATCATTTTTAACAATCTACAGTTTATTCCTATGTTTTTATGATTTCTTCATAATTTATGTCTATCCACTTATCATAAGTCCTTCTATATCTAAATATGTAATAAATAATGGTTTATTTTCTTTTAAGACTTATCAACCATGAAATACAACAAATGAATAATTATTTCTTATCTTTCATCCTGAACAAAATTAATTCTGAATCTGCCCAAAATTTCACTCTTTCATTGTCACCAAATTATGATATGTGGTAGGATCTTATTTTTGAATGTCATTCATCTTATCCATATGTTATTTTTGTTGAATAAACTTAGCTTTTTTAATCCTTTATCTATTTTATATATATAAAATGATAAGTGAAACAGAAGTAGTACCAAATGACATAGTTCATTAAAAATCCCTGATATAAATTGTTATGAAACAACTAAAGAACAAACTGTTGTTAAAAATCTGTCAGAAAAGAGCATCTATAATAAAAAATATAGTAGTTTGAAAAGGTATTAGTAATTATTTATTTAACGATAAACTTGCTCTGGTACAATTATATATTAAAGAAAAAAGTTGTATTTGAAATAGTTTCTGAATTATTTAATGTGAGGAAAAATAGAACTTGAATTTATCCTCATAGACAAACAGTATTTTATTGTGAACATTTTTGACAATTCTTTTATAAGATTTTAGTATACATGATTTCAGAATTAAGTGTGCATAACTATTAAACACGATTACTGGGACAAATTTCTATTAATACGCTTACTAAAACAAATTAATGTTAATACGCTTACTAAAACAAATTAATATTAATACGCTTACTAAAACAATTTTTCCGACTACTAATTCGATATTCACCCGGACTTCGATTCTCAATTTCCTTGTAGCTTTCTCTACATTATACAATTCAATTTGAATCCACTACTGTTTCTAAATTGCACCAGATTTTTCTACTGGAACGTATCCTGTCGATTAACTGCGCCAATTTTCTGCTGTGTACAGCCACTCACTCGGCTTAACAATCAGGTAAATAGACAGCAGAAACCAAATGATTAGACAAATAGTTTAATAGAATTATCAGTCGGAATAATAATATTACATATATAGTTATAAGACAATTAAGTTTAACTTACGAACACTGGCCATGAAGGCATACGAAAAACATAATATAGACCGGTGTGGCCTGCAAAGTTCCTAGGTCCACTTTTTAACCTTCAGTGGTGGAATTCACTGGGTTTGTTCCGTTGCTAAGTTAAAACTCTTGACCTTCGTGTGCATTCAATGAGTTCCCCGCTACAAGTGCTGCTTAGTTATTTTTTGTTCTTTCTTTTTTCTTGTTAAGGAATGTTTTAGAAACCAATTAATTCTCCTATTGTCTACTTTTAGAAAGCACTTTTAATCTAGCTGCTTAATTAGTTTCTAATCTGAAGCGCTTATCTTTAATAGCATACCAAATTTAATTACAAAATTCCTGTCTATTTCATCAAACAAAACTTATTTTAATAAAACTTTAATTATTATATACGTATAACTTATTTTAACAAAACTTATTAATTATTATACACGTATGTAGCAAACTTTTAAGCAGAAACAGCATCTGTAACAAATAAACTATTAATAATTGTTTATTTCATAGTAAATTTTCTTTAGCGCAATTAATAAAAGAATAAAATGTAGTGTGTGCATGTTAAATATATGTTAAATAATAATAATAAAAAAGAAATCATAATCAGCATTTAATGTGTGTATGTGTTTGGAAAAAAAGAATGACGGAATTTAGTCAGCACCGAAGGCATAAAGGGAAGAGCCATATACATATTTTCAAAACTTGACAATTAGCATAAAAATTAAAGTTATACATAATTCATGTTTCAAGTTAATTGCATAAAATATTT
Organism: Epiperipatus broadwayi; assembly: GCA_028023455.1. Taxonomy (NCBI): domain Eukaryota; kingdom Metazoa; phylum Onychophora; class Udeonychophora; order Euonychophora; family Peripatidae; genus Epiperipatus; species Epiperipatus broadwayi. Next base: position 503,469 of record JAQFVV010012681.1, on the reverse strand, counting down.
TTTATCTATATTTATGCAGAAATCTAACAAATTAAAACAAAATTGTAAAAAAAAAATGATTAAGAATTTTTTGATTATAAAATATTTGATTTTTAATGCATGTTTGTTATAAATGGTATTTCAAATGGACCCAGTTTTAAAGCAAAATAAAGGTCTTAAAATTATTTCCTTAAAAAAACTTATTCATAATTTTCATTAGAAAAAAATTATAATTGTGCATTGAGTTGAAGTTGTTTATGAATTATATGAACAAGATAGTTTGAGTTTTCATGCTGGTGGTTGGTTGCAATATGGTGCTGTTGAAATTGGGAGTGCTGTAGTAAAAACTTGCAAATACTATTTATAGTGCTGAGATATTTGCTGTCAAATTACTTGTCATTAAAAAATGTTGCAAGAAAATATTAATCAATTTAAATTATAAATACTTTATTAGTTATTAGATTAATTATACTTAATAAGTGTATACTTGTAATTATAAGTTGAACTATTTTTATCATCTAGAAATTAATTATTAAATGTCTTTAGAGAAATTTAAACATTATTTTAACTTTTCAAATATATTTAATTGTTAGTAATAGAACATAGTTATTATATAATATAAGATTTTGACTAATATTACTCTCTCTTCTTCAGATGTTGTTAGCCTAACTATTGATACATGAGAAGATTTGTGATTACTGAATTTAAGGTGAAACTGTAAATATATAGACTATTCTGTCAACATTGGTTAGATCATCACTTACATTCAGTGTTCGTGAACCCCTAAAATCTCAGATTTGATTCCCATTCTAATACTGTCATTGGTCAGGCCAGGAATGCCTCAAGAAAGAAGAATAATTCCATTCAAAAAATTATGCTGTATAATAACCTGCATGCTATAACTGACGGTTTAATGTATTTGAAAAGTTTATATAAAGTTTGAATTTTTCTAAAGATATTTAATAATTAATTTCTAGATGATGGAAATAGTCTAAGATATAATTATGAATAAAATGTCATCATGATAAACTTTCAGACAAACAATAAGTGTGTGCTTGTTTTGTTAAAAAAAAACTTTTTTTTATATATTATTTAAAGGTTGTTTAAGTATACGAATGGTTGGGGACAAGCGTATTCCTGATGAAGATGCTCACTGTAATAGCATCACAGCCAGGGACTTTTTTGTAACTTATCCAGACCTTCAGCCCTACTTTATCAGCATTCTTGGAAATTATTATAAGACCAATCATGTTTCTCCAAAATTGTTTCCTGTTTTAGTTCTACTTAGTAAACTAGGGCACCATGATCAAGAATTAGATTCTTCTGCCAGGTATTTATATATGTGTTATTATTTAAAATGAAATATACACAAATTAATGTAAACAATAATATGATGAAATTATTATTAGAAAACAAGAATATTTTATAAATATCAAGTTTGGATTTAATGTATATATTACTTTTGGAATGAGGGATCAAATACTAATTAATAAGGAAGTGCAATAGATGAACATTTTTCTTTATGTTTTGGACCTGTTTAATAGATCATACCTATGTTATTGAAATTTTAGCATACAGTTTAATTATAGATAAAGCCATATCATAGTAGTTAAAATATTTGTTTCTCTTTGTATAAATTAAATAATATATTCAATATTTTTGGAACAGCACATTACATCTCATATTCGTCCTAATTTCTCACTGTACTAGTTCTTAATATCAAGAAAACACAGTTATATAAACTGTATAAGTTATGTCATGATTCAGAACTTTTATTTAGCTTTCCCTTCTGTGTTTCATTGAGGTTTTTGTAAACAATATAGAACAGGTCTTTGTTATTATCTCAGTAGTTAATTTTAAAAAAACCTGATTAGATCATCATCATCCTTTTAGATCATTATCAATTCACTACAGGATGAAGATCTCTCCAATTTCTTTTCATTTTCTCCAATTTCTAACTTCTCTTCTCCACAAGTCCCAGCATGCTTACCTGATTTCAGTTAAGAGCTATTAGGCAAATGAGAAGAAAGACCATTGTGTTTCTTGATCTCAAACTCAGAGGTAAAAAGCCAATACACTCATCACACTGATTAATGCATGTTGGTAAGCAGCCCATCCATGTTCTTATACTATATGAATACTCACATAGTAAAAACAGCTGCAATGACAAGAACATATGAAGTGGATATTAGGAATTTGCCCTGCTTGGTTCTTTTAAAGCCTCCAAGAGGAATCAAAGAGTCTCCTTTTAGTTAACTGCAAATTCCTTTCTGCAACACTAGCTACCTTAAACAAAATCAGTCTTTTAAAGATACAAACTTTAAGTTCAGATATCTTACAATGTAAAGTCATCATTAATCATAAATAAGCTTTAAAAATGCAATACATTGATAATGCACAATGTGTGATTACATCTTTAAATATACTAGTAATGTGAATTAGCCATAATAACACTAAATAAATTAAATGATATTCTTACTCCATCCTTCAAGGTTGAATTCATGATCATCGTCAAAAAGTGGATGCTATCTGATAAATACCATCAGGAAATGTTCCTGTTTTTGTACTTGATTATATTTAAATTTACAGGCATTGCATATCTAAATAAAATTAGTCTTACACTTTACTGTAAATCTTAATAAACATATATTTATAACTACAAAATTTACCTTCCATAAAATTAATAATTGCAAAAGATAGTGATCAGTCTTTGGATCCTATCCCTTATAAAACAGTATTTATAAGACTTATAATAATTCATAGAAGTGATCAGCTTTTGAATTTTATCCCTGATAAACAATATTTTTACTTCTTAATTACTTCTATTCCTAAATAATACTTTTAATACTAACAATATATTTAACTATAAGAATAGTTCATAAATAACTATATTTATATAATAAATTTCATACACATAGAAAGCATATATCATGAATGTTCATTAATATAAGGATATATCTTTGTGCAAAGCAATACCTGATCATTTTTGTAACAGTAAACAATTTATACTCTTAATTTGATGTTTAAATGATTATGGTACTGTTTTTTATTCTATTTCGAGTATTTCTCGTATCATGTTTACTTGTGCACATCCTGTATTTATATATCCTGTTAAGTGACTACTATGTTCTCTTGCTAATCCATCTAAATTTGAAAATTATAGATCCTGGAGTATTATTAGTACTGCTTTTATTTAAAATAACACTTTTTAGAAATTTTATGGATCCTAATTATCCATATTTAAAAAGAGACACCATATGAAGATAATTTCTATCTCTCTTGGTTTTTTTTAAACTAATTTTTAAAAAAAGAAAATTAATCAAGGGCAGCAAATGACTTGTCCTCTACAATCTCTTAAACAAAGATTGAATATTGGAGTAATTTAAGTATATTTCAAATTAAAAAAGTCATTATGTTTTTAACTTAATTATAAATAAATTGTCCATTTCTCTAATTTGCATTCATATTTTAAAATCATCAATTGAAATAAAATCCTTGTTTTTACTTCACCTTCAAGTAGTAAGTTTTAAATTGTGGTTTACACAAAAAAGTTAAGCTTAGTATTATTAGAAAAAGAATTATAAGGCTTATCAATTGCAAATATGTGCATTTATGTGGTCAGAGCAAGTTATTTTAAAAAGGGTTTTAAATATGTGTAAATAAGAATTTTTTCCTCCAATAATTCAAGTAACTCACATCTGTCTGTGTAATAGTAAAAAGTTTCTTTGCAAAAATTCTTAAAGTAGCTTTTTGTTAGGCTTCTACTGTTCATACCTTAGAATTCCCCATGTAGACATGTGAATACATATTGTGGAGACAAAGCTAGGATATCCACTTATAAAGATTTTGATTTTCCTTCATTTCTTTGTCTTATAATTTTATTTATTAAAATGTTCTTGCTTAAATACTTTCTGGTTTATTATAATATATTTCTAGTTGAACCAGAAGTTAAAAGTTTTCTAGCATAACATATTCAAGTTGCAATTGTGTCTTCTATATTTAGATTCCAAGCAATCGGTAATGTTTATAGTTTTTAGACAGTCTAGGTTATGTTAGCTTTTGTAATGTTTAGCTTCAAAGCAAATTTTCAAAGAACATACACCTTTATATATGTTTTATGACCTCACTTGTTTTTATATTTTTTATGCCTTTAATAAACTATAATTACATTTAATTAACTTTTTTTTAGAATTATTTTCTTAACTAATTCTTGTAGAAAAACTGGAGATTATAGTTTTATATATAACGTTCAGTCGTAATCTTTCTTAATCTCCTTTTTTTTCTATTTTTTTAAACCAAAATATATATATTTTAATTACCTTTTTTAAATTTTGTTTTCTAATTAGTCTACCTCATTTATTTATAATAACTGAAACACAGGCTTATTATATACCTGTGTCTATATATGTAATATATAGGGTATATGAGCACAGATTTTCACACAACCCACCACTCTCCACACTATCTCATAACACTGATACACTCGAACACATATATGTTGAAAAGATAAATAATCACCAATATACGTATTTCATGCTAAACCAGCAATCATCAGTTGTTTTTTTTAATTAGTCTGCATAATTTTATTATATTGTAATTGAAATAACATAACATTTAATTAGTCACTCCAACATATATTTTTTCTATTATATTTTTAAGTACATTTCTTTTTTTCTTTTTTCTAATTTTCAATCTTTTAGATACTGATTACCAAATTAACTTCGTAATTTATTTATTTTTGTATTATAAAATATATATATATATCTTTCATAAATTAATAGTAAAACTAACCTATTACAGTATTATTATTTTAAATATGTAATATAAAATATTTTTGTATTTAATGTCCTTTAAAGAATTTCAAAGCTTTTTATTATTCTGTCTCACAATTACTGATGACCAACTCTGTGTAAGTCCACATGAGTATCTATGATATAGATATTTTATTTATCTATTTCAATATAAATTTCATTTGCAAAGCAAGTGTGACAATAAAAAGCATAGCAGTAATGTAAACAGTGCTTAAAAAGTTAGCGATCTCATTGATTATATATTAGCAATAACAAACTCTCCAGACAGTAGTGTCACCCAGTGCAAGCTTCAGTAATCATTGAATGCAGGAAGGTTTTTGCATAAAATCCCCATCTAGTGCCTATTCATCCAATATCCCCAGACTAGTTTCTAGCTTGTAACTTTCATCAGTGAGGAGCTTTGGATCATGTGATGTTTTGATTATATATTCTTAGCACAGTATTAATTTCTATCAGTTGTATTGAATGAGGCTTTATTATTATTTGATTTAGATTGATCATTCGATCTAATTAATATCATTTGTCAGATCTGCTATTTTATAAAAAATGGAGAAAGTGATTGATGGATTTAGTCAAGATCAATTCATAGATCACATGACCCTATCTCTTAAGCTTGTAAGTTATAAACAGTGAGGATTGCAATCCTCACTGTTTATTGATGGATTTACTTTTTATTTGGGAAAGCAGATTTGACAATGAAATGCAGATCATTGATATAACCATCTCTCAGAAAGTTTATCATTCCAATAATCATATATATGTATATGAATTTTTTATAGGAAATGTTTTACTAAGGAAAAAATTTCTATTCTTTGCAAAAATCAAATGGAAAATTTAACACATGCTAAACTCTAGATTATATTATGAAAAAATTGGCTTTTGTAGATACTTTGTATTTAAGATAATGGCCACATGCATGTGAGAAAGATAAATGATCTCCAATATATGTATTTCATGCTGAACTAGCACTCACTATTTGTTCCTGATTACCATCTCCCACAAATATATACAATCAGTACTCAATTTATATTAAGATAGCAAATCTTCAAACTTTAATGGATAATCTTCAATCTTCTCCAACTCTTCAGCCATCCATAATATTAAAAATCTGAGATTGAAAGTCTGAGTTCAAGTCCATTAAGTTTACTATAAACAATATACACATATTTAAATATATTTATAATTGACGATTTAATGCTAGATCTATAAAATTACACAAGATAATTTTCTCTAATTTTCAAGCAATTAATTCACAACAGATTAAAATTAAATGCTATATGGAGACAATGAATTTTTTTTTGTTTTACCATCAGAAGATCAATAATGATGCTATCTGCATTTATCATTGTGTCCATTGACTTTGCTTATTGCTAGGAGATAGAAAAAAATCTCATTACTGTAGAATTATATGAATAACAGAAAAACCCTTTTACAGCATGAAATATGTATATTGGTGATTATTTATCTTTTCGACATATGTGTGTTCAGGTGAACCAGTGTTATGAGATAGTGTGGAGAGAGGTGGGTCGTGTGAAAGTCTGTGCTCATACCATGTCTATTACATATATATAGACACAGGTATATATAAGCCTGTGTATTTCATCTATTATGTAACTGAGGAGGAAGTCAGACATATTTTTTTGAAGTGGTATGTGTGCATGCTTATAAATTCTTTTCTCAAAACCTCTGTAATGAATGTTAGAATAAAATTCTTCTAATTTTAAAACAAAAGTTTAAACTATTTTTCTTTCACTTGTTTGCAGAGGTGTTTTTTTTTTTTTAGTTTATTAATCTTTATTAATAATAACTTCAAAAATTTTCTGCAAATTTCATATACAATTTTAGCTGCATTATCGTACAGTTGGATTATCAAATGAAACATAAGCATTGTGAGCATTATTCTAATGAATCACCACCCACTAAATGTTTATGGAATTAAATTAGGGTACAATCTTTTATTGCATAGTCTTCATGTAATCCCATATTTTTCAAGACTATTATCTTAGTTTAAGTTGTTCATCTTTCACTTTTAAAGCAGAATCAAATTAGCAGTGATCAGAGATGGCTTGTTATCAAGAGTAGATGATGAAGAATAGACAGATGTTTGACACATTATTAGTGATCATTTTATTTTTTTAAAGCATATTTTGCCAAGATATATATTTGGAAATTGTTTCAGTTCCTTAATGCTGTTTTTTTTCAAATAACGTTTTTTTATTTTAAAATATTATAACAGTTTTGATTGGCTTAGAATTAATTTATGTCTAAGTTAATAGTGAATTTTTAATGTTGTAAATAGAAGTTTCTCTGATGAAGACTGCAAATAATTCAAAACTATAAGAATATTTTAAAATGAAAAACCTTGCTGGAAATTAACTGACTTAGATTTAATTTTAATCTAAATTAATAGTGTTTACATTATAAATAGTAGTAGCTTCCATGATGAAAACTGCAAATCGGTCAAAATTAGTAAAATATTTTAAAATAAAAAATATTATTGGGAGTGTTGAAATAATTTTCCTATGCCTCTAGAGACTTTTTTCGTAATAAATAATATTTTTGACATTGGTATTTGAAATCTTTAATACTCCGCTACTTATATATTACAGAAATTATTGGAAACTTTAAAAGTTATTTTTGTCATTGTGCATATTATTCTTACTGTATTGATTACTCGGTTTGATATTGTATAGTTCATGTATTTAATTACTAGAATTTTCTTCATAACTTATCCACCACTCACCACTCTATCTCATATCACTCATATGTTGCCATTGAATGTTCCATCATCAGATTTTCAATTGGATGGATGGTTGGAGTGTTGAGTGGATTGAAGCCTGTCCGTTAAAGTATGAAGATTAGCTATCTTAATATATATCTGAGCACTTATTGCATATATGTGTGGAGATGATAATCTGGACCAGCTGATGATTGCTGGTTTAGCACGAAATACATATATTGGTGATTATTTATCTTTTCGACATATGTGTGTTCAAGTGTTTCAGTGATATGAAATAGAATGGTGAGTAGTGGGTCATGTGAAAGTCTGTGCTCATATATCCTATATATTACATATATTGATACAGGTTTATAATAAGCCTGTATTTCAGTTATTGTATAACTTAATGTAAATCTTATTGGCCAAAACTATGTAGATGCTTTCTTTTTTAAAATTTCTTTAAAATTTATCATAATAAGAGCTTTAAAAAAAACGTTAAATATTAAATTCAATTTTAGTAAATGTAATTATAATTATCAAGGTTTAGATTTTATGTGAGTATCATTATAGAAATACATTTATATAAAGTTAACTTGAACAGTATTTTTAATAACTATTCTACAGTAATATTTTTTATAAAAAAAAATATTTAGAATATATATATTTTAACATTTATAACTAAGTTTCCATAAAATGTTAGTCATTAAAACATCAAATATTTACCTTTTCTTTATGCTTACACAAACTGTTAAAGCAGTAGCAAAAGTTTTTCTCCACAATAGTGTCACATAACGCAAGTTCTAGTGATCAATAATTGCTAGAAGATTGTGCACTGTAATCTCTATCTAATGCTTTCCCATCAAATATCCCTAGGTTAGTTTCTGGCTTCTAATTTTCCTCCAAAGATCCAGTTGCAATGTTCCCATGATCCAAGGCTTCTCACTGTTTTAATGTTAGTCGGCTGTAAATTTTTTGAAGAAAACTGTTATCACTCTATAAGATCATTTACATATATATATTTTTTATAAAATTCTTTTTCTTTTTTTTAATTATCATTTCTGAATTATTTGCTATTTTCTGAACTTCTTTCACTCTTAGCTTTATTAATTTTTTTAATTTTTTTTTTTTTTAAATCAAAATCTTCATTTCATTGTATAATTCAAAGTAATATTCTGTCCACTACTGTAAAATATAATTCTTGCTATAAATATTGTTTATATCTTATATTTTCACTGGTGTTATGCATCTTGTCATTTTTATATACTTATCCAGGTTTGTATCTTTTGTGATATTTTTCTGCCTACACGTTGATCTTTTTTAACATTTTATTCTTTTCCTCCTAACTATCTTTTTTATTTTATTGAACTTTTTTCTAATGATATGTGTTTTATAAATTTTCCCTTCTGTTTGTTGGAATTTTCCTTTTCTATTCCAGTTTTAATGTCTTTGTGATTTATTATTTTCTTTGTTTTTAACTGCTGGTATAATTCAATATCAGTTTTCTCTAATGTCTCACTGAAATCATTGACTTTTGAATCTTAATCTTCAACTATCTCTCTGATTTTCATCTTAAATACTGACTGATTTTCTACCTAATGTTTTGGCCTGTGATATTATGGTTGTCTTTTTTTTTTAAAAAAAAAAAAAACAAGTTGTAGTTTTAATTTCGGTGGAATATTTGCGATTATTAAATTCCGATATGAATCTGTATCTTTTTGTTTGAAAAGTCCAGCATTGTTGTTTGTTGTAAACCTTTTTTTTTTTTTATTAGTTTCATGTGTGTCTTTTTTTTTTTTTATCATTTAGCCTCTTCATGTATTTTTTCATATATTTTTTAATATGATTATGTGTTTTAAATCAACAAATCATTTTAAAAGCAAACATTAAAGGTCCAGATTATATTAATTTTTCTCTTTCAAAAATCATATTTGCCCATCTTTGTTCATTATCATATCCAGTTATAGTACTTAAATTTTTTGTTAATAATAGTGTTGTCTTTGTTAAACAATTTATCAAGTTTCTGTTTTTGTTTTGTTTTTTTCTGTCATCATTTTCATTATTTGCTGTAGAAGCATTTACTTAGTTTGCTTTGAATCTAATTGTTATTACTTTTCCATTGGTAGGATTATTGCATCTCTCTCTCTCTTTTGTTTCTTAGAAATTTACTTGTTTTATTTGTTACATGAAAATCTCAGTTCAGATAGATTTTTTTTACAATTTTAAATAGAGATTGTTTTCTCTCCATTTCTAAATACCATATAATAATTAAGATTTTTAACCTATAATATAGACACACACACATAATTATATATATATTATTTTAATTTCTAGTTATAATCACCTAATTGAGTCATACACCACTTTCATCAAGAAACTGTCAAGTTGTCCAGTTTACGCTGTACGGAGTGTTGCTGCTTCTGCGCTTCTTCCTTTTATACCTCAGACATCCTTTTGGTCTGAAGTAAATGTTCTTCTCCAAAGTCTTCCCAAATGTAATTTCAATTCTAATCAACTACAGGGAGATATCTTATTCATTCAAGTTTTTCTCAAAAATATCACAATCAAGTAATTTGTGCTTTTATTATTATAATAGTTGTTTTTTTAATTTATTTAAAGATTAATAATAATTTTAAAAAAATTCATTTATTTTGCTTTTATGTTCTTGTTATATGTATGTTTTATAATTTGTGGTATTGTGATGTTTTATGTAAAATTATATCAGAAATTTTTACCTATTTCAAAAAAATTATAAATCAATAGAATTTCTAAAATATAGTGTTTAAAATAAATAAAGCTTGTAAAATTAAAGACAAAAACTATATATTAGGTGAGTGTTTTAAGTTTTGTAGAAGTCTCTATTAAAAGAAGTAATAGTGTTAATTCAGTTTATATCATGTGAATCTAGAATTACTATTTTTTTCCTATAAATTAAAAGAAATAGCACACAAATTTGACTTATTTGAAATTTAAATCAGTAGAAAATTGAACATTGTTTTAATTGAGAAAGAACTTAAAAGTTAATTATTTTCTGTAGAATTCTAATATAAAAGTCTTATATAAACACATATATAAGCTGTAACCCATCAAAAAATGATATATGAAAAAAATTAAGATCTCCCGTATTGTTTTATTTAAATATATATATATATTTAAAAATGTTCAAATGTGTTTCTAGTAATTTATATACATTTAATATTAGAAATAAACACAATAATAAAAATTTTGATTTTTTTTTCCTACTTAAAAACTATTTTGTTTTAAATAGGATATATCATTGCCTTTAAATGCATATATATATATATATACACATGGTGTATATGAAAATACCAAGATATTGACTATGATAAATGAAATTAATTAAACCAAATATACTTTGGATGTGTATGCTTCATAATCATGGTTGTGTCGAAAGTATACTCCATTTAATTAATTTCATTTAACATATTTAATCTCTGTTTGGTATTTTTATATTAATATTATTAATAATGACCAAGTTTCGAGATATTTTTATAAGGTATATATGATATTTTCATGAATTCATTATTATGTAAATAAAGAATGTCCGATGTATTTCATGTAATAAATAAAAAAGTATGTTCACTGTAATGTTGCTATGTACCTACCTATTACTTCTGACATAATAGGTTGTTGTTTTTTTGTCTTGAGCTTACTTAGAAGCAAAATACAAACACACACACTCATTAAAATAATAATAATTAGATTTAAGTACTATATGTTAAAGAATCTTGAATTTGTTTTTAAAAAAATTATAAATATTATATTATACTCAAGTTATTTAATCTCACAATAAAATTATATTATTATTTATATCTTCAGTCACCCAGTAAATAAGTACTGTATGCTTAAAATTAATGCTACTTATTGAATATTCAAATAATTAAGATTTTCTTTATAACTGTACTCAGTAAAAACAAATTTGTTAATATATAACAATGCATGTATTTAACAAAAAAAAAAATCATTTTAAACCATAATGATAATGGAAAGAAAAGGCAAGAATTTAATATATTTCATATTGTTTTACATGTACCTGCACATATAAATGAAAGGCAATGTAGATAATAAGAAATAAAAAATGTTGTACTTTGAATTTAGTACTTGCTAATGTAAAATTTAAAAAAATCAAGTCAAATGGCTTTATTGCTCGGAAATTCATAAGCACTGAACATCACATGATCACCATCTCTAATGCTAGCACATAACTAGTCTGGGGATATTGGATGAGTAGGCACTAGATGGGAATTTTATGCACAAGCCTTCTGGCATCCATTGATTACTTTTGTTGACACAGGGTGGCACTACTGTATGGAGAGTTTTGCCTGATTAAATTCATAAGCAGTTTGAGTGCTGCAAATTTAAAAACAAAAAGACAAACTTTACATTCATAACCAAATATTATATATATAGTTATACCATTACCTGTGCTACTTTCCGTTAGTTAAATATAGAATTATTAGTTTACCTAATTTATTGTAAGGATCTGAGATTTGGATCCCCTGTCAATGTAATATGAAGGCAATAGAAATAATTTATTTAAGGAAGATCCGTAAAAGTGCAACAACAAGATTGTAAGACCAATTAATATATTCTTCAATTTACTGGATGTGATACATAGAGTCTAATATTATAAAATTATGTCTTCGTTGTATTAAGTATGTGAAGCAAATGAATGCTGTAAGATTTTCTCAAAAAATGTTTTAGGGTGAATTTGAGTGCGGTTTTTGTGGGAAAAGTAGACACTCTAAAAAGTGTAATATAGATTGTTATCATTGGGAAAATATGACCGAACATAAAAATACAATGAAGAGTTATAATTGTTGAAGTCCTTCAGAAAGAAAAATTGCTGTAGAAGATAAAAGATAGCATCACAAAATGTCAAATAAATGGAATACTGTATTTGTAGATGATATTGTATTTATTTATGGTTCACAAATTGTTTTGTGTATTATTGACTCATTTCTGGTAGGTTTTTTTTTTTGTCTTTTTATCTTTTTTTTTTAAGTTGGAATGACTCTATTCATTTGTGAATGGCTGCTATTGCTGATTACTTGGAGTAAAATAATAATCTTTTGTAGAAAAATATTTTAGATGATTTAATACTTACTATGTAATATTGATTTTTTCCTTTGTTTGTATTTATGGAGAGCTTCACTGAAAGTGCACTGAGCTTCAGATTATAAAGAAGAGAACAACCACTTCGTTAAGCATATGAACAAATGTATGCAAATTTGAATTATGTATTATGTAAATAAATTTTGTGAAGTTTTATATGGCTAGGATATGGAATTCAAATCAGAGTGGTTTATTTTTCTTAAATAGTCAAAGGAATTTTTTAATGCAGATCATTGTTTTCTTCAAACAGCTAACTCATAGCCATTCAGTTTTGGATAGTAAATGGATCTTGAATTGTAATAGGATAATTGATGTTGATCTTATGATTATTAGTGCATTAATAATATAAAAAAGTATAATCATAATATGAAACTTTCACCAATGGTGATGGATGTATTTCTATGAGCATTGGAATCCTGGTTTACCTTTTTATTTAAATTAACACTTTTTACTTAATCATATTGAAAAGATAAAACTTTTTGCAAAATTATGTTCAAAAATGTTATTGCTAATCATTATCAGAATTTAATAAAAAAAGGCAAATATACATTTGGCAATAAGCAGTTAAAAATAAAGTCTGCTTGGTGTATTACCACAATAGTCAATAGTTTGTATAGCCATCAGTACTTTTTAAAAGCATACTGTAAACTGATATTAGTAGTATATATCAGATGTAGCTTATCAAATGATTTAGGCAATTACGAGATGTTTTGATGTCTATTAAATTTTGTCTTGCAACAGTAGTCTATTATGACTGCAGTCAGCCTGCATGATTTAATGCAGTGGAAGATTGGTGATCTATGAAGCTCAAAGTCTATGTATTGTGGCTCCAGGTTTCTTACTTCTAATGTTTATGAATTGCAAACAATAAACTATTTGATTATTATTATTACTGAGCAGTTGCTCTGATCAAGTGACTCATTTGTAAAAGAAGCTTACTATTGAGCAAATGTTCCTGGTTTAACTCTGAATTGAGAAAAATGAAAAACATAAAAATTTAGTTTGACCATTTGAGATGGAATTATGCATTACTATTGTTATCATTTGATCTCCTTAAGCAAGCTGATCATATGGAAAAAATACAGAAGCAGTAACACTCTTTGGTGAGCTATATTTTTTCATTTACTATAATTTAACTGTAGCATCTCGATATTGTAGATTTCAATATTTCAGATTAATTTCAATTATCAAAGCCTTTTATATTATTAAGTGTTGCATTTATATAATTACTAATTTTGTAAAATTAAAAAAATATATATATTTCAGCTACTCATTAATGAAATATGAAATTAGTTTGTTTTTATGTTATTGTTTTTTTTCCAAATTTGCTTTGGAATCAAAATTTTTACTTTAATTTGAGATTTAAAAATATCTATTTATAAATTTTTTTTAAAAAATTAACAAAATATAAGAAGTTTAATATGACAACTACCAATAGATTTCTATTCACTTTAAACAATTCACTAATTACATAAAACCTTGATTTTGTCTAAAATCCTTGTTGCATATCAAAATAAAGTAACTTAACTTTTTCTTATGCTGTTCAAGCTAATGGTTTAAAATTATCAAAAACTATAATAAAGTTTTGAATCCAGAAACATTTGCCTCTGCCGAACACAAGTCAATAGCTATACATTTTAATGATGCCATTTTATAAGCTAATTTCAGATACCTTTGACCTTTTCATAAAACAACAGTATATATCAAAATAAAATATCATATAATTTTTTTAACTTAGATTTATATGCATTGTTGGCAGTAATCCATTTTACCTGTTTTACTTCTAAGCCAATAATGGATATGGTTTGATATAATGTTTATTATCGATGCAGTTGCCAACCTAAATTTCACTATTTTTTTATAAGAATATTAGTTTAACCTTTAATTTATTAGAGTTCTTTTATCTTCTACCTTATATTTATAGACTTTTATCATCTAATCTAATACTAAAAGTTGTATATACAGAAAATATATATGTGCAAAATCGTGATCTAATGTTAATTATTTATTCAAGAATGCAATATGTTAAACTGTTAAGGTCTTTAAAAAAATGTAGAAAAACAAATATTGCTAGGTTTAAAATCAAAATACATTTAATTGTGCTGAAATTAATAGATTTAAAATCGAAACAAATGGATGCATCCCATTATTCAGCAAAGATTCATCAACACATATTTCAAATATTAATATTCTTCAGAAATACATTAACTAGCTTGCATCTAAAAAACCCAGTCTGCCTTACTTTTGAAAGTATTGTGTTTTTGCATGTCATTGTTTAATATAATAAAGTGTCTGAATTATTGGTTCAGCCAGGATGACAATTGTTCTTTGCTGTGTGTGTGTGTGTGTGTGAAGTTAATCATGAAAGCTTTGGTGCATCCACTTTATTGGGTTTTATTGTAGCTCATGATTTTTGATAATGATAAATGTTCAATTATCTAAGTTGTTATAACTTAGACTAGAGAATATGTTATATTGTTTAACTTCTCCTGATTTACTTTGGCTGTACATCTTGAATATATTTATTTAATTAATGGATAAAACTTTCCGTTTCAGAATTTTACTATATATTTCTTTCAACATAAATTACATAAAATTGCAGAACTGTTTTGTCTCTCACATCTTTCTCTTTTTTGACCAATTGTTGAACTAAGCTAGCTAATTATTATATTAAAATTTTGTAGCTTATTCTTAAATTATTTTCATGTGTGTAAGAAAAATATTCTTATTCTAGATTGCATGAATTGATTTAAACAATGGTAAAACAAACTATAACTGATCTCTGCTAGCACTTCTGAAGAATCATAGCATTTAAAATATAGCTTACATCAGTGCTAATTTTTGGTCAATATGTTAATCATAACATTTTAATCCTAATAATTATTTGCTTATTTATGTACGTCTACAGCTTTAATTTTTATGTAGCATATTTTTCATATTCATGTAGTATACTTACAAGCAGTTTATTAAACTATGTCTGACAATAATAATATTTATATTATTATGTCTCATCAAAACTATTTATATCTGTGTGGAGACACACACATATATATATTTATAATAATATAGAAAGTCAGATGTTACATGACATATATATAGCTTGCATTTACAACTATGTAAAATTAAGAGCATGCTATTAAGCTCTAAACAAACTTTTTTTTAATGATAAGTGCTACTACAAGAGAAGGCATTCATAATCATTTTTATCTAGGATTGTCCCCAGACCGGTTTTGAGCTATAGCTCTCTTCAGTAAGGAGCTAGGACACCAGATTCAAAAAAACCAACTCCAGTTAAGCTTTTATCTAATAGTTAACTGTCAAGAAGAATATCTGAAACTTTTAGACATCTACATGTCTTTAAAGTCAGCTCTCCAACTGAAAAAATCATATGGGCCTGAACTTAATTCAGATACTCCATATATTAATAGGCTTAGCCATTTAATTTAGCCAAATCCCCCAACAGCAAAATAATAATAGTAATATAGAAAGTCAGATGTCACATGACATATATATATATTTATTCAAATTTGTACTAATGCAAGATACTTATAAGTATGCATGCATTCATATTTTTCTTTTATTAGCATTTTATATTTGTAGTTGGCTGTTTAATATTTTTGAATCTTCTAACATGACCAGTGAACCAACAATCCAGTTACAAATAGCAACTCACATTTTAACTGGCTAAAGGAAAATTAAATTTTTCTCTTCTGAACACTGACCAGGATTGTAAAATAATTCCTAAAGTTAAAAATTAGTCTTTCTCCTCTGAACAGAGATCAGTATTGTCAAAATAGTTTCTGGAGTTTAAAAATTGCTTAAGTTAAAAATTACTTGTTCTCTTCTGAACACTAGCCAATATTTTCATCAGAGTTCCTAGAATTAAAAATTATTCTCTCCTCTGAATACTGGCATATCAAAATAATTCTTGGGATTATTAAATTATAAAGAGCAAGCACTTTTTTATTTTTCTCAGATCAGTTTTATTCTAATTTTTTTAGGAAAATCTTCAGTCAGATTTTAGCAAGATAATCTAAAAATTCTAATTGTTGCTGAGTTTTTCATCATTATTGTCTCCCAAATTTTCTACCATTAATTTACAAGCATTTTATGTGGCTAAAATAAATTAATAAATTTAATAATTTTTTATTTATTCAAGAACATCTAAACTCTGGTTAAAGGATGTTCTACATAGAATTATCTTCTTTCAAGATACATTTTCAGAGGCTGATTTAATAATGGTTTATCAGCAGAAAATAATTTTAAAAAAAGTCATCAAATGCTTTTTTTAAGTAAGAGATTATATTTTATATGTTAGTGAGTTGCAACAACTTTTTTTTTTTTTTTGCATTAATTTTTTTTTTGAGTGTGTGTGAAGATATTTTATTGATACTAAAATATCTTAAAAAGCATCTTTTATAATATTTTTTTATTACATTCAAATATCAGCCTTTCAAGCCAATTGTGCATGTTCTTTGCGAGTGTTAATAATAAATGAATACTTTCCTTTCCAATACAAGATATAGTATTTATGCAAGAATAAAATGAATCCACTTATTCCTACAACGCAAATACTTATATATGAGCAAATCTGAAGTACTGGCAAGGAAAGCATGAGGATAGACCATTCACTTTAAATCACTATTTACGATGTCTGAATGAATGACGTTGGTGAAATTGTCTAGAATTTACTAAACGTCACTCTAACTGAAACTTAATCATATGTAAACAAGCATTTATTTTTATATAGCGCTATGTCTACAATTGTATTACATTCAAATATCAGCCTTTCAAGCCAATTGTGCATGCGCTTTGCGAGTGTTAATAATAAATGAATACTTTCCTTTCCAATACAAGATATAGTATTTATGCAGGAATAAAATGAATCCACTTATTCCTACAACTCAAATACTTATATTTTCTCTTTATTACAATGTCAAGAATTAAACTATGAAAAGAAGAAAAAAAATTACTGCAGTATGTATTGTAGTATTTTATAATTTTGTAAAAGTAATTTTCTGAACATTTTAAAAATATATACATTTTTTTATTTATCTTTATTTTTGTGGTTTCAACTATCTAATTTCGAATAATTTCATTTACAAATTCTAATTTTTTTGGAATTATATAACCTATATACTAATTTGTATCGATGGATAATGTGTTGTTTCTGTTAATTTTTTTTTCCTGCATTCTGCTTTTTGGTAGCATAATCATTAACTTAACACCACTTTTTAAAAATTGTATACAGTACACATATATGTTAATTGAATGATTGACTTGCTCAAGGAGTCATGTGACATTTAATCCAGGAACTTTTGCTTCTTGAATCAATTATTTTACCATTGTACTAAATATATAGATCATCAATGAATGTTTTTTTATATATATAAAAAAAGAAATAGCATCATAAAAAGTTAAAAAATTTTAAAAATTGATTTATTTATTTTTAAATATTTTTATTTTCTTGTAGTCCACCAGATGATCTCCATGCTTCACTTTTTGAAAGTATTGAAAATTCACTATTGTTGGCATCTTCATCAAATCCCTGTTATCTTATTAGAGGACAGCTTTTACAAGTTATCATCCAACTTTTACAATATTTTAATGATAGAATCCATTGTTTAAAAATTATTGACTCAATTTCAGATGCATTAAAGGAGTCCGCAGATGCTACAAATAAAGTAAGTTTTTAAGTTTTATGATCATGTTGTCTAATGTTTTTTTAATGGAAAAAAATTAGTTCAATATTAATAAAAATTGGTTTATGTTACTTGTTTTATAAACATATATATATATTAAAATAAAGATTTTCGCTTGTAAGAGGTATGAAAGATATGATTTTTAAAAAAAAATTTTTTTAATTTGATAAGGCATTTAATCTTGTTCTGGGTGTTGCTTATAGCACTTCTACAATGTTTTTAAAATAACACTCTTTACCTAAATGATGATAAATGAAATCAATACAATATTGCTATATCCAGAGAGTATTAATTAGTTTTAATTAGGTTTTTTTTTTTTCATATGTCAAATGCATTGGGGAAGCAACCTGGGCCAGCTGCTTGGAAGATAGCTATGCTAACCACTAGGCCACCAACGCTTGACATAAATTAACTTAAGTTTAATGACAAACCAATTTATTTAACATTTACCTAAAGGTAGTATTAAAAAAACTGGAGGAATCAGGATTTGAATCAACTCTCATAAATAAATATATGAAATTTCTACTGACTGTTGCCTTTGCCAGAATAGCTCGGTTAGATTGTTGCCTTAAAAATTCAATATTTAAGAATATAAAGATAATAAATTTGACTCCTATGTTAATATTGTCATTGGTTAGGCTAGCAAGACCTAAAGAACAACAGAGAAATAATATTACTAGAAATGTTGTGTAATCTACTAACCTGTGTTGTCTATTTGCATGTTATTACTTACAATTGTTTATATTTGAAAAGTTTAAATAAAATTTTCAGCATTTAATGTTTGATGATGGAAATAATCCAACATATTATCACAAATTTATTTAACAATAATAAATACGAATAAATAATAAATAAGTAATTTGAAATTCTTTAAGAATTAATTTAGTCTATTATCAATTCTTTAATTGCTTAGTTCATTTCTCGCACCTACGGGATAATATTATAAATAACATTAAGTGTTTTAATTAGTCTTTTACACATGCTTGTTACTGTTATATATATATGCTTTCGGAACAATTATGCTTCTGGCAATTCAATATTTTACTTTAGCTGACAATCTCTTATTAAAAGTAAATAAATTATACTCTCTCCAAGCTTACTTAGCACACACACTTTTCATGCACTAATTATCCATCTCTCTGCAAATCCTAGTTTTAGACCGGAGTTGTTTACACAAGTCCGGTCTTTCGCATATAAGTAACTAATTTGCATAATAGTATGTTTATTATACTTACAAATTATTAATATTAATTTATGCTGATTTTTTCTAGAGTATATTAGAATTAAGATAATAAATTCAAGAACGATCTATGTATTTACATATTTATGAAATCCATTTTATTTATAATCTAATCTGGAAAATTGTCTTTTATATATACTTGGATTACCATTAATCTGAAATACCTGATTCCAGGATTGTTGGGGTTTTTTTTTTTTTTGGTGGGGGGGGGGGGGATTTATGAATTTTTCGAATTTCATCAGTAAACCCTTTTCCTGCTCATTATAAACCCAAATTCTGCAGAAAATTTAAATAAACATTAATTTCACTATCTACAGTATTTGTATATATTGAAATTCTTTTTGTTAACTATATCAAATCTTATTAATTATAATACTTTGAAATACAGAATATGTTTATATTGACACAAAGTTTGTATATAGTAGTATTAAAAAAAAGTATATGGCTTTATTGCTCAGGAGTTCATAAGAAGCTGAAGCACCAGAATCATTCCTGGAACCTTCTGATCCCAAGACAGATGCTCTACCAACTACACTAAAGCACTCAGGATGTAGAAGTAATTAAAATAATAAATCGAATTAGTGATATTTCGATTAATGATAGTAGTCCATTTGTACATATATTTGTAGGATAACTGCCATGTTTTATAAACTGGAGTTCAAATCCAAGCCAAGTGAAATTTTTTTAAAGAAGTTTGCGATTTTTCTTATCAATGACTGATCCATAGCCAATCTAGCTATTCTCATCTAGTGAGTAAAACAAGGAATGGAAATGTCAAATTTTCACGATTTGGAATTGACAAGCTGACAGTTACTTCCTTCTCCGATATTGTTTTTCTATGAGGAGCTGTTAGAAAAGCCTTTGCCATGCAAGGATTTATTAAGATTTTTAACTTCTTCCTGTATATGAATTTTAGATATATGCATTCATTTTTTTATATTAGGTTATTTTATTACAGTTCGTAAAATATAATTAATAATTGTTAAATATTTTTTATTATTTAGATAACTGAAACATTTCTTTAAAAGCATTTGAAATTTTAAACATATTCTTAGAATTGTATATTTTCAGTCATTTCTAGATTAGAAGTGTTTATAAATCATTATAATTAAATAAATAAATTGTCCAATCATTTGCTCAAGTTGTTGTAATATTTAGATACTATGATGACAAGCTGAATCACTAGGGTTCCATTGATGCACTACCAAGCACATTCCAAGCCAATTTACTCTATTTCATTCTCCATTTATTTTTTTTATCAATTAACAAAAATAAACATAATTTTCCAACACATCAAATTTTTTTTTAATACATTAGTTTATTTTTATTTATTTATTCAAGTTAACAAAATGTAATTTGCAATTTCTTATTGTAAATTGTCACTTATTGCTGTTAAACTAACATTATCAGCATATTTTTATTAGCTGACTTAGGAAATCATTATTTATTGTGAAACTTGACCTATCCCAATCTAAACTCTTAAAAAACTTTTATTGAAGTTACTGTAAATAATTTTAAAGAAATTGAGTCATTTTGGTGTATACCATTTCTAATTTGAATTTTTCAGTAATTTTATTGACAAAATGGCTTTTTTATTTTTTTACTTATTTTTCTACTAATTTCTCTCTAGATCTTTTTCTATTTTCTGATAATCGCCAAGTTCTGCATTGTCAACTATGATAATAAAAGATTCACAGGAGCATTTCAGGAAAACCTTCTTCGTTATATTTGCCATTTTAATAAAAACTCCAAAAGGAGTCAGAAATGGCTTTTTTTCCATCTGCTAAGATGATTGAATGGAAATTAAGGTAGTTAATTAAATTTAATAAAAATGGTGCTAGATTTTCATAGGCTCTTAAAATGATTAATATTAAAATGTTGTTTAATTTTATTATTATATAATATATATTAAAATGAAAATGTTTATGGGCAATGGATATTTAATGATATATTATTCGGGTTCATGCAAATATAATTAACAGTACTATTACACATTTAGCTGCCTTTCACTTGCCATTAAGTTAGTTTATAACAAGGGTGATAATTGTATAGGGATGAAGCCAGTTAATATATCTTATGTATATATATTTGGATTTAATAATCTTGTAATCTATGAAATGCACACATGAAATCCATATTCATTATATTTTTATTATTTAAATTGTTCATGATGCAAAATATTCTTGTAAATCCTATTCTTTTTTTCGGTTAAATGAAATCCAACTTTTTCTCTATTCTTCTATATAAAATTCTAGTAAAAGGTTTACAATGTATTGTAATAGATCTACAATTTCTTGAATCTTTTAAGTATATTATAAATAAAAATGACACTATTTTTATTAACTCATTACCACCAACTTCAGCCATTTGTTACTATAGTCTTTTCTAGTGACTTTTCATATCTCAAATTAAATATTCCATTTCAGCAGGTATTATAAATGAGATTTCATCTATATCTAATAAATTTGCATTTTATTTATGAATTTCAAGAGAATTATAACTTCTTGTGTTTATATTGGTAGTACTGCCAGAATAGTGTTCCAGTTGAATAATTTGCAAGCCGGCCAACTGTGTCTATGAGCTCATGTCATCCAACACTTGTCTTGTTTGTCAGACTTCACCAAAGGAACAGTGTCTCAATTTTGGACTGGATGAATATAAACTATATTATAAATGTGCAATTAGACTCATTGCTATCAATGGAACTGTTAGTGAAATAAACTAAAACTGTTGTTGAAATAAAATAGAAGCAAGGAAGTGTATCATCTATAAGTAATTTAATCTTTGTGTACTATGTAATTCTCTCATATATATAATTGTTTTGTTTTTATTATTTATTTTTTGGTATTATTTAAACATTACATAATTTAGTGAAGTTAGATTCGATCTATCCTTAGGATAGATTAAAAGTTAGTTATTTTATATAAGCATTAGAATTAGGGATCTCTTATAGATTTTTTTTTTTTTAAATGAACTTTGAGTGAGTGAGATTTGGTATTATTATTTAATGCCATTTAGTTATGTGCAGCCAGGCCATCTTCTTTTGAAATAGGGGTGGACTCATTAGTAATGTTGACTTATTTTAATCTCTATATCTAGATTAATTAATTTTTGTTTACTTATATCCTGGTTTTCTCTTACATTGATCGATATGTATAGGGATCTCTTATAGATTTTTTTTTTTTTAAATGAACTTTGAGTGAGTGAGATTTGGTATTATTATTTAATGCCATTTAGTTATGTGCAGCCAGGCCATCTTCTTTTGAAATAGGGGTGGACTCATTAGTAATGTTGACTTATTTTAATCTCTATATCTAGATTAATTAATTTTTGTTTATTTATAACCTGGTTTTCTCTTACATTGATCGATACGTATTTCCCTTTTAATACTGCCGACTCAATGTTATTCTGACAGTCCGCATACTCTTGAGAATATCCTTGTATTTTGCTCCTTATTTAATGTTTATTTAGAATAAGATTTGCATTTAGTAATGAATGATTGTAATTGACCTTAAGTGGAAGGAGAATTAAGTATGAGGGATTTAAAATTATGAATGGAATCACTTTATTTTATTTTATTAAAGCATGGAATTAATAAAAGACATTTAAAACTAATTCTTACATTTGTACTTATAGTTTATTATTATAAATTTAACTATTGCATTATAAACATCTACTGATCTTGTAATATGTTAATTGGGGTAATAAAAATTGTACCTGTATACGGGGTTTGTGTACATAAATGACTAATTTATTCTGGCAGGTATGATTTCTAGTAAATAAATTTTGACCAGCTTCCTAAATATGGGGAATGAGGTTATCCCTTATAACTGTGGTATCTGCTAGTAATTATGCATGTTACATACTTGTCAACTTGTACCGCCACACTATATTAAATTTTTTATTATTACAACTTTAACGGTGTATGATATTTTTAAATTTTATTTGTAAATTTTTACCAGAATGTATTTATGTCAATATTGTTCTACTTAATTAAACAAAATTGGAACTTGATTTATAAGCTTTAATATTCCATTATTAAATATACAAATGACTATTAACTATAGATAGTTTATTGCATTATCTATTTTCAATAGCCAAAAGTTGTCAATAACTAATATTTATTTCTATATGTTAAAGTTTATATGATTAATTTTACTTTCATTTTATTATATATATATATAACTAATTATGTAATTAATTTAACAGAGATATACTTTAAACATATAATGTTATTTTATTATAAATGTGTGTATTTTAACCGTTCTCTCTTAACTCATTGTGAAATGAGATCTGTTGTTATATGTATTCGCCAAATTATAACTTGTAAACTGTGATAATTAAAGATTCATAAGACCAGTTTCAAGGAAGCCCCCTTCCATTAGCTGTGCGAAGAATATTATATTGGAATAGACTTGAATTTTATTTATGCTAAATAGGTTTTTATTTCTCTGTTATAAATTGTAAAAGATGAAATATAAATAAGTATGGGATTTAGCACTATTTATATTTCAATAAGAACCTATGTAAATCCATTCAGGATTAGTAAGAATTATGATTATATTTTTCACAATAATGTAAGAGAGAGCACTTAAATATCCTAATTTCTAGTATGCATGTATTACTATTTATTTATTTTTAGATTGGTTTCTCCGTATTTTGTCAGTCAGCATGTCATCTTTTTTTAATGATTAATCCTAATGATTGGATCATTCCCTTAATTAATTCTGGAGTTCCAAGCATTGTAGAATCAACTTTAGAATATCTTGTCGATCATTTATATGAACTGAACTTAAAGAAAAATGCACAACAGGAAATTCTGGTCAGTTGAAATTCTTACTTTCTAATGTTTTCTTTGGAAAATGTTTGTTTTCTGTACTGTTCATTTTTGTTTATAAATGTTTAATTATTAAGAGAACTACTGAGCAAAAATAAATAAATAACAATCATACTATTATTTGTTACTTTCAATCTCTTTTTTATAATTTACCAGTTATTTTAACAATTCCCAATACTATCTCATGTTTTTTACAATTTCATGTCCATATTACCTTTTCCTATTTATATTTTATAACAACCAATTTTCTTTATATATAAAAGACATATTTTGCGGGTTCATCCGTGTTAAAAAATTTTAAATATTGATATACCAATGTTTCAACTTGCTCACACAAGTCATCCACTGGGTGATAAAATGTAGAAAGACGGTTGTAGAGATGGATGAATCCACAAAATATGTCTTTTATATATGCAACCTGTGAAAATTTTCATATCAACATATATATATATTAAGATTAATATTGGATCATCAGTATCAACAGTAATAATGTCCTGTGTTGTTTGGTGCAATGGATAGAATGGCAGACAGGGTTCAAGGTCCATGGATTTCATTTCAGTTCAATCACTTCCAATATTTAAATGTTTTATTATCTCCTGAGCAATAAACCAGTTGATCATTATTAATAGCGATAAAAAAAATTTTAAGCATCTTTCCATCACCAATACCATTGGAGATCAATCTGTTTCTGGGAATATTTCAGGTAACTTTGCTGCCTCTGATTCTGTTATAATTTCCAAAGTCTATCTATATTTTTGTCTTAGACCAACAGACAGTATTATTTGCACAATGGTCAGAGATTTTATGACATTTCTGTAAAAGTGGTTGATCAATCATTTCTTATTTACTGAAAATATTGAAACAGAGCTCTGTTAGCTGGTGATTCGTTTTCCTAATATCCACTTTATTACCTTTTCATAGTCAGAGTTGACTTTTATCTAATTAGCAGTGAATTTATTGCATTTAAAACAATCTATTAAATTTATCTTTACTTCTGGGTTTTTATAATAACAGATTAAGTTGTACATCTACATGAAAAAATTGTAACTTTCTTTATAACTTAAAACAGTCATTTAATTATTATAGGATGCAGAAAGACTTCCAAAAATATATTCTTTGAAAATATACCCATATAGGGATGGAAAAAAATAGTCAAAGGCTATTTGTGTGCAATTTGTTTCAGACATAATTTTTTCCAGGCTTTAAGAGCAAATTAAAAACATTAGATTATTACTTTTTCACCCTGACTTCACCAGATGCAAAGTAAGAGCAGTTATTTCAGACTATTATATGATTAGAATCATGGTTTATAAGAGAATATCAGACTCAGGAATTTCTTTTTATGGCAGTGAAAACTTTTTTACTGGTTCTTTTATTCATGTTTTTTTTCTCCTCTTTATTTGGTCATTTTAACCCTGCATGGTCTAATGTAATAGTAAAGGGTCTGACTCTGGAGCATAAGTTTTTGGATCGGTTTCAGTTTCATCACTTCCAGCCCAACTTCCAAGAAATAAAGTTATTCATATTATTTATTTACCGTTCACATATTCGTTGGCTATAATATGGGCTCTTTTACATATATAAAAAAAATAGCCAAAAATTTTACAAGATTTAGAAAATGCTTGCATTTTCTTTACTATATGAATTATGAATGGCACAACTTTATTAAAGAATGCTTTTTTTTTAACCATGTGACTTAGCCAAGGATCATATGCACTTTTCAGCATTCAATTTTGCATCAATTGTTTGCAAATCTTTATAGTTTTCTACTCCAGCTGGCTTTCTGTATCTGCAATGATGAGCATCAAAATAAAGTATAACACCTCAAACCCCCAATTTTAGCCTGGAAAATACTATATGATATAGGGATTCTGAAATGTAAACAATTTCAATGATTATTAAGCCTATATGGTAATCAGTATAAATTCTTTTGTTGCTCTGTTATTCCCTAGGATGTGATTAAAAAGTGAATTTTAAAACTGATTTTGCGCATCTATTATTTGCAAAGTGTCAAAGATGTTCAAAACCAGATACGAATCCAGTCTAAAAGTTTTTTTCTTGGTGATATTATAATCATTGCAAATTCTAACATTACCATTGATCTTATACTGAAGAGCTTTTGTTTACTTCATTTCTTACAAGGTAACGACTCTTCTTTGAATTGCAAAGTAGGGCCAATAATTAAAAGGCTAAATCACAAGCTTATTTTAAACTTACACAACTTTTCCAAAAGAAAAAAAAAAAAATTCAAGATATAGTATTTCCATTATCTATACTTCAATATTTTTTTGTGTAAGAAGTGACATCCTGAGGAATTTGAATCAATTATATCCCAATTATTTAAGATATCACTTTTTGCTACACAAATTACTTTTTAAATAGTGAACAATGATATCTAGGATGTAATTAATCTGAACTTCTCAGGATCTTTCCTTGTATAAAAAAATATTAAGCAATTTATCATTTGTACTAATTTACTTGCTCGATTTCTAGTTTACATAGTAACATCAGTCATTTTTTCCCATATTTTTTGTGGGAAAATTGTTGCAGCACTGTGATCTATTTTTGACTCAACACTTTCATCATAAATTTTTATAATTTTATATTTTTATTAAGCACAAGTGAGTATTTTTAGTGCTAAAGGGATTTCTCCAAATCTTGACATATGATTACGACTTTATAAAAGATAAGAATGGCCATCTTATTTTTAACCTAACTTTCTAATTAAATAGGTGAATCTGAAGCATCTTGATTTGAAAGCATGAAGCTGTAAATTTCTTCACTGATTAAGTCCGCTATTTCTTTTACAGACTAAGATTTGCAAAATTTTGCGATTTACAACGAAGTAGTTAATAAGATCTTTATTCTTAGAAATCTATAAGTTAATTCAAGATGTAATTATATATTTTTATTAAGCACAAGTGAATATATGTAATTACTTAAAGGTTTTAACCTTTGATACTGCGCTCTGAATATATTTTTCACGCTAGAGGGACCTCACCAAACCTTGACACAAGATTACAACTTTGTAAAGATAAGAATGGTCATCTTATCTTTAATCTAACTTTCTAATTAAATAGGCATTAAAAATATATTCAGAGTGCAGTTAAGTAATTACATAAATTTTTATCTAAAAAGAAAATATCATTAAAAGAGAGCAATTATTGGCAAAGCCACATTCCTAATGTCTAAATGATAAAGATGAATCATGATTGGAAAAGTGCAGTTGTGACTAGCATTTAAGAAAGATGAAAATGAAGACATTATAAATTATGGATCAATCAATCTTTTATCAGTTCTACACACAATTTTTTACTGAGCTCATTGTATTTTGAGAGAACTTTGGACTTAAATTAAATAAAAGAAGTTATAGAAAACAATAATGATTGTCATATGCTTTGGATTTGTAGATTATGGAAAAAAGTTTGACTCTGTTTCTGAGGTAATTGTAATTGAAACTTTAGAAAATGTTGATATGGGCCCAGATGTTATCAAAATCTGAAGATTTATCAACAGCACTTTCTAGATTACATAATGTCACTAAGAATATTAACATTCATTAATACAATAGAGTGATTCCAGAGTTGTAACATTTTTTATAACAATTTTTCAGGAAGTATTTTGTGAGTTAAAATGGGAAGCTAATGAAATAAAAATAAATGGAGAGTTATTTAAATCATCTAGATTTTGTAAATAATACTTCAGAGCTTCCAAGAAATATTACAAGAATTATCAGATGAAAGCTAAAAATTAGAACTAAACAAAAAAGCTAAAGTATTTTAATATCAATGGGCTTTTGTTTCACATGAAAGAAAATAAAGATTGACAATAATGAATTAGAAAAAGTTAACAACTACAAATATGTTGGTTAGATTATTGATACCAATGGATGCCTAATAAATTAAGTTAATCATATAAATTATGTATTAAAGGCTATTGGGACTATCAAGGAAGAATTGAAAGAATGAAATGGAACTGAGGTGGATGACAATAGATGGAGAATTGAAGAAATTTAACCTGGAATCCAAAATATTATAAAAGAATACAAGAGACACATAGATAAAGACATTGCCTAGAGTGATATGAAGAAGAGAAACTATGAACTGGAATAACTGGATTAAACTTGAAGAGATCTTATTCCTGAAGTACTTTGATAATTGTTGGAAAATGATTGTTAATTATTCATTAATACTTTTGGCGACAATCATTAGTCAGTTTTGGTTTGTTTAAATTTTTTTTCATTAAGAATGCTCCTTTTTTATTTTTCTACTTTTTCCTAGTAAAGCGTATTTTAAAATCTTGTGTATATATACAGATTATGAAAAGGCATTTGATTCTATAAGCATTTCTTCAGTGATTGAAGCATTTGGATCATCAAGGTATAGACCCAGGATATTGTCATATTCTGAAGAATATTTATAAAAATGCAACAGTAACAACATAATGATACCAGGAAGGTTAACATTGAGAAGGGTGTAAGACAGTGTGATTCCATATCTCCAAAACTTCTTACACTAGTTTTAGTATATTTTGTGGATCAGAATGTGAAGCTAAAGGAATAAAAGTAAATGGAGATTATTTAAATCATTTAGATTTTGCAGATGACATAGTTGTTTTTGCAAATAATGCTTCAAAGCTTCAGGAAATGTTGCAAGAGCTACTGGTTAAAAGTAAGAAAGTAGTACTAACAATAAATGTCAATAAAACTAAATTAATGTTCAATGGATTTTCTCAAAAGATGAAAATAAAGATTGATAATGATGCAGTAGAAGAAGTTAACTATAAATACCTTGGTCAGATTATTACTACAAATGAAACATAATGGGTGAAATTAATCATAGAATTATTGGAGTGCTTATTTCCTTTTAATATTAAGGAAATATGCCTTTGTTTGAAGAGGTTTTTAATAAATACATTTTACCAGTTATCTTACTTATGGATTTGAAACTTGGACACTTAATAGAAAAGCTATACAGACTTCAGACCACTCAAAGAAGTATGAAGAGATGATGTTATGAGTAACTAGAAGAGATCAAAAACACAATACATGGGTAAGAGAACAAACAGATGTTATTGACATCATTGAAAGGATTAAAAAACTGGAGTTGGGCTGTACATATTGCTAAAAGAGATGATAATAGATGGACAATTGAAATATTAAACTGGATTCCATGAGATTGTAAAAGACCCAGAAAAAGACCACATGCAAGATGGATGGATGAAATAAATGTTGGGTTGATGTGGAGAAGAGAGGCTAGAGATTGGAGATGGATTGATCTTTGAGAAGCCTTTATCATGCAGTGGATTGATAGTGGTTGATGATGATATATATTGGTATAAGATTTAGCTTGTGTCTATATCATTGTAAACTTGTTTTTATTGACTTATTTTTCTTTTGTGTTTTTTGTTCCCACTTATATTATCTTTGTTATTTTTTTATTTTTAATTAAGGTTTTAAAGGACTTTATTCAACAAAGCAATATAGGTTACGTGATTTCTTTTTTCCACATGCTGTTGGAGTGATAGTTAAGAATACAAAAATCATAATATAGAGGTTTGTATGTGCTTCACATGCAATGGTGTCAAGTGGTACCTTTTAGTGTTTATTTCCTTTTTATTGACTTGAGCATAAATGCAAGTGAGACCAGGTGTCAATGAAAGTTTTTTGATTTATTATTTCTTTGTCATATGCTATCCAGTTTGTTTTTAAGTGTTAGGGTGGTTTCTTGGGTTGTTATATATGAATGTAGACATTGTACATTGTAAGGTAGTAGAGCATGAATACACTGACCTGGATGTCAGCAAAATCTCCTTTTTTGAATGAGTAAAAATAGGCTATTTATATTTGCTTTTATTTTTGAAAAGTGTGAATATTATTGAACAAATGTTATTGAGGTCTTGGCATGGTGATCTTGTTTTTCTGAATCTTTGCGGCAAAGTATGCATAGTATGGGTAATGAATCAAGGTTAATTTTTAACTAAAAATCCAAAATATTTTAGTTCAAGTTGTCAGAATTTGAATTTATAGCAAAGTTATTTGTTGGTGATGGTGAGCATGGTTTTAACATTGTCATGTATAGGGTATAAAACCCAATGGATGTCCCAGTACTTGAATTTATTTTGAGGTGGTTTGAAAACCAAATTTTTTACGGACAGTAGTGAAGTGAATACTACCTTCCGGTATCCTTGATTAGGTGGTTTGTCTGTGAGAGTGATTTTACAGGCTGTTTCTAGATATAGGATTTTTTTTCATGCAGAGATTATATTAATAGTTTTTTGGATACTGAAAGTAAGAATTGATTGAAACCACATTGTTTTATGAGAGTGGAATTTTTGAGATATCTTAGTGGTATTGCAATTATCTTTTTCCTTACAATAATTTCCTGCATAGTGAGTCTATTTGATTTGAAAATGCTTTAGTGTAAAGTATTTTCGGAGGATAGCATGAGATTTTTATCATGACTAGCATATTAAAAATATCTTCGCATAAAGTGATATGTAGGATTTTGTTAGAGAATTGACTATAATTTTTATTTTATTTTTAAATCTATTTTGGATAAGTGACTGCATTGGTGAATGGCGCATGCAGAAATGGAAACCAAAGAATGGATTAGGTTTGCCTTTAAATGTTTTAAGACTGCCTGTGTAAATGTACTAGGCACAAGATTTTTTCATTAAATGATTCTTTTTAACTGTAAATTTATTCATCAGTTTTATTCTTATCTTGTATATATATATATTTTATATCTTTCATTTTTGTTTAAAGCCATTTCTGTGTTTAAATTATCATATCGTTTTTGTAGAATATATATTTTTTGGTGTTTATTTTAATTAGTATGTTATAATGTTATATAACAAATGAATAAAACATTTAGTTTTGGAAAAAATTACATTTGACGGTTCATTGTAAGAAAATAATATAATAAGAGAAAATCAGTTATTAAATAAAATTACAATGGTTTGAATGTAATAAATTAAAGAAAATATTAATAATACTGTATATCTGAAGAAAATTTTGATATTAAATTATAACTAAGCATTTTCAGTGCTAAGTATTCATATCTAAGACAAATATTATTTGACAAAATGTAATCAGCTAGGTTATATATTCAATATCTGATATTTTTAATGTTTTCTATATGATATTAATATTGCCTTTGCTCTTATATTTTAATAATGGAGGTAGCATAATTATTTACAAATGATTTAAATGGATATTAAAGTTAATAACCAATTTTTTTATACATCTACTTGATGTACCTTGTGCGTGTTAGGTTGCATATCACATGATGAATTGTTGGATTCATGTATTTAAAATGATTTTTAAAATTTTAATGTTAGCCTTGTAAATTGTTGGATTCATGTATTTAAAATGATTTTTAAAATTTTAATGTTAGCCTTGTAAAGTTAACATTAATTTACAAATATTTATATACTTAATGATTTTTTTTTTAACAGGATACCGTTCTTTTTTTGTTACCAGAGACAGATTATTTGACTTCTCTCCGGTTAATGCTGCAGCTCATTATCAATATCAATAATGTGAGACCAAATATTCATTTACCAATCTACCTTTTAAATACTTTTAGAAATCTCATTCAAAGCTCTAAAGGATTGACTGTATCTGCTCTTTCCATTCATGTTCTTGGAATCGCCATTTTAGACAATATGGAAGACTGTGCATATTTTAGGTATTTTAGAATAATTTTACAAAAATAACTGATTTTGTTTTAATCTTGTGCTTATATTACTTACTTCAATATAATTTTAATTTTTTTTATTTTTGATACATTATTTTTTTAGTGAATTTCTTTCTTTATGGTCAGAGAAAGTTTGGCAAAACTCACAATATCTTCAGCCAGAAACAACTCGATTTTATATCTGCCATGCTTTGAAAGATGTCGCTGCCCAAGTTCTACATAGGGTTGGTGTTTTAAAAGACAGTACTTTAGCCCTATCTTGCTTAAGGTTAGGAAGAACAAATAATAATTGTTATTTTTTATATATTAGAATGAAGATTTTCATCAAAAAAAAAATTTAAGTATTCATATATGTGGATTCTTATTTTTATATCTTAAGCATTTGGCTGGATCTTAATTGTCAACATCTCATTAACTGCTTTTGATCTTAAAAACAATGGTAATATTAAATTCATTGTACATCTCCTAATATGTGGCTTAATTGTTAACAATTTGGTAATAGTTTTTTTTTTAATCCAACTTGGCATAAGCATCAATAAAACAACGATGAAAGTACATATGGGTTGTGTTTAGTCAGGATTATATATAAACAGAAATGCATGTAAATACATTTTATAATGTATATTTATTAGTGAAACGTGAATACAAATATACACTTGTATTTATATTATATTTTACAATGGCTATATTCTGCCTGCTACTGTTTGGCGAAGTTTAGCTCCTAGTTCTAGTGCGAACTGAGGAAGAAAAGACTGCATATGCTTTTATAGATTTCCCTACCACTTCCAGCTGTATCTTGGCAGCCTGCTTCATGAGTAGATATGGTGACACTTTTACTTTGACAGCTTGCCTCATGCCAATATTTGGTTGTAGCAGCTTACAGTCCTGAAAGTCAACTTGCCTCACTCTGCTGACCATTTATCTTAACCATTATTGCTCAAGGGCTGTGAATACTGTTGTTCAGGTTTGACAATAGTTCTCTGCAGAACATGTCTGGAGAACATGAATTCTCTCTTTCAGTTTTGTGATAGTAGTTCTCTGGAGAATGTATATATTTCAGTTGATGTTTGACTATTCTCTGATCTTAATTCCAAAAAGATTGACTATTTATTGCCTAATGGAATCATTCAGATTCGGGTGAGCATCATCAGCTAATGGCCTGTTTTTGCCATTGGCTATATGTTATCTATCTATAAACATTTAGGTTCATGGCAATGAATTCTCAATCCAGTCTACATAATAAGGAATCTAGATAATTCCATTATTTGAATATAAGATATGACATTTCTTCCCCCTGGCTAAAAATAACCATGGAGAACATAATCATTTCAGATGCATTGATAGGTGTCTTCTTCGCTTTATAGTTTCATCTGTGCCCATTGTGAACCGTTTTTGTAGCAGCCAGCCTGAAAGAACATCGAGGGAATTGAACCTTAGCGAACTGTAGAAATAGAGTCGTTGCAGAGCATTCGTTGCAGAGCATTCGTAGCAGAGCATTTGTTGCAAGAGAACAGCAGAGCATTCGTTGCAAGAGAACATCGTGGGAATTGAACATAAAGTGTTGCAGACTATTAGCTATTCTGATTACTTAAAAACATTGTGTCTTAATGTATATAATCATACATATGGATACATCAATGGCGCAGTCGCATTTGTAACCTGTGAGAAGTGAATAGCTAAAGTTTTCACTGCAAGTTTACATGATATAACAATGGTGAAAGTTTGGAAATAAAACGCTTGCGCAGTTACCATCAGAAGCTGAGTCCCAATACGCTTCCGCAGTCACCATTGAACGTAACTGGCGAAGAAGTTCGGCAGCAGTTTGGAATGGAATATTTCTGAGTGAAATAACAGGAAATATGTTTCCTCCAAGTAGAAAAAAAAACAACAACAAAACACCAAGGAATCGCAACAAGGGTTTTTCTGGAGTGGAGGGAGGTGTAGCATTTTGTAAAAATGGCAGACATGTTTGTGCACTCCAGAAAAACTAGAAGGTATTCGAGAGGTTGTTTTTAGGTCACGCACTGATAATTGAGGAATTTAATTAACATAATGGCGAACATTAATTCCAAGATATATTTGCTGATGGCAAATTTTTCTAGATAAGGATGTTACCTTATTGGACAGTGTATTAATTGCTGCAGTTATCAGAGAGCCATAGTATAGGAGTACACAAGCAGTATTTGAGTAGGCAGTGATTTGAGTACAACTACAGTAGTATAGAGAGTATAAGAGCAGTGTAAGCAGTTTTGAGTAGACAATATTTGAGGGCATCTACAGTAGAGTTACTGTTCAATTCCAGTAGGAGACATCTAGCGTCAGTTCTTGCGGTTAATGTCCAGCGCCTAGTGGAAATGTAGTTCACTGGTATAGCTGAAGGAGACCACAGCCTGAGGAAACCATCTGGATAGCAGCTGAATAAAGAGAGTTTCCAGCAGTTTTCAAGTGAAGTAGACTGTTGCAGAGATGGAAGCTGTAAGGAGCTTAAGGTCAGTCGCAATGCTTACTACGAAGAGTTCGTGTACAGCTAAACTGGACTGGGGCGAAGGTATGTCCATTGTGAACCGTTTTTGTAGCAGCCTGCCTGAAAGAACATTGAGGGAATTGAACTTTAGCGAACTGTAGAAATAGAGTCATTCAGAGCATTCGTTGCAGAGCATTCGTAGCAGAGCATTCGTTGCAAGAGAACAGCAGATCATTCGTTGCAAGAGAACATCATGGGAATTGAACATAGAGTGTTGCAGACTATTCGCTATTCTGATTACTTAAAAACATTGTGTCTTAATGTATATAATCATACATATGGATACATCAATCTGGTTTGGTGATCTTCTCAGCACTTCTCTTATTGTCATCTGTGGATCTCATAACTTTTTAAGTTTTTTACAACTGACTGTTGATTTACTGTTGGATTGCACTCTGTCATTTGATGAGTCTTTGCTGATGGCTAGTCTTGGAGCTGTACGTTTATCAGAGCTGAGTGATGAGTCATCACTGTTGGTTTGCAAGTCTGTGATCTAATGAGGGTTTGCTGATGGCTGGTGACATGTCATTTAACCTTAGTTAGTTTCTGTGACAGTGATATTTGTGATCCTTTAAGTTTGATCACAACTGCTGAAACCAATTTGGTGGTTCTCTTAAATATACAGCATAGGACATGAGCACCTATCCACTTTTTTGCACTTTTGGTTTTGTGTTTTATTTTAGGGTTCAACCCCTGATTACTGCTAAATGCTTCTTGGTAGTCCCATTTGAATATATTGTTGTTAATTGATTTCATTTTAATTAAGTGAGTGAATCAGTCATGTCCTAAGACATTGTAATCTTAACTCTTGCCTGACCCAAGAGGCCTGCTAGATTGCTATGGTAATCATTAAATGTTTTGCTGTTAGAATCCAACTGATATTTATTTTTCTCATTAATAATAGTGTATTTCTTTTTGACACAATGGATACTGCAGACTCAGTGCCCACTTCCATTGTTACAAGTGTATCATTGATAAGTATTCTATGTTTCAAAACACAGTGAATGCCTCTCACATTGTTTATACAGTCATTTTGTTTCTGTAATTTTAAATTTGTCTTTTTGATTCTTTAGAATGGGCTCATCTATTCTGTTATTAGCCACTTTTTGTTTTTGTGTAAAACAAATAGCTTTTATGTGACCAATATGCTTGCAATATATACACACTGTATACTTTGTGGACATTAAATGTATGCGTGTATCATTTGAGCACATCTGTAATAATGCTTTTCACTCATTGTTGTTGATTTATATGAGCAGTGATTTTTACCGTCTGCTGGGTGCTTGACTGACTCAGTTTTCTGCTCAACAGTTTGAATGCAGTAATCCATTTTTTTCAATGGATTTGCTTGACTAGTTATTGATTCTGTTAGTGTCACTTGAGACACAATGGAATCAAATGTTATGTCAGGATCCATTAGGAGCCTGATTCTGAGACTATGGTCTCTTATCCCACAGATAAAATGATCTCGTAGAGCTTCATAAAGGAAGTCTTTGAAATTACATTTTAAACCTAGTTTTTTTTTAAGTTAATAGCAAAATCTCTAGCTTTTTGCCCTTCTGTACAAAGATTGAAATGATATCGCTGTATTAACATTAGGGTTTATGAGTGAAAAAGTTAGTTAATCAAAATCGATGTCAGTGAAAAAGTTAGTTAATCAAAATCGATGTCACAACCCCTTAGGGGTTGTTTGGGCTCTAAGGACCTCATAAGTTAGAGATCTGATAAAAGACATGAGCATGCTTAATTTTAACTCAGACTTTTTAATTTGAGTAGCCTAGACAATTGCTCAATCTTTATAGCTTACCCAATTCTCTGTATAGGCCAGATTGAATTCTTCAATTGAGCCAATTTTAGCCATTTTATTTTATTTTTTCTCTATACCATGATAGAAAAAATTTACTTGTGAGAGTAACCCCTCAAACTGATTCTTAATCTTTATTTGATGAGCTACTATTTGCGTAACTGTCAGTCTTTGACTCAAGACAAAATCTAACAACCCATCGGGAGAGTTTCTGATTTTATCAGTAAGAATAATCATTCTCATGTGATTTTAAAATATTTTTATTGACATGCCATTAACATTTGTGTTCAATATATAAAACAAGCACATGTAAATACATTTTATAATATATATTTATTAGTGAAATATGAATACTATATATATTTATATTTACATTATATTTTACAAATGCTATACCGAGCCTGCTACCATTTGGTGAAGTTTATCTTCTAATTCTAGTGTGATCTGTGGAAGGAGAGACTACACGTGCCCTTATAGATTTCCCTACTACCCCCAGCTGTATCTTGGCAGCCTGACTCATGTGTAAATATGGTGACACTTCACTGTACTATGTCAGCTTGCCTCATACCAATTTTTGGTTCTAGCAGCTTTCAGTCCTGAAGGTGGACTTGCCTTGCTGTGTTGATCGTTTAGCTTGACCACTATTTGAATACTCCGTTCAGATTTGACAGTTGCCTCTGCAGAACATGTATAGTAAACATGAATTCTATCTTTCAGCTTTGTGACATTAGTTCTCTGGAGAATGTATATGCTGCAGTTTAGGTTTGACAATAATTTTTTGACCCCACCTCCATAAAGGCTGACTCTTTATTGTCAGATTCCCATCCTTAATAGAAACGTTTGCATTCAGTGAGCATCCTCACCTATTGATCCATTCTTGCCATTGGCTATGCATTATCTATCTATAAATGCATAGGTTCATGGTGATGAATGCTTAATCTAATCCATTATTTGAAGGTAAGATGAGATATAACAATATGATTAATAATATTTTTTGTTGATAGTAAAAAGTTGATTTACCAGTAACATCATAATATTTTCTAAAAAATTCTGAGTTATATAAATTGGATAAACTGTTTAACAGTTCAACTGCATGAAAGAAGATCTTCTGTCTAACTTAATACCTTTATAACATTTGCAATGGTCATCAGTTACTATTTCTTATTTCTCACTTAATGATAAGTAATATCCAGCTGAAACAGTGTGCATTTTACTTACATGAGAAATCCCAAAAACTGTCTTCATATACATATACAGTATATTTATTTCACA
This sequence comes from Epiperipatus broadwayi, assembly GCA_028023455.1. Classification (NCBI taxonomy): domain Eukaryota; kingdom Metazoa; phylum Onychophora; class Udeonychophora; order Euonychophora; family Peripatidae; genus Epiperipatus; species Epiperipatus broadwayi. Next base: position 465,748 of record JAQFVV010012681.1, on the reverse strand, counting down.
AGATGGCATTATAAAACCATTATGTTGTCTTTTTAATATACTATTCTCTGAAATGAAATATAATCAATTTATAAGACAACTATATACTTAAACGAAAATCGATTAGATGTTAATAAATTTATTATTTATATATTGTTTAAGTATATAGTTGTCTTATAAATTGATTATATTTCATTTCAGAAAATAATATATATTTATATAACCAATCGAATCATTTTACAGTGCTTCTAAAATTACTCTTCATAATCTTTAAATTATCGAACCAGTAAAAAAGACACCAGTTTGAATCTTCCCATCACAAAAATATTAGCTTGACTTTACACACACATATATGTATATATTAAATCTGTTAATGTAAATTATAGATCTCACAATGGATGGGTTGATTGTTCTTAAAATGTAAAAAATATATGTAGGAAGAGGACTCAGTCTTTGTGTCTTTTTCACTGCTTCGATAAGTAATGAGATTTTTATCTGCTTCCTCTTAAAAGCACAGGTGTATCAGAGAAAATTAGAAATGTAGAATATTTGTACCAATATATTATTGGGAAACATGAGAACATCACTCTCAATATTGTTAACCATGTGTTTGTTGATTTGATAAAACATGGAAATTTTACATTGAAAATAATTGTGGATATATTAAAAAATAATTTTAAAAAAAACAACTTGCAAAAATATTATTTTGATTTGTTGAGTAATAATAAGCTAACTTATTTTTTGTTTTTTTCCAAATTATTAACTCTTAAACATTATTTGTCTCAATATTTCTTTTAAACATTGTATTTGATATGATCCTTATAACAATAATTACAAGATTCATAAGAAAAATTGTTTTTGTCTTATCGGATATTTATGATTTATTTCATTGTTTAGAATTTTTGAGGCCACAGTTACTTTGCTACAAGATGAAGAAATGACCATCAGAAAAGAAGCAACGGGTATATTCTCATCATTTGAAAAACTAACAGAAAGCAGTTGGAAAGTAAATGATTATTTTTTTGCTTTTTTTTAATTAAATATGCTTGGTACAGTTCAAATTGCCCATAATGTATCTGATAAAATATCACAGGCATTTTATTTTTTTAATTATTCCCTAAAATAATTAAAACTTAAATTGACAGAAACCACTTGGTAGAAACTTTCTGGAGTTTGAAAACACTGCTATCTACTGACTACTCTAGATTACAGTGGATTGCAGTTGAATAGAATAAATATTAGTCAGTTACATGCTAGTCATATTGAATGATTAATAAAAAAATTATTAATATACTTCTATCAAGTGGTTTGGGTCAAAGTTGTTAGGGTAGTAAGTTATACACATCAATTAAACTGTAGTAATTGGCTATCTATATATCCTGAACAATGATTAAGATATTGTGATCTGGGCCAATCGATGAGTGCTGGTTCAGAAGAAAATGTGCATTTTGGGATTGTACATTTTTTTTTGCATGCCTTTGGTCATATGTTTATGATTACATCTCTCCACAGGGTTTTAAATGTGGACAGAAATCAGTCCCTAGTTTGTGTGAGAGTGGTATGCTGAAAATTACACTACAGAAATATTATTAACTGAATTTTATTGGTTTTTAGCATAGAATTTCAAAGGAATGTTTATCGAAATAAATTTTGTATTTGGATTGAAATAAGTTTTTAAAGCAAAGAGGTGTTATTTTTCTGTTGTTGATTTAGCTAGTCTTCTGGATCTGAAATAATCCATTTTAATAATTGTCCACATCTGTGAATAGGTGATTTTTGGTGTCAAATTGAAGACACTCCAGTACTGATTTGAAATTGATGTATATTCTATACTTAAAATAATTAAACTTGTTAGGAATATTGACTTCATTATTTTTATTTCTGCTTTCTATTTTTAAAGGTAGTTTACTTGAAGCAATCTTAATATAATTTATCGTAGTGAGTTTTTTGATTTACATAAATTTGTATTATTTAAAGAATAATCTTCTTTCTTTTAGCATTGCATTTCATTCATTATTAAGCAAATTATCTTTATACTTAATTTTAGCAATGTTTAAATTTTTTATAATAATATCAAATCTTCAAAGACTTTCTTTTCCCTAATGTATAGGGGAAGGAAGTCACTGAAGAAGATTGTTAAATAATCAAAACATTGGCATAATTTAATAAAATGAAAATATTGCTAAAATTATAAATAAAGATAAATTTATGTACTTAAAACTGTGCAAATTCTAATAATGTTGATTGTATCTGTTAATTACTGTAACTATTATAAGAAATTTGCTTTTGAGATTTTGCTTTTGAGATTTTTTTTTTCTATTGTGAACTTTCTAGCATCCATTGATTACTATGGCTTGCACTGGGTGGCACTATTGTATGCAGAGAGGGTATCTACTATTATATACTTTCTTTGTATTATTGTAAATGATATTTGGAATTGTTTAAAAACTTGTAGTTTTATTTTAATTAATATTCTATTTATTTAAATATCTGACATGTAAATTTGACTTTTCTATTATGATTTTTTTTGTTTTTGATATAATGAGGATATAAAACTTTATATAAAAGTCATTGAATCTTTGTTTTTATAATTAAAATTATATTAGGTTTGCTATTGATTAAGTTTTTTGTCTTTAGTATATTATCTGTCTATCATTTTTATAAAAAATATTTGTTTAGGAATATTTTGAGACAATATCCATGAATATGATCATCCAAGAGGAGGGCACATCAAGTAGGAATTATGGCCCAAAGCTGATATAATGACATTTACTATTATTAAAACAGGCAAAACTCATTATATATATTTTGCCACACACACAAGCTAGAGTAATCAATGGACACTAGAAGGCTTGTGCATAAAATCCCCATCTAGTGCCTACTCATCCAATATCCCCAGACTAGTTTCTGGCTTATGGCCTTCATCAGTGAGGAGTCAGAAACTAGTCTGTGGATATTGGATGAGTAGGCCCTAGATGGGATTTTATGCACAAACCTTCTGGCATCTATTGATTACTCTAGCTTGCTGTGTGTGGCAAACATATATATAGTGAGTTTGCCTGTTTTAATAACAGTTATACACAAGCATAAGAGGTGGTGGTCATGTGATGTTTATTGGCTTAAAACCAATCCTGCCTAATAAGATAGTGGTAGCTGTGGTTATTAAAGAACCAAAGACACCAAAATGTATGGGTACTGAACTGGGTTCAGACCATATGACTATATAAGCTAATTGGCTTGGATTGAAAACATTAAGGTGTTTTCAATTTAAGACTCATAGTTTTGTAGTTAAATGGAGATAAAAGATGGTTACTGAAGGATTGCATTAGATCCTAAGATCTAGGTGCAGTGCTCTCAGATCTAAGGCTCCTCACTGACGAAGGCCATAAGCCAGAAACTAGTCTGGGGATATTAGATAGGGATTTTATGCACAAACCTTCTGGTGTCTATTGATTACTCTAGCTTGCTGTGTGTGGCAAACATATATATAGTGAGTTTGCCTGTTTTAATAACAGTTATACACAAGCATAAGAGGTGGTGGTCATGTGATGTTTATTGGCTTAAAACCAATCCTGCCTAATAAGATAGTCGTAGCTGTGGTTATTAAAGAACCAAAGACACCAAAATGTATGGGTACTGAACTGGATTCAGACCCATATGACTATATAAGCTAATTGGCTTGGATTGAAAACATTAAGGTGTTTTCAGTTTAAGACTCATAATTTTGTAGTTAAATGGAGATAAAAGGTGGTTGCTGGAGGGTTGCATTAGATCCTAAGATCTAGGTGCAGTGCTCTCAGATCCATGGCTCCTCACTGACGAAGGCCATAAGCCAAAAACTAGTCTGGGGATATTGGATGAGTAGGCACTAGATGGGGATTTTATGCAGAAGCCTTCTGGCATCCATTGATTACTCTAGCTTGCTGTGTGTGGCAAAATATATATAGTGAGTTCCGCCTGTTTTAACAACAGTTATACACTAGCATAAGAGGTGGTGGTCATGTGATGTTTATTTACTATTATTATTATAAGCTACTGAAAAGACATTAACTCCTGATGATATGAATATCATTTCTTTATAATAATTAGTTATCTGTTTGGTTTTTTCCAAGATTTCAAAGTCCTATTTATTGTGATAATAGAATCCATCCATCTTACTGCTGATTTTTCTCTTCTCTTTTACTAACAACCTTTATATGCTTTTCTAATGAATGAGAGTTTTTTTTATGATATAGCCACATTAGATCTCTTTTAGACTGGTCACTTATATTTCAAGTGAGAATTCAAATTTTATCTAATCAATATCAATTTCTGTGGAATTCTTAAAAATCATTGCCAGATCACAGTTCAACTTCTTTTTCAGTATTCAATTTTATATCCATAGAGTAGCAAAGGGAAATAAGTATTATGGTATGATTGATAAAATTTATTATAGTAAAAAGTTAAATTAGGATTTTGTTAAACCACTTTAAAATAAAATTGCTAAGAAACTGTATAGAAACTAATAAGCAAAGCTTGTCGGGCATTACAGTTGTAAAGATTTGAACTTTTATCATACATTGAGTATTAATAAACTATCTGTCATGGAAAACGTCATTGTTTCTAGATTGTTAATTTGCTTTAAATAATAAAAATAATAAAATGTGTTTCAATACCTATGGTGACTGTTGTTTTTTTCTTTCTGTTATTTTTAAATATAGGGTAGCACAAACAAATATAAACATTTAAATTTTAAATATTTTATAAAATTTCTTTTGTTCTTGCAAGCTCAGAAGTTTGGAAACAATGACTTTTTTGAAGTAGAACTTCCATGTTTAGAATGGCATAAGTCCCTGACATATTTGTTTGATTGTAAAAAAATGAATTTAGAATTAAAGTTTTATTCGTAGAGGATTTTTTCCTATTAAGTGTGGAAAGTGATGTCATTTCTTGATTGCAGAAATATATTCTTTTAAAAATGTCACATTTGTGTGTGTCACCCAATATTTAGTAATTTAATAACAATCAACCCTTAAGCTATCAACAATTTCAACCTGTAGTCAAGGCAACTTCCTTTAACAATAAAGGTGGTACCACCTTTATCTGTGGTCTGATATGTTTATATTATAACGTTTTCCATCTTGCTAGGCCTCTATATGCAATATAAACTGCGTGCGAGTTGATCAAGTTATGTCAAAAAGAAGAAAGTTGTATTTCTATTTCTAAAAACATAACTACATTTCCTGATCAACTCGATGTGGTAATTGTTGAGAATTATGCTATCGACGAAATCAGCTTTTAGTTTATTTAATATGGGCGCCAGGATCCTTTTATTCTAAAGAATCTGCTGAAATCGACATATAACATCTCACAAATAAAAAAGAAAAATACTTTTAAACTAATCGGTATTGCATCATACCGTAATGAGAATTATTTTTTTGGAGATTATTATTCCTGGCTTTATTCAAACATATTGGCAAAGGTAAATTACATTCTAAAATCTTATTAAACTAATAATAAATTTAATAATAAAAAATAATAACTATCACTAATAACGTACAAATGAAAAGTTGATATTAGAAATATTTTTATTCTTACAAACTAAAATAGTTCATGTTAAGTTGCTAATTAAATAAATTGGAGAGAACACACATTAATTCAGATATGAATCAATTAATAAAAAACAATTTCACAATTACAGTTCACTTCCAAATTTCTTCTAGAAAATTCCTTAAAATGAATGTCTCTTGTACAAGAAAATTAGTGTCTCTATGGATTGTTTAAACATACTTTTAAAAACTGTTTGAAAACGTTTTAATTTGGTCACAATCAGGAATAAAGTCATAGCTTACCGGTAAGTTTAGTGAATTCACGATGGTTGTAGATAACTATGCATAGTTTTTCGGGGTTAAAATGAGCTTGTGGTCCATTCTCCTAGTCGGTCACAAAGGCTTTTCTGGTGTACATCTTCAGGCATGATGTCCGCAGAAGCTCCGGTTCACTCCGATATGCCGAATTATTTCAGTGTAGAGCGATCCTAGATATATTATTGTTATCTAGGACTAATTAGAGAAACAAACGAAACAAGACGTTCTTCAAATTTGCCTCTTCTTTTTATACTAGAGGCCCAGTTTTCAGACTTCTGCGCATGCTATTATCATGGCATTTTTGGTTCATAATCTTGTACGATCTTTACTCATTTTTCAATTACAAAGTTCTCATTTTTTAGCGAATCTTTCGGCCATCTTTAATTCTTTAATTAGCTAAAATATTTTTCTTTTAGCTTATCTTTTTATTTTACTTCTGGAATTCTTTTGTTCTCTCCAATTCTACTTTTATTTCTAATTACATAAAAAAAAATACGAAAGAATAATTTAACTTTCATTGTACGTTTTTTTTTTTTTAAAAAAAAAAAATTATAGTCAAAAAAAAATCTAAATTTACCTTTATTTTTTAGCTTTTACCAAATGCCAATATATTTGCACCGTATCTAAATAAACGGTACAATATAGACATTAAAGATTGCAACTTAATCAAAGAATGTGAGATTAACAATACTAAGAAGTTTAAACAAACCTCATTACTCAGGTAAATATAATCATATCAGACCATAGATAAGTTAAAGGAGGTATTGTTGATAGCTTAAATGTTGCTTGTTCTCATCTACATTTATAGACCTATTAAAGCCTTGAGTAATTGGCTTTATTGTCTTAGTAAATATATACTTTATATGGAATATGGAAGTTATAAACGACTATTTATTAGTCTGCTTTCAGAATCTGAAAGTTATAATTGACCATTTATTAGTCTGATTTCAGAACAAGTTATATTTGCCTGATTAATGAGGTCTGTTTGATGTCTTGCATTATTAATCTCACACCCCTTGGTCAAGTTGCAATCTTTAGTGTCTATATAAACATATCAAATAATAGATAAAGGTTGCACAAACTATTGTTAAAGTAGATTGCCTTGATTACAGGTTGCGATTGTTGATAGTTTAAGGGTTGATTGTTGTCATCTGCATTTCTAAACCTATTAAAGCCTTGAGTAATTGGTATTATTGTCTTAGTAATTTAAATATATTTATACATACAATATATGTCATTTTTGGTATCCATCTTTTTTCTTTGGTTCTGAATTCAGAATCATAGAAATACATATTATAGAAATATTCATCCATTTTTTTGTGTGTGAATTTTTTTTTTTTTTTTGGCATCTATTATTAACAAATAATAATCACAATGCAATATTTAATTAAATTATAATTATAATAGTCATATCTTCTCTCTCTCTCTTTCAAAATTCTTATAATTTAGAGATTAAAATAATTAATATGTAATTCTTATATATAGCAACAATAAATATCACATGATTACCATTTCTTATGCTTGCTTATAACTGTTATTAAAACAGGCAAAACTCACTATGTATTTCCACTCACTGCAGGCTGCAGTAATCAATGGATGCCAGAAGGTTTGTGCATAAAGTGCCTATTCATCCAATATCCCCAGACTAGTTTCTGGCTTGTGGCCTTCATTAGTGAGGAGCCTTGGATCTGAGAGCACTGTATGTAGCTGTTATAATCAAGCATACGAAATGGTAATCATGTGATGTTTATTGGCTTAAAACCAATCCTGCCTAATGGGATAGTGGTGGCTATGGTTATTAAAGAACGAAAGACACCAAAATGTATAAGTACTGAACTGAGTTCAGACCTATATGACCCTATAAGCTAATGAGCTTGGATTGAAAATATTAAAGTGTTTTCAATTTAGGACTCATAGTTTTGTAGTTAAGTAGAGATAAAAGGTGCATTAGATCCTAAGATCTAGGTGCAGTGCTCTCAGATCCAAGGCTTCTCACTGACGAAGGCAACAAGCCAGAAACTAGTCTGAAGATATTGGATGAGTAGGCACTAGATGGGGATTGTATGCACAACACTTCTGGCATCCATTGATTTGCTCTAGCTTGCAGTGAGTGGCAATACGTATAGTGAATTTTGCCTATTTTAATATAGCCACGATGTTGTTTATTTTTTACTTTACAAAGGATGTAGCTACAAGTTTAAAAAGAGAGATTTTTGTTTTGTTTTCCTTTTTTTAAAAAAAGTAAAGTTTTCAACTTTTTATTAAATGTATTAAAAATTTTCAGAGATAATTGAAGTGGTAAAATGTATTGTAAGCAAGTAAATGTGAATTGTTTTTTCTTTATATAGTAAATTAATAAGTAGATATGATTATTTATTTGAAAAAAAATCTAATGATTATGTAATTAATATTAATTATAATTTTGAATACATATATTTATTGTATTAAGTTATATGTATTATAATGGTCAAAGAAACTTGCAGGTATGGTCAGCATTAATCACCAGAGGGCGCCATAGATTCGTCATCTAAATTTTCCTGTTTATATTAGTAAATGGTGTACTGATCTCTATAGGAAATTTAAGTTTACTGGTGAAGATATCCAATCATAACCACTACAGACTCTGCAACTATTACCAATATTTCTATATATCTGCTAGCAAATCTCCAAACTCTTTGAAATAATGCACTGATTATAATGGTATCCTGGATTTTGTAATAAGTAATGAGAAAATTCTAGCCTAAATAGATTAAATACATCTTTATTAATAATTTAATCTTTTTGTTATAAGTGAACATAATATCTTAGAGATGTTGTCATATATAATCTTTATTTTAATTCTTTAATATTTGTAAACTTATGTAGAAAGCAATGTGTATCTCCTTTATATATAATCTTGGATCTTTACATAATTTTCCAGTAACCTATTTAATTAAACTTAAAGCTGATAATTCTACTTATTAAAATCAGGCCATGGATGTGTGTGCAAATATTTCGAATAACAATCTTAACATCAATCAAATTCAACATGATTGTACTCAAGTAAGATTATAGTAATTATTATAAGATTTTAATATCTTAGCATTCATAATATCCATTTAGTCATTGCAGTGGGCAGTGATGTTAATCTGAATTATTCAACAAAGAAATGCAAACATCAGTAAATTTTAAAAATTATATTAAATTCATATTACAATATCAAACACACAAATATTAATCATATTTAAATTTCTATTAACATAAGAGCATGCATACATAATTAAGATGCTGTGTATATTATGCAATATATATCAAACTTATGTTGCACTTAAATCTCTTGAATGCATCCCAAATTTTTTAAGCTTTCTACACCTATAAATCTTATATTTAATACCAAAATGGAATTGGGATTAACAGTTTTTAACTAACAAGTTGTACTATATTTCAACTAAATTTATAATATAAACATATACCTAAACCCTAGTTTCAAAAAGAGATCAACAAGATATTTAGCATTTTCCCCTTTTTTTTAACATTTGATCCAAATATATATTTGTAAACTTGATCTTCCCTTAGCTATTTAAGTTAGATAGCTGGATTTGAAGACATATAGATATCTGAAAATTTCAGATTTTCTACTTAATAGTTAAGTATTAAATAAATGCTGAACTTAAGTTGGTATTTTGGATCTAGTGTCTGAATATCATAGCGCCTCACTGATGTGAGCTATTAGCTCGAAACCGATTTGGGGATAGGGATATTTCAAGATAGAGATTTTAAATGCTTTCTTTTGTGTCATTTATCGAAAAAACTTGTTTAGAGCTATTAGCATGGTCATTATATTAGTTTAAATTATACTTTAACTTATAACTTACTTTGGAACAACAATAATAAAAGATAAAAATTAAAATCTAATAGTGGGCAGTTTATGGGTTGCTATTGATTTTCTTATAACAATAATTTAAACAAAATTATTTGGAATTGCATCTCTATAACTCGCTTCCAATCTTACAAACTAAGCAATTTTAATAAAGATTTTAATAAATATGTTAAATAACTATAGTTAACAGATAAATTATAAATGTTAATTTAAATAAAATATCAAAATAAAATATGTAAATGGCATAATAAATATTGTACTAGAAAGTCTCAGTATGAAGGAAGTTTATTAAATTTAAAATAAAATGTGAATAGGAAGTTTATACATTTAAATGACTTTATATATTTACTTTCGCTTTCATACAAATAAAATAGTTTGGCATTCAGCAGATTTTTTGCCACTTGAAGCATTTTTTTTTTTTTCATGTATGTGAATTTAGAACTCACATTTGAAAAAATCTGTAATTGCAACTTATAATTTTGGATTTTGTGGCTTTCATTTATTGTTAATTATTTGAGTTACAATCAAGTTTCCACAATTCAAGAAGTTTACTTGGTCACAATCAGATCTTTTTATTGCCTTTAACTTGATAGGTAGTAGTTTAGCACATAGTAGACTAGTTGTTACCAAGACTTTTTAAGGAGGTCAGTTTTGAAATAAGTAAAGTTTTCCAGTAATCTAGAGAGGGTCACCCTTATAGCATCAGCCCGCAATTTCACTTTGATGATAAAGGTATCACCATGAAGAAATAAGAAAGCAAGAAACAATTTTTTTTCAAGACTATTTATACATAGTTCTTATCTTATGGAATTTTAATTACCTAGGCAAATTATGATAACAAATTTTATTTTTTGGTCCAACAGATCATCTAAAGATTAAAATAAATTCAAAATTAGAGTACAAAATAAATAAATGCAGTTATGGATTTTTAACCATGGAATATCTTTATATAGCTGACCTGCAATACAATGCATTTTGATGGGTTTTCTTCCACATTCTTGCCATTTCCTCTGGAATTTCATCAGCAAGCTGCCCCAAATGAACGGGCCGATAGTTAAAATTTTTATTCTTCCATGGTTTTATAAATTAATCACTTAAACAATAAAATTTAATAAACTTTTAAAGACAGATTTAAAACGTCCATTATAGGCAATGACAAAATTATAAGAACTCAAATTACAATGTCTCTTCTATTTATAAGATACTCTTGATGATGATATTGTTGTCACAACAACTGTTGAATAGTGATCAAATTTGACTCCATGGTGTAAGAAATTGTTTAAGAAAATTTGTCTCCAATTAGTAAGTAAAATGGAGATTTTAAAATAATTGGATACAGTAAAAATAAAATACTTTTTTACAAGTTATTTTTCATTTTAAACCAAAATAAAAAAATTCATATTCTAATACATTTTAATGGATATAAATATTTTTACATATGTTTTTCAATAACAATTAATATTTTTTATAACTAATTTATGAACAAACATATATGAAACATAAAACATTTAATTTTATAATAGGTGTTGCTATGGTGATTGTAATAACAGAAATTGAAATGTGTAATACTTAATAATAATATTGATTCTCTTCAAGTGATTTTTTTATGATTCATTTAACTGTTTACAAAATCTATTTATTTATTCACTTGTTCATATTTTTTTCTGAAGTTGATCACAACAGATTTATAAACCAATAAATTTAAAGTTGATTTAAAATCTGGTGAATCTGTCTAATTATTTCTTTTGAATACACAAGATAATTTTGGTTCTTAAAATTTGATCCAAGATCAAACCCATTTTGTTAAGTGTAATAGAATTAGATATATGTATATATTTTATACATCATGTTTAAATCCAATTATATATAAATTTTATATTTGTTATTGCATTTAAATATTTATTTACTTATCTAAGTCAATATTACTAGTAGAAATAATATCATTAGTTCAGAGTTGATTATTTATTTGCTTATCTTGTTCGGTTATAAAATCTTGATGGATTTTGTTCTGTCATTAGTCAGAATGATCTGTCTTAATTATCTTCTTAAATTTCTTTGAACTGGAGATCATAAATTTTATTAACCAGTAGAACTGTATATTATCTTTGGCTTGGATAACTGCCAGTTATCATCATATATAATTTAATTGTTATAAAATCCATTTTTATAATCGATTGATTGGAGATTTAAGTAGATGAATAATCTCAGTGATTGTAAGTCAGTAAGTACCCAGTAGAACCCTACGATATGTTTTTTTTATATGTGATTGGGTATTGTAAAATGTAAATTATCTAATAGATTTATTGATAATAAATTCTTGTAGAGTTTAATAATTATACATTGCTATAGTGTAGGATATCAATGAAATGTTGATATTATATTTAACTTTTTATTAAAATAGATACAAAACTGAGTAACGGTTTATTTTATTGAAACATTATGAATATTGTATTGTTTAGAAAACGTTCTCAAAATGTAATTATAATTATTTAGAAACTAATTGATTTAAGCAGAATGTTATTAAATATTAAAGTAAATTTGCATTACTATAAATAATATTAGATTAGTAAAGTATGAAAGAATTTAGTTGTTTATTGATTCGAATTTAGTTTTATTCAATTATCCATCAAATAGATGTCTTGAGCATGCATTATTGTTTAGGGAAATGATACATGATTTCGCTTCTTATTACAGCTTAATTTGGAAATGTGAATAGATTTGTTGATATCTGAGGCAATGATCTCATTTGCTTTATTTTGTTTTAAATATAATCTGAATAAATTAGATTTTAATAGAGAATGTTGGTATTTTATGATAGTGTAGTGGACAATTTAAATAATTATGTATTGGAAATATTGTTATTGCCTAGTGTGATCAATAACTGAGCTAAATAATTTTACACAGGTTCTAAGAGAGTTACTATTTGTTTATGCATGTTTTTGCTCTGTGATAAAGAATATAAATCTTAAGGGCATTTCTTTATGACAAATGTTGACTGAATAAATGTAGAGAGGTAGTGAGATAGAAAATCCATTATTATGATGACAAAGTAAATATCCAATGCTAGCTGATGATGATCATGTACATGTGGCAATTATTACAAAATGTCAAATCAACTTTGGGGCTTTTATAAGATGACATTCCACATTTAGACTAGATCTATATTATTATGAATGATGTCTGAATTCTGAGACATAGTAAAGTTTTTTATATTATCATCCCATATTATAATCAATAGTCCATTACAAAATGGTGACCAATGATTGGGCTATGTTTTATTCAGATTACATTGATCATCTCCCTAGCATCATCATTTTTTTATCACATTACAATATATACAGTTATTTTATTTTAGATGTTAATATCACTTGTTATTTTATATTCACATTGTTAAATCATTAATACTTTAAATTATTTTTTTGTTATTGCTTTGTAGAAACACGATTTTCATGCATCTGTAGCATTAGAGGTAAAAAAAAAAATTGAATTTTTTTTTTTTTGTAAATTACAATAAATCATTATTAATTTAAAATTGTGTTTTTTAATTCTTTATTCCAGGGTTTGTTTGAATACATGAGTAAAGTCTTTTACTGGTTTAGTGACTTTCATTATTGTCTTCTTGGAAAACTTCAGAATCAACCATCGTCCCTTCACCTTCTGCAAAGTCTTGAAACATCAAGGTTTGCTTTAATGTTAAGAATATTTAAAGCTTTTTTTAAAAAAATAGAAATAAAGAAGAACTAAAAGAAAGTTAGCAGTGATCATCATATTAAATGTTTCACGTTATTCGTTGTCGCCTAACAATAATGGATTATGATCATGAATAATGTGGTTTCATATACATTTTCAATCTCTAGTGTATTAAAATTGTATTCATTATTATTTTCAATTTTAGTATTTCCTTTTTGATCTTGACATTAAATATTGTTAATGCATAAATAATTGATGATCAAATTTGATTGTAAATACAGTCAAAAATACTAAAGCAAATGGAAAAAATAAAAAAGCATTGAAAATATATAATGCAAATCATTGATATATTTAAATTCTAATAGTGATAATAGATATATATTTTAAGTGCATTTATTACTTAATTTTTATTATGACATAACTAAATAAATTAGTTTGTATAATGGATAGTTATAGATTAAGAATATGAACTCATTTTAATAAATAAACTTTGATGTGGTGCAGATAGATGGATTTTTGTTTTTAGATTATTTACATATGCTTTTATAACACCTTATAAGATTGATTTTTTTTTTACTAAGAGAAACTTTATTCGTATTGAAATTTTAGAATGAGAGAGAAGGTTTTATCCGTATTAAAATAAATAAATCTAGTTTTGAAATTAAGTCATCTACAAACATGGGTCAATAGATTTAGTCACACCCATAGCAATAATTATTTGTTATGACCTTAAACCACAATTTCTATGTATATGAATGACAATAAAGGAAATATAAAACCAATAAGATCACATAACCAACAAGACATCACAGGATCTTAACTTACATATTGCTAATTTATTAGCAGATTCTTGTATTCTTTCTACTACTTTTATGTTATCTAAGTTTTAGTAATCAATAGATATTAGATCGTAGTGCTTAATAAATATGTATCCAGTGCTGTCCTATCCAAATATCCCAAAACTAGTTTTTAGCTTATGGTTTTCATCAGTGGGATCCAAAAGCTCCACATCCACTGTCCAAAAAAAAAAATCAAAAAGCCCTTAAAGCCATATGCTAGAAACTAGTCTTGGGATATTTGGATATGACAGCACTGAGTAAGGATTTATTTAATAGTACCATCTTGCATCTATTGATTACTAAAGCTTATACTGAATGGCATAAAAGCCATACCACATGATCACCATTCTTTACACTTACACAAGCTGTTAACACAAATGCAAAATTCTCCATACAGTAGCACAACTCAATGCAAGTCAGAAACTACTCTGGGGGTATTGGATGATAGACACTACATAGGGACATCCATTGATTACTCTGGTTTACACTGAGGGGCAGTACTGTATGGAGTATTTGCCTTGGTGTATTGGCATAAAAATAGTAGAGAGAATAGAAGAATCTACTAATTAAAGGAAATATACTTTTTATTTACCAATATAAGTAATCCTCTACTTACTTAAGCATGAGTAGTGAAATAATTTCTAGCATTTATAAAGTTGTTGTTTGCTTCATGCTGTGTGAACGTCTTTTGTGATATATTGCAGTGCTTGCATTCACTTGTTAAAAAATATATTTTTTTCTCTTATGTTCGCAAATGATAAATATGTGTCCAAAATGAAAATTCATTTTATGAAACTCTTCACTTGTGCAGGTTAAAGATAGATTGTAATGCTAATTCTCAAGTTTAGGTCATACATGACCAGATCTAAATATCATCAACTGGAATAACATTACAAATAAACAAATGATATTCTCACAATTGACATACTTGTGACTTGTCAGTTGTGCAAAGATTTTAAACCCATGCTCCCCACAGCAAACATAATAGTTACAACATTATACCAAGAAGCAGCAAGTATTTAATACCTTTTAAGAGCTTGAAAAATATTAGATTTATACATTTCCAAATCGCGGCATTTAAATAAATAATGTCACGAGTGAGATATGTATCTGGTCACGTGATAATAATTTGAGATTTAGCGTTACTGATAAATGAAGAATTTTCTTATTGCGTGTGTCTACATGTATTAATTGCTAAAGTTTCCTTTATTTTGTACTTTTTTTAGCTCGGCCTTATTTGAGCAAGCAGATATTAACATTTACCAAGAGCCAATTCTTATTGCAGAATTATGTTTTAAAACATTACAGGTATGCAAGTAATATTTGGATTGTATATGTGTTTACATAATATATAAATCGAAATGGTGGAATTAATTCTTCAAATGCTGCTGGGGATGAAAATTATGCTATAAGATTATTTATTTATATATTTGTTATATTGAAAATTATGGAATTAATTCCAGTCTTTTGTTTTATTCTATATTATTTTGTCTAATATTATATAAAATATGTGTATATTTTTACATATGTTAGGATAAAATATTACATTATGTTAACAAAATCATATCGAATCAAGTCATATCAAAATCTCTCTATGTGTGTTTATAGAGAACTTTTAGTAATATTATTAGGAAGAAGGAAAAAAAGATACTTTTTGAAAATAAGACTGTGTGGACTGCTGGAAAGAGTGTATTGAAGATTTATTTAAAGAAGTGTTAGATATGAGATACTATATAGAGCATGAAAATATGGTTGATGAAGATGAGAAAGGACTTGCAATATGCAGTTCATAAGATAAAGAATAATGAGCCAACTGGTGTGGATGACATTCCAGTTGAAGTTCTTAAAAATTGTAATGATATTGTGAAAAATAGATTATTTGATGTGATAACAAGGTATTATGAAGAAGGAATAATTCCATCAGATTTTACAACTTACTATAAAACTTTTGTGTTTCCAAAATAAAGTAATGCAATTGATAGCACAAATTATAAAACAATAATTCTATTTTCTTAAAATTTTACTTATATTAGTTAAAAATAGAATACAAAAAAAAAAAGATAGATGAGAATTTGAATGAAGATCACTATGGTTTTACACCTGGTAAAGGAAAGGAACCAGAGAATCAATAATGGCATTAATAATGATTTTGCAAAGATTAGAAATGAATGGGAAGCTTATATGGCTTTTATTGGCCTGAAGAAGGCTTTTGACAAAGTGGATTGAAAGTTGTTGTTTAAAATGATGAAGAATGTAGGTTTTGATTGGAAGAATAGACAGTTAATTTTGAATTTACATAGATGTCAAATACAAAAATTGGTGTAAAAAGTTGAGAAACTGAAGCTAATATTAGTAGAGGTGTGTGATAGAATTGTTCATTGTCACTTTATTTATCCAATTTATTTATTGAGGCTATAATAATTTTTATAAAAAAAGGAAACTAAAATAATAAAAATTAATAGTAAGCACATTCGTAGTATTCATTATGCAGATGATATAGCATTAATTACAGATTTAGAAAAAGAAGATAAGTATTAATAAGACATAAAAGAAGAATACTGTTTGTAAAATGTGTTTTGCAAAATAAAAATAGACATATTAATGTCAAAATAGAATGATCCTTGTTAGAAACTTTGTTTGAAGTGTACTGGCATGTAGATGGGAGACCTGGTCTTTGGAAAAACAAGAAAAAAAACAAGATTAGAAGAAATGGAAATGTGATTTTGGAGAAGATTAATTTTGAATGAGTTGGATGGAAAAGAAGATTAATGATCAAATATAAGAGAACTTGGAGTGAAAAAAGATTACTGAATATGATAAAAGTGAAAAGGTACATATTTTAAAAGTCAAAATTTTAGTTAGAAGCTAGAGGGGCAAATCAAGAATATCCTATCTTAAAAAATAAGTGAAATTGGTTGTTTTTCATAAGCAAATATGAAAAGAATTTCTGAAGACAGAATGTTGTGGCTGCAATGACAAGGTATAGTCCTTAGAAGTGTATCATCTATATTCTTTATTACTTTATAGAATGCTTTTTTTACAATCCACTATTGACAGTTTTGATTGCCCCAGCAATCTTCTTCAAAACTATAACAAACACAATACAAATATACATGAATATATAATTAAGCTTTATTCAAGGCTTTTTTACAATTACATTATATGTTCATGTATATTTGTATTCATGTATTTGTATTGTGTTTGTTATAGTTCTGAAGAAGATTAATGGAGCAATCGAAACTGTCAATAGTGGATTGTAAAAAAGCATTGTATAAAGTAATAAAGAATATAGATGATATTAATATTACATGGATTTGGCAGTGCAATAAGAAAGATAAAGTTTCGCTATTGATGATGTTACAATAAATTAATTTTGTAGATGTAAATGATATACAAATTAAAATACATAATGGGTAGTTTTTAAAATAAATTTAAAGTAATAAGAAAATAATTTTAATTTTTTTTTCTATGTTATTAAAGAAATTAAGTGATTTTATTTTCTTTAATAATGAATTTCCATCTAATATTTTTTCTGGAATTGTCATTTTGTTTAATGTGTTTATTTTTGCCTTTAAAAGAAATAAAAATTGGAATGTATGTTGATTTAGTTATTTATGAAATGACTTTTTAATGCTAAGTACATTTTAAAATTTGGCACTGTTTCTATGAAATATTTGATACTACAATTGGTTCATATAAAACTTTAACTCTAAGTAATTTCAATATTTTTTAGTTTTCTTCTATCACAGTTGGGTAGATTTGGATAGCAGAATTGAGATGAAGTTTGTAATTAGTATATTTATTAATTTAAAGTTCAATATTCAGTTCTTTTCTGTATATCTAAATAAAAAAAATTGACATAATTTAACTGGTTTTTTTTTTTTAAATATTGACATGGGAAATATGAAAGAGTGAAAGTAATCTTAAGAGTACTAATGATACATTGTGCTGAAAATTTCTACGGATCAACATTTTAGTGTAGTATTTACTCAATTCCCAATTTTTAAACAAAACACATGAATAGATGAATGCAAAGGATGAACTTTTTAAAGTTGGATAACATTTTAAAAAAAAATTAAAATGTATATTGATATACTTTATGAATTTGGGTAATTCGAAATTTTAAAGCTAACAATCTGCCTTTAAAGATGAGAGAATCTGGCAAAAAATGGTGTGTGATATATAAATCAAAATTTTTAAATGAAATCTTAATTTTTATTATCTTCTTGATAAATCTATTTAATTTTGATTTTTGTTTTTAGTCTTTTTTTTTTTTAATCTTTATTTTAAAATTTGTTGAATTTTTATTATTTAAATAAGTTATAAATAATTGAAGTGTTTTCTATTTTATTAAGCATAAATTCCTACAGAGTTAAAGCACTGCATAAATAGAATACTTAGCATTATTTTATATATTTTTTGCTTATTAATTATGTGTGTGTTTTTATCTTAAATAAAATAGAATCAAGATTAAAAGGCACAGCTTATTTACAATAATATTTATTTTAATAACATTTTGAGTGTGGCTTAAATTGCATGGTAACTGTGATGTATATATAAAATAATAGTCAAGAAAATACCATTGCATATTATATATATAAACAATTTAATGGTAAAAAAATATATATATTTTTTAAATTCTTTAGTAGCACTCTCAATTACGTAGTAATCCTCGTCAGTTTTAACTGAATTTCAATTTTTAATGTTACATAAATTTTCATAAGCAGAGTATGGCCGTATTTGCAACTTGCCTATTAATAATATTATCTTTATATTTATCTAATAAAATAATATATATTGTATGTACACATATGAATGTGTTAAATTATGTACACCATATACATTTTTACTACATATGTTTAAAAAATTACTATCCTTCTATGCATTTTTAGTTTCCCTATAACAGTTTCAATTATCTAGCAGTCTTCTTCAGATTTAAAACAATTTGTATTACATTAATTTTTTTAATAAAATATGCAATAACTTTTATAATAATATCCTCAAAGATTTTATATTCACCATTTTGGAAAGATTATATATAAATATATTAATTTTTTTCATGGCATGCTAGAAGAGATTGATGAATCTTTTTAATTTTTTTTCACTATCTGCAACAACATCACATGGTCTTACATATATTTAGTCATATTTTCCAAGAAAACTTATCTGCACTCTACTCTGAACCCATTTATTAAAAATTTGAATAACCAGCGAACATCAGAAAGTATAGTGCTATAAATATCCATCTCCAAATCAATTTGTTTTTGACTTTTGCCTTCATCAGTAAAGACTATGGTTGAAAGCCTTAATTAATGCCATTTATGCATCTAGCAGCCAACTTTTACTCCTCATGTTATTCAGGTTAATCACTTGAAATTAAAAAAAAACAAAACTAAGATTTCAATAACTTATTTGTATAGCTATATAGATCCAAACCAAGTTAGTTTTTATATATTTTTGAGATAGCTAGGGTAACATGAGATAACTTCTTTTTTCATTATTTAGAAAAATCTATTTTTAATGTATTTAATTCAAAAATAAAGAGGCTAAATAAGAGGTTAATTATGTAGTTCAATTAATTGCACATAAAAATGTAAACAGCTTTTCATTAGCAAATCCTTTTTTCTCACCATATTTTTGCCTCCTAGTGAAAACTTTAGTAATCGGTAAATGTTAGATGGTAGTGCTTATTCATTTCTGACCTACTCAATATCCACAAAATAGTTTCTAGTTTATGAGATTCATCAGTGAGGAATTTTTGACTTGGGAACACTGCACTTGTATCTTTGGATCTAATGCACTTTTCTCCAGCAACCATCTTTTACTTCTTTGCTTTACTATCAAGCTACTAATTCAAATTGAAAAATGGGTTAATGTATTCAATCTAGGTGCACTGCTTCCAAATTCAAAAGCTTCTCACTGATGAAAACCCATAAGCTAGAAACTAGTCTGGGGATTTTGGATAGAATAGCACTGGATATGGATTTAATAACCACTACTATCTGGCATCTATTGATTCCTAAAGTTTACATTAGGTGGCAAAAATGTGGTGAAAAAAAGAATTTGTTGCTGAACAATATGATGTAAACAGAAGTCATAAGATATCTTATTGGTTATAAACAGCTTGTTATATTCATTTAGTAATATCAAAATATTTTTCCTTTAAGTAGACTAATGAAAGCAAAAAGAGTATCTATGCATATGACACTAACAACAATTAATCTTATAATTTATTGTTTGAATAAGATTAAGGAATTCAATAACTGACTTGACTCATGAGACCTCTAATATAGAGGCAAGATTTATTGAGGAATTTATAAACAAAACATGGAATTTAGTAAAAGCATTTTATTGCCATCAGCATTGATTAAAATAAATTGATTGAAGAAAAAAATGAATGAAAAAAAAAGTTTAATAATTCAAAACTTCTTAGAGAAAAACTAAGAAAGATGGATGTAAACAAAGATAACCTTGACACCATTTTTAAAAATGATGTCAGTGAGACATTTGAAAAATATTATTGTGAAGGTTATAAACATTGACAATATGATAATTAAGTAATTGCAAAATTGAGATTAGTATTCTTAAAGAAAAAAATATGTAGTAAATACAGATAAGAAATGAAAAACCATATGAATCTACTGGCTAACATAATAATATAAATAGTAATATATGTCATTTGACTCTGGAGAATTTTCAAGGTTAAATGAATAAATATAAACAATTTTAAAAGTATATAATTAGTTAAACAAAATAATGCAATAAATGTATTATTAAAAAATAAAACTATAACCACACAAATATAGGAATCTTTCCTGATGTAAATATTATCAGTCAAAATAATAATTAGGAAAGATCTCTGTGTTTTTTCAGCCACTGTTCTAGAAATTGAGTCTGGCCAAGTGAGCCATGAAAATTTGGATTAGCAGATTTAATGTTTTTTTTTAGATAGACAGTTTATGGCTATTCATCTGGATTAATCAGGAATTAGTTGTCTAATTATTTAAGTCCACTAAATCAAATCTATATAGTGTATTACACTTTAACAATTTGAACTGTGATGGCCATAAATAAGTATTTATGTGTTTGCTAATGTTACATGAGATAAAATTCACTATAGTGTATAGCTGTGGATTGCTTAGTTTAATAATAGAATAGCAGATTTGAAAACCAAAGATATATGAATTGCAGCTTAGCTCTATCACTTCTGGTGTTTAAATGGCACATGAGCTCCTGAGCAACAAATTCAATTATTATTTTACTATGACTCATAGAATGCCTTTCCCATATGGTTGAAATTTATTATTTGATTTTTTTGTTTTTAAATTACACTGAAGAGGACTAAATTTTGGTATATTAATACAGATTTTTCTCTTTATTTTTTCAATCAACATTCTATTAGTTTTTTTCATAGATATAATAGTGATATAACAATTAAACTTGGAAAGAACTTCTGAGCATATGGAAAAATAGAATCTGCCAAGCTAAAGATTTATAGTATGAAATGGGTGAACCAGTTAAGTGTGAGAATTTATATAAGCATGCTTTAATTAGTAGAACAATAGTTATACCTATTGTTGAATTCAGGAAAACATTCAATATAGGTCAAATATTTATTTACATATTCTGGGCACAAGATCATAATATTTTATTGTAGTGGGTTAATATACACTGCAAACAAAACATGGAGACCTTGAACTATAATTATATCATTAATAATAAGAAAATCTATCCACATGAAGTTTCTTGTAACAGTAAGTATATTTTTTCGTCAAATTATTGATTTTGGTACTGGTAGGCGTGTAAATTATTTGGTTTTCAAGAATTTGATAATTTAGGTAATCAAAAGCTCTTTAAAATTTACTTATATTGCAGTGACTTTTAAATCATTCTCTTCTATTTAACGAGCTGTCTTTTGGACTGACATGATAACATGCTACTTATTCATTCTATAACAAAATATACAAATAAAATCTGTATGTAAACATGTAAAACTTACTGAAGAGGATTATTGCAAATATTTGGGCATGTATATCCCTAATGGACATTATGATTCATTTCATTTTTATTTTTATCAACAATGAATATTATTTGTTGATGTATTTGTAACATATGATAAACTGTGAAATTAAAAAAATTACAATATTTAGTCAAATGATAAAGCAGAAGATACTTTAAAGATTTGCATAGACCAGAAATTCATGAAAGTTAATGTAATTGTTAGATAAAATTTGTCAGTCATTCCTTAAGTTAATCTTATTATGTGGAGAATTGGGGAACGATCTCCAAAAACTATTTTTTGTGCCATGAAGATTTTTTTTTTTATCTTTGAATTTTCAAAAATAGCATGTTCATCGAGTTACTAGAAAGATAAAGTTTTTGTTTTTAGTCAGTTCAGGTTAAAAACTTCACTGTCAATGCATATTGCATCTTGATTGTATTTATATTGTGTATTCCATAAGAATAAAAAGATTTTAATTTTACATATTAAATACTTCATTTGACAAATCATCTAAATTAAGTTTTTAAATATATTACTGGAATGAATTCATATTGTACAATATTATATAATGGATTATATCTATTGACTCATTTTCTTTATTTTTTAATGAAGATGATGGTTTATTTGAAAGCATATTTGAAATTTCTATTATTATCACATGGTGGGTTAAACCGAGAAGATCATCTAAACAAAGTATGAATAATATAACATACTATTAAATAAATAAAGATTCAACTCACATATAATTATGAAATAAATAAATCAGCATCCTTGATAAATATCAGATGAAATGTTAAACCATATCCCTCACCCCCATGTGACTGGTAAAATTTTCAACTATTAATGGGGGGAAAGAAATTTGTAATTTTAATTAAAGTAAAATAAATGAAGTAAATTATTATGAGAATTGTTTGTTTGAAGAGATGTTTAATAGAGTAGAAAAAGGAAAATGCTATAATAAAGGAGAATATAACTGATTGAGAATGAATATGAATAAAAAGATAGATTAACTGTTTAGTTGTAATTGATACATTACTATAAATTATTTAAGATTATTTTGAAATTGTTACATTAAATTGAATAACTAATATTTTTATTCTATCTGATGTATTATAAACTTCCATAATGTTGTTCTGCCATCTTTTATTTATGATGAATCCCACTTCACGTTTCCAATACTTGTGTATTATAAGAAAATATCCACTTCTCACATCAATAGTCTCTTTTATTTCCAAGTCCAATAAATGTCTCATTTAGTATTACACAATCTTTTTTCTAATTAGTGCAGCCTTTCTTAAATTCAAAGTAACCTATCATAGTAGGTAGCTAAGTAAAACATCATCATACCTAGTTTCATAACCAAGGAATACCTAACATTTTCTGCTTTCAGCTCCTAACTGCTACTTTGAATTACAATTTTATAGTTATCAGAAAATGGAATTTTATTTTATTTTTATCTACATGTTTATATGTATAAAAGAAAATCAGCATTTACACCCATACGCATCCATTCATCCTTCCATCGAGGAAAATCAAACACTGTTTAAGCTAAAGACTTTGAAGCATCTTGGAAAAAAGGTTGTGATATTTTTTTTGACCTTAAATGCAGGAATTATAAATCTAGTAAACTCAGATGGGTAGTCCATTTATATTCATTAATCACAACTTCAATAACAAGTACTTATGAAGTGGTTATTAGATATTTGTCCTGCTTGCTTTGTTTAAAGTTCGGAAAGGAATCATAGAGTCTCTTTTTACATAATAACAAATTTTTTTAAAATGTTTTCCATTGCATTTCAATTTTGTTTTATATTTTTATTCAGTTGCAAAACTTTTCAATGAAAAATATAACATAATAATAAAATAAGGAATTAAATGGAAAACTGAATTCCCACACAATATACTGTCACTAAGAAAAGGCATCAACATATTTCTTGATTTTTAATGAACTGAAGTAAATAAAATCCAGATCTCGAGAAAATTAAGTTAAATTTTAAATCCAATGATCTTGAGAGTAGATTCTCCATCATTAGATAATATATTACAATATTAAAACTATATATTTATATTCAGAATTTTTTTTTTACATATATATTAGTTATACTGGTGATTCATTCACTGAATCTTTGTTGTCTTATTACAGTCTACCCATTGTTATTCTTTAGCATGTCATTTGAAGCTTTTTATCTATCCTCCATTCTATTTTGGATATATTTGCAGATGTTATTAATTTCTCATTGTCTTTTCATATTCTTTATAAACAACCTATAAAGTTTCTTCCTTTAAAATATCTTTATGCTTTAGTTAATAGAATGTTAAGTCCTAAATACCTGATTATACATCTTTTTTTTTTTTTTCAAGTATTTTGAAAGTAAAAATAGGCAAAATTCTCTCCATACAGTAGTGCCACTCAAAGCAAGACAGAGTAATCAATGGATGCCAGAAGGCTTGTGCATAAAATCCCCATCTAGTGCCTACTCATCCAATATCCCCAAACTAGTTTCTGGCTTGTGACCTTCGTCAACAGTTATGAGCAAGCATGGGCGATAGTGACATATGATGTTTAAAGGTTTCATACCAATCCTGCCTAATAGGAAGGTGATGGCTATGGTTTTAAAAGAACCAAAGACACCAAAATGTATGGGTGCTGAACTGTGTTCAGACCCATATGATTATATAAGCTATTGAGCTTAGATTAAAAATATTTATGTGTTTTCAATTTTATTCTCATAGTTTTGTAGTTATGTAGAGATAAAAAGTGGCTGCTGGAGCCTAAGATCTAGGTGCAGTGCTCTCAGATCCAGGCTCCTCAATGACGAAGGCCACAAGCCAGAAACTAGTTTTTGGATATTGGATGAGTAGTCACTAGATGGGGATTTTATGCACAAGCCTTCTGGAATCCATTGATTACTCTGTCTTGCTGTGAGTGGCACTACTGTATGGAGAGAGTTTTGCCTATTTTAACAACAGTTATGAGCAAGCATGGGAGATAGTGATCATGTGATATTTTGAAAATAATTGTAAATATTTAAGTTGTTTAAAGTTTCTATTTTACATTTGGAAGTTCAAATCTTATTTAAATCATTAAATATAAATTTTAATACACACATATAAGAAAAACATCTTGAAATGAGTAAAATGGTGTTGAATGAATAATCCTGTGTTAATGTGTGTAATAATAATATATTCATTTTAAATTAATGTTTAAGGTATACATCTGGGCTAAAAATGATATAATTTATAGTATAAAAAATGATTAATAATAATCATTAAGATATTTGTTTGGGAAGGATGGTGCAATAATTGTGTATGCAGTTAGTTTGACACTTTCACAATAAATTGTTATAATTTAAATCATTTAATAATAATAAGACTAAAAAATTTATTAAAACTTTATTTATCTAGTTGTCTTTTTTTTAAACATATTTCTTTTATTTTCACCAAAGCTTCTTATTCATATGGAAGATCATTTTGTAAACATACTTACCCCTCAGGCTGTAATGAAACATTTACAGATGATTCAAGAATGTGTTTTATTTATTACCAAGCAAAACTATGGTAAGAAATAATGTTTTTTTTTTTTATAATTTATCATTATCCTACTCTAGAGCCATCTACTGCAAGTTTGAGTAATCAATGAAGACAAAATAATATAGTGCTATAAAACTTCATTTAGATGCCTAAGTGCATTACTTTCAGCTTGAATCTTTGTCTTCACTAATGAAGATTTAAAAACCAGCAACAGGCTTAGTGATAAGAATTTTATAGCAACTTTCCTATCTAGTATTCATTGAATATTCAAGCTTACAATCGATGGCTTTAGAATATGGCTTTTTTTAATATATATTTAAACATTTTGAATGTTTAACCAAGAAAAGGTAATGCTGTTTTTATTATTGTTTTAATTTGCTGAACATGCTTTCGATGTTGACAGTCCGAATCATAGCACTCATATTTTGCCACAGGAAGAATACACCATTTAAATAAAGTGCATATTATGTAAATGCCCTGCATGCTTTCAGCATTGACTGTCAGAATCATAGCGCTTGTATTTTGTCACAGAAAGCGCACTTGATTTAAATGGTGTATCGCTTCCTGTGGCAAAATATGAGTGCTATGATTCGGACTGTCAATGTCGAAAGCATGCTCAGCCAATTAAAACAATAATAAAAACAGCATTACCTTTTCTTGGTTAAATGTTCAAAGCGTTTAAATATATAAATTACAATTAGCACAAGAAAAGAGAAATAATGGTGAGAAAGTATTCATTTATTATTAACACTCGCAAAGCGTTTGCACAATTAGCTTGGAAGGCTGATATTTGAATGTAATACAATTATATATACAGACACTATATAAAATAAATGCTTATTTACATATGATTAAGTTTCAGTTGGAGTGACGTTTAGTAAATTCTAGACAATTTCATCGACGTCATTCATTCAGACATCGTATAGAATAATTTAAAGTGACTGTTCCATCGTCACGCTTTCTTTGCCAGTACTTTAGATTTGCTCATATATAAATATTTGAGTTGTAGGAATAAGAGGGATTCCTTTTATTCTTGCATAAATGCTATATCTTGTATTGGTGAGAAAGTATTCATTTATTATTAACACTCGCAAAGCGTTTGCACAATTAGCTTGGGAGGCTGATATTTGAATGTAATAAAAAAAAATTGTATATGACTTTGAAAACAATTTATAAAGAACCTTATTTAAATCATGTTATTTGTTAAGATATCATTTATTTTAAATGAATGTAGAATTGACGAAAAAATAATGAAGCATTGTATTTGGTTTAGATTGTAGAATAATATGTAACAGAAATCTAGGAATTTAAAAAAGAGCTGAAAACATTTAAAACTTTAGGAACATAGAGAAATAAATTTAATGATAAAATTAAATACTAACATGAGATAATAAAACTACAATACAGAGAAATATTGCAAAAAGGAATTTGCTATTAATTGAAGCAAGATTCTTTAATTCTTCTTTGCGATCTTAAAGTAGACAAACAGAGCAAATTCCTTAGGTTCACTCCATACATTTTTGTTTCAGTTATTATTACTATGTGATTACTCAAATAGTAAACAAATATGGATAGCTTTCTCATTAACACATATCAGCCATTATGGCGAATTTATTGATTTTTAATCTTTGATTTAAGATAAAGAAACATGGCAATCTTTCTTCTCAGTTGCCTTATTGTTTTTAAAATGAAATAGCAATTGAGTTTTCTTGAAAGTGGGATGAATATTGTGAATGACTTTTTTAAAAAATAGATATTTGCATAACTGATAAAACTAAATTATGACCCTTATTCCCAGAAGGTTGTAAAATTACTAGCCAAGATAGCAGTTATTAATCAAAGGGTTAAGGTGCTAAGAATCCCAATTGTGAAACAGATGGCCATTTGAAGGTGATTTTTTTTTTTTTCAGATCATTTTTAATTGTAGGTAGATTGCATGAATTAGAAGAATTTTCTAATATTTAAATGGGACATTGTTGGACTTTATGAAATTAGAATAAAAGATTAAGAGGCAATTGATTTAAAAAGTGGGTATGTACTATCCTACAAAGGACAAACATTGAAAACACAAGTGAAGTAGGATTTATTATAAATAAAAAGTGGAAGAACAATATTATGGAGCTTGATGGTGTATGAGACAGAGTTGCATTCAATGCACATAATTCAGGTTTATGTCCCAACAAGGTCAAAAATTATATTGAAGTAGTAGAGGATTTTATGTGAGTCAGAATGCTTTTGGTCAGACCAAACATTTTAAAATTGCCATAGAAGACTTTAATGCTAGAATCGGTAAATAACTGAAAGATGAAAGTATTGTGGAAAAATTTACCTAATGGTGTCAAAAATAAGAGATGACACAGAATTGTAGACTCTACAGAAAAACTGAGTAATATGATTTTTTTCTTTGAAAAAAAATACTAAATGGAAATAAATATGGAAGCATACACATGAAGGCACAGTGAATTGAATTATATTTTGGCTAACAAAAATATGTATTTCAAGATTGTAATGTTCTTAATAGATTCAAAAGAAGTGATCATTATTTAGTGAGATATATGTTAAAGCAAAATTAGAGATGAATGCTATTGAGAAAAATAGTCTTTTATAAATTATATATTTTTACTAAGACAATAAAGCCAATTACTCAAGGCTTTAATTAGTTTATAAATGTAGATGATAACAATCAACCCTTAAGCTATCAACAATCTGAATCTGTAGTCAAGACAATTCCCTTTAACAATCAAGAAGGGTGCGATTAATCAGGCAAGTATAATCTGTTCTAAAAGCAGACTAATAAATAGTCAATTATAACTTCCAATCTTTAGTGCCCTTATGAATGTATTAATCCATAGATAAATGTGGTACTACATTTATTTTTAAAGGAGGTTACTTATTGTTGATAGCTTAAGGATTGATTGTTATCATTTATATTTATAATCCAATTAAAACATTGAATAATTGGCTTTATTTTCTTAATAAATATGTAATTTATATGGAATTTGGAAGTTATAAAGGACTCTGCTTTCTGAATCGGGAAGTTATAATTGACTATTTATTGGTCTGCTTACAGACCAAGTTATATTTGCCTGATTAATGAGGTTTATTTAAACTTTTTTGCATTATTAATCTCACACTCTTTGATCAAGTTGCAATCTTTAGTGTCTATATAAACATATCAGACCATAGATAAAGGTGGTACCTCCTTTATTATTAAAGGTTGCCTTGACTACAGGTTAAAATTATGGATATCTTAAGGGTTTATTGTTATCAACTACATTTATAAACCAATTAAAGCTTTGAGTGATTGGTTTTATTGTCTTAGTATATATTATGTGTTTGAAAAGGAAGATTTTTTAATAGATTTGTTTTATACCATTTACACCTTTCTTAAACACTATGTCAATACTCTTTATTTATATCAAACTAACAGTTTCGACTGTCCTGCAGTCATCATCAGAGTTCTTCACAATCCTATTTCCAAAGTGTTTAAAAAAGGTGTAAATGGTATGATAAGTTAAAGTAAAATCAATACATAGGAAAAGGAAGAAGTAGAAAATTAGATTTGTTTTACTAATTATTATTTATGCATCTGAAATTTGGACACTTACCAAAAGAGCAATACAGATAGGCATGGAGTGATTTATGTTGGGAGTAACAGAACAAGAAAGGATTGAAAGTGTAATATCAGATATTATTGAAAGAATTAAGAGTCTGAAGTGGAACTGGGCAGACATTTTCCAGAAGTGATAATAGATAGACAGTTGAAGTTTGAAATTGGATTTCAATAGATTGTAAAAGATCTAAAAAGAGATCACATGTGAGATGAATTGAAAAAATATGAAAGTTTATTGTTTTTATGTGGAGAAGGCAGACTAAGGATCAGAGAAACTGGATTAAACTTGGAGAAATCTTCATCCTTTATGGAATGGCAAGGGTTGAAAATGATGATAAATAGTGATAGCAAGAATATTAAAATAATAACTTTACTTTTTTAATAAGCAAAGTATATTATTAAAGTATTTCTTAAATAATGTATTCAAATTTTTACACTTGAAAATGATAAAGTTAAACCTACTTCGTACATAAATATTTGTATCAATTTCTGATTGGTTTAAATGTGTTGAAGTACCTGGTAGTGTTGAAGGAGTCAGTTCTCGGATTCCAGTTCAATGGCTTCTATTTTTTTATACACAGTGTAGTTTATAATACCAGAGATTTGCTAATATGTAGATTTAAAATCATAATGCAAATTTTTTTTGTAATGCCTTCATAGCATTTTTGCACTTATTTCTATGAATATACATATATACTCATATGTGTGCGTGTGTGTACTTTTTTCTTAATAACCACATTGTTGATACTAAATTTCATTTGTTTTTAAAGATGTTTTTGGTGAAATGACACGTAGAGATAAAGCCTTCACTATTCTTTATAGAGATATATTATGGTTGAAATTTACTTTTGAATATGGCTCATCAAAGCAACTCCCTTGGGTAAATGATGTGTTAAAAATAATGATTGAAGTTAAAGAGGTAATTAATAATAAAGTTCAAAATTTCTTTAATTTTAAAATTTTACTCTTTCATCCTTATTTTTTTCTTTTTCTTTATAGATAATTCATTTATATCCGTGGTTATTTTGGAGAAGTGATTATTTACTAACATCAGTTCAGTGTAAAGTATCTTGTATATAATGTTAACTAATATTATGTTTGTTAATAAATAATATGTATAATATTATAAAATTTATTGTGTCAAATATTATGTAATACACTCAGAGTGATCCTCCTAGAATTTTTATTATACTATAATACATTAATTATTAAAGAATGTATATTTTCAATTATATATATATGTGTGCATATACTGTCAGTATGAGATAGAGCACAGAAATGTTAAAAGATTATGATTTTCAGCACTATACAGTTATTCCATTACCAAAATTAATGTTTAGCATTTAGTAAATTTGTAAAATAAATTATAACTCTGGTAATTATTTAATATGTACAAAATGTCCATTAATTTCTGAAAGTTTTTAGGTTCTTTTAGGCTTGAGGTTACAAGCTTAAAGCAACAGATGCAATGTTGTTCTCCTAATCCTTTTTTTTATATTGCTTTCAGTGAGAGAATAAGATTTTGCAATATCACGATAAAAATAAAAGATAGCAACAATTTATTTGATCTGATTTATTATTTAATAAAGTTATAATGTTTATTTTTTTATATAAATTAAATCACAATATATTATATGGATATTTTTAATGTTAAACAAAAATAGACATATGTATAAAGATAATTTTATTTGGAACTTCCATTTTACATTCACGGGCAGTTAGTTTGCATATAACTCGCTGGAGATTTCCAGTACTTCCGGTATTATTTCATTTAAAACTTCTATTATAAAAATTTGCTTTAATTTACTAGACTAAAATATTACCACTATCCTCTCTCTTTTTATTGCTTTCAGTTAATGTTGAGAACAAATTTGCGATATCATTCTTTGATAAAAAGCCATCAACTTTTTTTGTCTTTTAGTTTATGATTAAAAAATAATTTTTTTAATAAAATAAGTTAATGTAATATTAAATGGATAATGTTAAAAATATGTTGTTGTTTTTTAAACGAATTATATACTATAATATTAAAATAATAATCATAGCTACTGCAATCATTCTAATGTTGACAAAAACAGCTCCGAGTCCTACTCATATGTTCTTGGCGCAGTTTCACATTATGAAATTATTATATAGTGGGAGAACTGTATCCACAGTAATGGGTTCCAAGGCTTCCGTGGACAGTATAGAAACTTGGCTAATAACAAACACTGTATATCAAGTAAAATGTACTGTATGTATGCAGTAAAAAAAAAAATCGATATATTTATATATACACATAGCAAAAATGTTTTAGCACAAAAATATCTATATAGAATACTATATGTGCATTCGTGTATAATATTTTAATTTAAACTAAACATAATTAATAAGATCATAGATAAAATAAAAATCCAAAAATCTTTCCTCCCCCGCCGCACTCGCTTCTTGAATTTCTAAAAACATTTATAAAAGAATGTGTTATTATTAAAAGCTAACAGATTTTTGCAGAAACTTATTTTCAAATTGACTGAAAAAAATATATATATGCACACCTAATTCTATTGCTTTTATTAAATTACTTTAATACAATTAAAGCAATTTGAAAAGAAAAAGGTTTTGTAAATGCAATGCAGTATTTGTAAATACAGAATATTAAAATTTTCTATGTATACTATGAATATTTGCATATATATTTTGGACTAATGTGCTGAAAGTTGATAATGAAAGTCAAAAGATAATTTAAAATTCGTTTTTTTACTCATTTTCTTTTTTTTATATATGTATTTTTGTGCAATTGTGTAAATTTGTAAATGATAATACTGTGTGTGTAAGGCTCCACTGTATTTTTAAAGCTTCCATGAAGCTATATATTTTTACTAAGTTCTGTAACTTATTCAAGCATGATTCTGTGAATTCATGAATAATAAAAACATATCGCCTTACATGTTATATAACTTATATAAAATATTTGTAAATAGTTTTTATTCTCTGATATGTTTATTATTGTATTTTTGCAAAATAAAATGTTTACTTGTATTTAAACGTGCACTAAAAATATGCTTTTGTATGAATATTTAGTTATAATATTGAAAATAAAGATAAAAAAATCATTTATATTGCATTAGTCAATCCATTTATATTTCTTAAAACTATTAATTGTTGTATATATACACATTAATAACTATTTAATACTTTTAATTGATAAATTTAGTTTGGGAAGGATAATTATTTTTAATAACAATATATTAATTTATATTCTGAATCACTATCTGTGTTTTAGAATATTTATAATTTAAGATTAATGTGATATGTATAAATATTGAAAGTTTTAATGAGATTTTATACTTACCTTTTTAACTAGAATTCAGCTACAAATGTAACCAGAAAGCAGCGACTAAAAACTAGCAAAGGAATCTGAAATCATATTAACCGCTAATTATATTATTGGTTGTGTCAGCTAAAAATCAAAGCTTTTAATTGGCCAGCTCACAAACTGAAGACAAGTCAATTGTCAAAATATTTTCACCTTTAATATCATATTGACTTTATATTCGTTTATAAAAAGTATATTAATAATTTGCCAGGTTATGAAAGTGAACGAAAGTTCTTTCAAAAATAAATTGCTATTTATTTATTATAAAATATTTAATTTCGGCAAAATAAAAGTGAACATATAAACAAAGAGTTGGTGACGTAAATGCTTTTTACATTATAGAAAAGTAAATATTTCTTTTTGCTAAATCTTAAATATTTTTACTAAAATCTTCAATATTTTTCGAAAATAATTTTGTTTTTTTAGTATACTCTATGAAAATGATTTGTAATTTCTCAAAATATACTTTTAATATACTTTAAATCATATTCGAAATGAAAACCTCAGCGTTTTTCTTTATTTTCTTTGATCAGGCGGTTTCTGTTCTTTCCAGCCAATCAGAATGTCTTTGTCGGCTGAGAGCCAATCACTGACAAGCTTCTTTCTTTGTTTAGCTTTAAATGTGGTTTTTTTGATTTTTTTACTTGTAAAATAATTCAGAAGAGGGCACCATCTTACAGAACTTTTAAAAACCTAATCAATAACTGTCAAACGAATATCCTAGCATTAAAAATAACGGAATTAGAGTGACGTCAACTGCCAACGAGAGATCTCGTAAGAGGCGGGAAAAGGGTTAATATTATTTGTTTGCCTCATTCCCTGTAAATCAAAAGTGGATTCCATTTTTAGCTTACATGCTAATTTTAAAGAAAGGCAGTACACCAGGTTTCAACATTACTTGATATATGGGAAAGCTTGAAATATTATTTTTCAATATTTTCTTGAGTAAACAATCCTTTCCCATAAAGAATTAAATATAATAATTAAAAGATTTTCACAAACTCACATATATAAATATCAAAACTTTAATAGAATTTTCCTCATGTTTTAAATTAGCCAGATTTTAATTATGATATATGCAAGCAACCAATCGATTAAAAATTGACAATACAAATAAATTAAAAGTATATCCCATTTCTGACTTATGCCTACTTTTAAATAAGGGAAAATATGAGACATCTGTACTTAATTTGTTATATTGCCAGTTTTTGATTGGTTATTTACCTGGTTATATTATAGCTCAATTCTAGCTAGAAAAATATATAAAGTAATAGAAATTAATTTTTTTTATATTAAATGCTTGTACTGACTCCATTAAAAAGAAATAAAATAATTGTTTCTTTAGCCATAAATGCAGTTTTTAGATTTAACTTGAAATAAAAGATGGGGGGGTCCAAAAATTAATTAAGTCTATCCCTTGTTATAAAAAGTAGGGATTGTCTTAATTAATTTATGAATCCCCATGCCTTTATTTCAATTTAAAAACTAATTGTGTTTGAAGAAACAATTATTTTATTTCTTTTTAATAGTCAATAAAAGCATTTGATATATA
This sequence comes from Epiperipatus broadwayi, assembly GCA_028023455.1. Taxonomy (NCBI): domain Eukaryota; kingdom Metazoa; phylum Onychophora; class Udeonychophora; order Euonychophora; family Peripatidae; genus Epiperipatus; species Epiperipatus broadwayi. Next base: position 431,482 of record JAQFVV010012681.1, on the reverse strand, counting down.
AAAAAAATTTATCTCTATTATTTTTAAGTTTTTAGTATTGGCACAGTAAATGAAAATGTAAAACTATATAGTACTTTAAATTGACTGGACCTTTATAGTTGATATTGTGATGGTACAAAGTTGATATGTATGGAACATGTATGATCGCTTGAGGATGCCACCAAGACAAAGTCTACTGACTTACTGTGTTGACTTATTCCACAAGATAACTTAAAGTTTATATTTTTTTTTAATATCATCTGGAAAAAATGTTGTTGCTACAGAATTTTTTTGCTTACTGTATGGAAATGAAAAGAAAATTGGAATGAAGAGAGAGAGATTTAATTGGATTTGGAAATAGGAAAAATATTGCTAGTGTTTGGAAAGTGTTTCGTTATGCCATTTTAAATATAAAAGAAAAAAATTATTTTCTTGTATTTACTGCAAGAAGGCTTTAAAACTAAGTTGTATGTAAGATTAGTTGGTTTTTTTAATAGGTTTGCTTCTAAAGAATTTTTCAATTTAAGAAAGAGAGTGATTTATTTGAGAAAGAAGATAACGTTTGAGATGTAAGGCTAGCAAGTATGTATTTATCAATCGTCATTAAAAAAAAAAGTTTTTCTCCTTTTGTATAGAAGTTTGAAGAGTAGTAGAAAAAGTATAAATTTAAATATAGAGTAGAGGACTTGAAAAATAAGGAATATGGATTGCATTTGTATTCCACAATATATATTTAATGATCAGAAGGAAATCAAGTGTGCTGTGGTAGAGTGTACTGTATGTGATAAGATTTATCATTTGAAATGCTTAAATAAGACTGGGAAGGATGTAACCGTTGGTGTAGCTATTTAGATTGTGTATATATGATAAAATAGGTGAAAAAATGATTTCTAAGTGTCGATAGTTTAAAGAAAAAATCAGGAGAAATGTAGCAAAATGTAGTTAAGGAAGATATTATTATATATATGCTAGTTAGTTAAGGAAGATAGCGTACATTTTTAGTGGAGTGACAAGAGATAAAATAAGTAGTGCAGTGGAGATGGTTAGCCGAAGAATAAGAAAGATAGGGGAAGAAGTAATCCTTCAAAGATATGTAAGAGCCAACATTTTAATAACTGTCCTTATGATTGCATCAAGGCATTCGTAAAAAGATTTGAAATTAATTCTTACCCTGGTATGTCGCCATGTTTTTTTTCCATGTTTAATATGTGCGCATGCTCATCTTAACAGGGTTTAGATGAATCAGTATACTATATATATATCACATTTAGTATGAGTACATAATACATGTATATATATTGTAAATGAACTTCACTTAATATATATTTTACTTTAAATCAATATCACATGTATATATAAGTCATTAGATATTTCTACAGTAAGTTAATATATATACTCTTAATGTATATATTATATTTAATATATATAACATAATTATATATATAAATATTAAATGCTAAACTAATCAACAAAATAATGAAAATTACCCCAAATTCACAATTCAATCAGAGTAGCCAAAAAAATAAACTAAAATATAACCAATGATCACTGCTACAAGCAGACTTCTCAAGTGTAAAGAACTACAAAATAACAACATAATTGTTATTTTATAGTTCTTTACTCTTGAGGTCTGCTTGTAGCAGTGCAACCATTGATTGTGTTTTAGAGTTTTTTTGGCTAGTCTGGTTGAGTTGTGAATTTGGAGTAATTTTGATAATTATATATGTGTAATAAATTAGTAACTAAGTTTTCTATTTAAAATTGTTTGATAGTTTTTAGTTTAACAGTTGTTTTATGATCAGTATTTTAAATAATAATTGCAAGTTTTCTTTTTTAACTTTTTTTTTAAAAAAAATTATTTTAAAATAAAAACTATCAATTTTAAATAGAAAACTTAGTTACTGATTTATTATATGTATATAATTATGTACTCATACTAAATATGATATATATCCATTAAAAATTTAAATGGTTAAAAAATGTTATTAAATTGAAAGAAAAAACTTATACTATCCTTTCACGATCATTATTTAAAATAAATCCAAGATCTAAGAATAATTGTTACATGAAGTTATTGAATATTTTTAATATTGTTCCACCTTTTCTATATCTGTCAAACTATTTTGACATACTGAAAAAATGTGTTTCCAATGGATTAGGCTGGTATAACTTAATTATATATCAATTTTTAAGCATTTCTATTGAATTTAAAATATATTAATCCTCGATTTTAAAGATCAAAAGTTAATAAACAAACAAACCGATTCTCCAACTTCAATAAAAGCATTTAAAAAATGACTTTAGAGTTTATAGTAACATTGTAGTTCAATCATTTTAATTAAATAATTTTGTATATCAATAAAGATAAAATACAAATAGCCATTTTTTTCTATATAATCTTTAACAAAAAAAACTCATTATTTTTTTTCATATTTCACTTGCCTTTTACTGGTTAAGTCAAATTTTTAATATATATAATTTAAATGGACCTTTGAACAAATATCTTAGTTTGTTCATATTTATTAATGCATCAATAAATGATATTCTAGTCATTGGACCTTTTTATTAGTATTATTACACATTCTAAAAAAGCCAGAAATCATTTAAATCAAGGAAAGCTTAATTAAAAATGAACTTAAGATTAGAAAATTAGGCTTTTGACAAATTGGGGATGTAGTTAGTCAAGGAAAAGACTTAGAAGATGACTAACAAAAAAATGAAATATTGAAAATATGGATTTGATCAAAATATTAAGAATTGAAATTATCTGTCAGGAAAAGATCTGGATAGTTGATGTCAAAACACTTGAACAGATAGGGAAAAAAAATATTTTATTGATCTATTAGAAAACAGATTTATAATTTTTTTATAAACAGTCTTGAGAATTCATCTACAAAAATATTAAATCATGATTGTTATTGTGAATGGAATGTCATTCATAAGACTAATATTAATATAATGCCTGTAGCCATTGTAGAAATATTGGAATTAGATTGTTTTCTCTATAGTTGATGGGTCACATTAGTCAGTGGGCTCTTAGCATTGTGACTTTTCAATACTCTGCTATATTTTTCTGTGTGATTTGTTTGCACATTTGATGCACATGTAGTATGTGTGATTGTAACATGATCTATGCTGTCATCAATTGGTTAACAAGAAGCATAAAACTGTTAGGAATCTTTATAAATTGAAGTTAAATTAATATTATTTCAAACATTGATTAATGATTTTAGACTTTTTATAATATTTATATCATTTAATTTTGATTTTTCTTTCTACTCTCGTGTTTACATAAGTCCTACTTATATATTTTAAAAAATGTGTGTTTTATATGTAAAATGGTTATTAAGCTATTATTAAACATAAGTTTAATATTTAGCTATTGAACCTGTTTTGCCCACAATTGGTATGCATAAGATTTTAACAATAAGTTTATTTCTTTTGATTAAGAGACAACTGAATATTAGTGCTTGGTGATTGAGATGTATCATCATTGTGAGATGTTCTTTCTTTTTCTTGCTGGTAATCTATATTAGGATTTAGTACAGTCTTATATTTATTAGTTTATTTATATTTTTAAGATAATCATTATCATATTAATGAATCCTATTACAACTGTTTCCTTTGTGAGTTTAAGAAATACAAGATATACTAATTGCAAAAAATAACAAATTCATTATTTATTCTATATATATATTTTTCAATAATTTGGGTTTTTTAAATAATAATAATACTAACACACTCAAGTTGTAAAAAAATCAAACTCGATTTTATTCAAAAATTCATTTACAAGTGAGATAAAATGTTTATAAAAATTGTGATATTTAAATTAAAAATTTTTAAAAATAAGAAAACATTTGCAATTTTATTAACAAATTTTATTAGACAATGTTTTGCCATGTTTAGCATGCTTTTATTTCAAAAAGACAATTTAATACTGTAAAAGGAAATTTTACAAACTTAATAATGAAAAGAAAAATTATACAATTATATACTAAAAGCAAGTCCAAAAAAATCCTTTTATATGATAAGAAATGCAGCATTAATAGCAGTTAGTACTTATTTCTTCTGAAAAACATACAGGATGTGTGTGTATGTGTATATATATACAGAAAATAGAATGGTATATTAATATCTACAAATTATGATTAGAAATATGATCCATTAACTAAAACTTCTTTATTTTATATGTAGAATAAATTACTATTAATATACTACTGTAAAAAAAAAGTTTTTATGAGAAAAAGTGATTGTAGTTTATTATAGTTGTATATGGGTGAAACATATTAAGCATTTAAAATAAATTATTTTTGTTTTGTTTTTTTAAATATACATTATTATATTTGTAGTAAGCAGTTAAAATAAATAATTTTTGTTAATTTATATATATATTATAATATTTGCAGTAATTTATTCTTCACATTCAAATATATATATAATGAATAAGGAAAATATATCTAATGCTAAATTTTAAATGTCATCAACTTTACTGTTTTTTATATACATACACACACATATTATCTATTCATTATATTTTTATTAATAATACTTTATTCATAAATAACAAATTTAATAAGCAATTATTATACTTATATTAATGGACAATGTATATCAAAAAGTTCAATGTTTTTATTTAGTAGACAGAGAATTTGTTTTAATGCAATTAGTTACATTCAAGTGATCAAAATATATATTCTATTACTCTTTCCATATATAGTGCAGCATATATGTGTCATCAATTTCTCTGACAGCAGCAAATTCTTTGCTTGGGATTTTTGTGAATTTTCTTCTCGTAAAAAAAAAGAACATTCAATATATTGTACTTCATCTGCATATTCATGGTGATGGAGAGAAAAAATATACCCGCAAATGCTATTTATCAATATTTAGGGAAAACTTAAGGAATTTATTTTTAAGATAAAACCTTCCTAACATTTCTACATTTGAAGATTTAATTTTTATTTTGATCCCATTTGAAAAAGTAATTTATAATATTAATATATATATAAATAGACATATTTCTTCATATTTGTAAACATTAATAAATTATCCGACAAAGTAATAAAATAAAATATAAAAATGAAAACCGTCAAATGATTTTAGCAATTATTTAATTAATTTTAGCATAGATGGGAGGGGGGCAACAATTTAAAAATAAGTAAGAATACTGTGCTGATGGGAAAGTGTGATTTATTGAGAAATGATAAGATATTAAGAAACAGAACATTTGATAACTTTGATACAACTTTGTTTATATCTGCTTTCATTTTCAAATAATGAATAATAACAAACTTTTTTATACATTTTATATTGGTCTTCACAAAAATTAAAATTACGATATTACACAACCGCTATTAGTTTTAGGATCTTTGTTAGTTTGATGAGTTGCCGCTTCTTTAACAGGTGGGAGTTCAGTCTTGTTTTTAGAATCCTGAAACAAAAAAAAATGTGTGAATATATGTATGTGTGTATATAGGTATAAAATTACTAATAACATAAACAATATGGGTACTCATCTTTTAGCTAAAGACGCCGTTCTATGGCGCGGTTTTTGCGCCAAAACACATTAAAATGCTGTTTCCATGGCCGACATGTTCGAACCCGCTTTTTCAATAGTACAACTTTTTTGTTGTGCTACAGAATGCAGGCCACTATGTCGTGTCACAGTACAGCATGTATGTTGCATGGTAGCAAATATATTTTGCGAATTCGCATAATTTATAAAACAGTTACGACTTGATGAGAGAGTTTGTATTTGAATCGGATGAAAATGTTGTTTTCATTGATTTTTTTTTTTTTTTAAAGGATTAAAATGTCCAGATTTTGTAAAGTAATAATTCTAAGACTTTTTAAAACGTACTGTATTGAAGTTTTAATTGGGAAAATGTTAAAGATCTAGGTTTTTAGTGAGTTGCAATTAGGTAACGCGTCAAGTAACGTACTGTTCGTAACATTCCATGAGACAAAGAAGACTTCTACTGTGTGTATATTTTTGAAGTAAAAAAGAGTGGTACCAAAAAAATATCCAATAAGAAAAGTACAAATATACAGGTTTTTATGTAAATTTAATAAAAAGCAAATATTATAAACTTGTTTAATAAGTAAAGAAGACATTTGTATGTGTTTGTTGTTGTTTAAAAAAGTTTGAGTTTCTTTATTTTGTCCGAGTACGGTTACGATTTTGAATTTTTTTATTTTAGCATTACAAACAAGCAGAACACTAACCCTAAAACTAACCCTAAGTCTAACCGCAACAACTTTTACTTTTATTACGATTATTATTTTTTAGTTAAACAACAACAAAAAAAGTCGTAACACAAGTAAAAAAATATCCGATAGAAAATGGATAAAAAAAAAGCCGTAACACAAGTAAAAAAATATCCGATAGAAAATTGATAAAAAAAAAGCCGTAACACAATTTAAAAAGTATACGATATAAAAAACACGAATCAAATTGTAATTTGTTGATTTTATTTTACATTTATTATTATCATTTAAATTGTATACGTTAATAAAAAATAATATTTAAAAAAGACGATTTTGTTTTGTTTTTATTTTCGCATTACAAACAAAAAAATTATTAAAATCAACGCCCCGTGAATGTTCATATTTTATAGTTTTAGCGTGAAAACGATGCCATCCAACGGCGTCTTTAGCTATAATACAAGCACCACAATATGATTTTAAGAACAATAGTTTACTCTATATACTTCATTCCAGAACCATTTAATCATCAGTTCCTTTTTATTACACCAAAAGCAGATTTATTTGTATCTATAGTACATTCTAGAATTTCACGATTTAGTGCTATATATATATATACAGTTCGGTTAAAAAAGAATGTATAAGTTAAAATAATTTTAATTTGTCAAATTAAAAAATTCCTCAGGGAATTAAAGTTACAAATTTAATCTGATAAAGAAAAAACATATCTGTAACTGGATTTTTTCTAATTAAAGATAATCTTGGAGTAGTGGCTCATACTATAAATCCCCCTAAAATATAAATGAGCTCAGCCAGACTTAAGTTTAAGAGCTAAGAAGGAAGGCAACAGAATATGTCTAGCAGAAGAACTAAAGCAGCCTAACAAGAGTAAATCAAATTGGCACAATTGACAAACTATTGGAATTTCCGAGAACCTTTTCATTAATGCCAAAAATAAATGTGAGTAGTCCTATAAACCATTAGAATATCCGGAATTATTTAAACATCAGGAAAAATAGTAATTGAAAATTCGTAAATTATTAAGTGATGCCATTACTAATCTAAATTATAGCACAGCTTAATAGTGGAGAATTTGACATACATAGAAGGCCAAAATAGCTCATTTCTGCAAGACATATAGAAAAACACTTTTTAATAAACAATATCAAAAAGGATGAGAGAAAAATTGCCACTCTATTATATTTTGTGGGCCTAGAAATAATCCAAATAGAAAATCATCTATGCAATCCTAAAAAACCCAAAGAATTGCAATATTCAGAATTACAGGCTATATTAAATATATATTTTGATCCCAAATCCACTAAACATGTAGCACACCTACATTTTCAAAATCATAGACAAAGTAGAGATTAGAAAACTCACAAATTTGATATTGCATTACAAGAATTAGTGAAAAATTGTGGTTTTGGAAATTATTTAGAAATGATGCTACAACAATTTTTGTGAGGCATGTGTGGTGGGAGACTGAGAACAGCTATTAATAATCAAAGACCTTACAAAACAGCAATCAAAATGGATCTCACCCTCGAAGGAGCTATGGAGTAATCAAAACAGTTTCAGATTGCAAAAGTAGCAGAATGGCATCAAATAAACATTGTTAAAACAAATGAAGAAATTAATTGTTAGAGGTGCGGAAAATCTGGACACTTAGCTAAAACATGTAAATGGAAAAAATAAAAACATGCTTGAAAATCCAACTTGGTAATTTAAACTTAAAAATGATTAGCAAATGCTTCTAAAGAACATACATCAAATTTCCTACCAACTGGTTTTGAGATGAGAACTAAATTGTCATTTATAATATATGCATTAAAGTCTTCAAGATAAAAAATTTGGTATTTCATCAACATTAACATAATAAAACTATCCAACAAGGAATAAAAACTTTCTTTCTTTGAATATAAATCAAAGTATGAACATTGTAAAATGGGCACACACAGAAGTCATTGTGCAAATAGTCTAGAATTGCAAGAGTTGAAAATAGCAAGTTAGACTTTATAACAATCCAATAACTATGCAATCTCCTTTCACTCAACCTGGTTTTTTTTTTAAAAAAAAATTTATATTTGTCAAATGAAACATCCAGGAGAAAAATAATGGATTTCACTAAAAACAGATATATTAATCTTAAACCATAATAACTTCTTAGCTACAAGCACTGTCTTATGGTCAAGTCTAGTAGAGTCCACATCAAACAAATTATATTTCACATACATATTATATATATTCACCCACAATAAGTTTCAGCTTTCTTCTTTACTGAAAGATTTGTTGTATTGTCAAAGTTAAAACTTAGAATTATATAACACCTATTGAGCTCTTTAAAAAATGATCAAATGGTTTATTGCATGGGAGTTCATATGAACATTCACGTGAAGTATGAATAACGGAAGGACTGAACTGAACTGCGATCCCATGGATTTCAAGTTCTAGAGTCTAATACTGTACTATTGCTCTAAACCATGTATGACTTTCCAGAAGATGCTGTAATTCATAAATTTCATCTCTTTATGACTTATTATACCATATGCATATTTAATTCAATTGGTGACGTTTTTAAAAAATGGAATTGAACACATTTCCACCTGACCAGAATATATTTGAGGATTTATTCAATAATTATGAAAACAACTTTTTTTTTTAAACAAATATGTGTTTCCAACTATCACTTTGAAACAAATAACATATATATAAATATGATAATAAAGGTTTTCATGGTTAAACAGAAATTCACAGCAGAGAGAACTTCTCATAACCTTTGCAAAATGGATCAGGTTGTTATTAGTCTTTAAAAAGTTTACAACACTAACATAGAAAATTCTTTCTGGATATGGACAATGTATCCATGAGAACTGTGGTGACAATTTTTAAAATAACTAACTAGTGTAGGTGCATTTTATAATTTTTTTTTTCCAATTCATTCTGTGTATATGATGAAGTATTTTAACTATATGGTCAAAGAAAGTTGATGAGAAACTTGTAAGTCAATCCTATTTCTCGGATAATTACTTAATTTCAAATTTCTTTCACTATTACTATGTAAAACTTAATATGCTTGATGCATGTAGTGAAATTAAAAATTATTTTAATTGAAATAATTCTTCATCACGACTTAGCGCTTTCAGAGATTCTCTCTTTATAATCATAGCCTTTAACTGTAATAAAAGAATTTTAATTTTACTGTATGCGTCAAGCATATAGATAATTACTTAATAAAATTATTGCTAGTGGAATAGGAAAGTTGTTAAATAATATCCCATAATCAGGAATATATTGCATTGCTTATATTTAAGCTTTTCAGCCTTTTTAAAACTGTCATATATTAATCTTGAAGCTTTTTGGTACAAACAAAACAGAATTTAATGAATTACTTGATTTTCTAAATATATCCTGCCTTTAGACTTTGAATGCTTTGGAAAATATTTTAAATTTAAAAATACATTTATTAATTTTATCAATGATATGTTTCACGGAAAACTGCTGAGTTTTCAAAAATAAAAGGACCATCATTATAAAACAATAATTCAAGTACCATAATTACTTATAAGCACCTTTTTATCTATTTAGTTAATTATAAATCTAAGAGTCTGAAATGAAAACGTTTTCAATCCAAGCTAATTTGCTTATATAATTGTACAGATCTCGACCTAATTCAGTACCTATACATTTTGATGTCTTTGGTTTATTAATAACCATGATCGCCATTATCCTATGGACAGGATTGGTTTTAAACCATTAAAACATTACATGATGATCATTTCCTATGCTTACACAAACTCTTTAAACCATATACGATGCGCTGTGGCTTCTCCTTTATCGAAGTCGGGAATCTCTCTGCCATTATTCCCAGAGAAACCTGTTAGCCATCTCACCTTCCCATTCCATTCCTCACTAAGTTTTCCCCATATTCTTCTCTATCCTGCTCCCTCCCATTTGTCCACTCTTCTTTATATCTAGATCCCCCTTATCTTTTTCCAAACCCAAGAACCCACTTTCTGTATAATCACTTTGTTTATATTTATTCTTCCACAACTTCATTGTTTGTACCCTTTATGCTTGTAAGCATTTACATTCAATTAGCAGATGCCTAATATTTTCCATGTCTTCCTTACATAACTTGCAGACTAAATCACCCACATTTCTCCATTTATGTGTATAATCCCTTGTTGTTAACAATCCTGTTCAAACCTTAAACAGTAAACTGCTTTCCTTGCCAGACTAATCAATGAATATTAAAAAGTTTGTGCATCAAAATCCCTACCTAAAACCTACTCATCCAATATCCACAGACTAGTTTCTAGCTAGTGGCTTTTATCAGTGAGGAACTCTGTATCTGAGAACATTGCACCTAAATCTTTGGATTGAATGCAACCTTCCAGCAGGCACTTTTTATCTATTTAGTTAATTATAAAGCTAAGAACCTGAAATGAAAATGCCACAATATTTTCAATCCACGCTAATTCACTTATATAATCATGCAGATCTGAACTAGTTCAGTACCTATACATTTTAAGTGTCTTTAGTTTATTAATAATCACAGTTACTATCCTAGCTATCAGCATGATTGATTTTAAACCATTCAAACATCACATGAACACCATTTTCTATGCTTACACAAGCTAATTCTCATCTTAGGATCTTGGCTTTATAGTTAACTAAATAGGTAAAAGGTGTTTGCTGGAGGATTGTATTAGATCCAAAGACCTGAAATGCAGTGCTCTCAGATCCAAGGCTCTTCACTAGTGGAAGTACAAACTAGAAATTTGTCTGGGGATAATGAACTAGTAGGCACTGAATGTATGGAAAGTTTGCTACTGTTTAAGCAGCTTGAATAAGCATAGGAAATAGTGATCATGTGATGTATTTTTTATAATGATTACGGTCAAATAGACATTCAACCAATTTCGTAATACTTATTTTATTACAGAAATTATATGAACAGGATGATTGTAAAACTGTTTTTAAAACAAGTAATTTATTATATTTCAGAGCTTCAGTAATCAAAGGACAATAGAAACTAATGCTATTATGTTTACGTTCCTAGATTATTTTATGGTTTACAGTTTTTAGAGAAAAGTTTTGGGCCCAATCTAAATACACATCCAGCAGCTATCTATCGAAGCTAGTAATCTGAAATTTAAAATTATTTTCAAGCTTTGAACTCAAGCCAATCTGCTGGTATATTTGACACTTGAGGCTTACTATAAATTCTGAAGCAAATAAAGGGAATTATTATTGGTCCCCAAAACATACATTAAATGAGATGTATTTTTGATAAATATTATCCTAACCAAATATAAAGAAGGGTTTACCTAAAGCAGAGATCATTAACATATATAGTTACTGTCCTAAGTATTAGATCTACATAATTGTATAAATAAACTGATTGAGTTCCAAATTTAAGCTTGTTTTTTTTTAACTTCAAGTTATTAGCATAATTGTAAAGAAATTAAAAATGACTGCTGAATGTGTAGATGCATTAAGTTCAAATATCCTCATTGAAAGGATCCATACTCAGAAATCTGATATAATAGTACTACTTTCTAGTATTCATTGATTACTCAAGATAACGAGAGTTCTATCTACTATACCTCAGAATCTTGTATTCCACATTTTAAATATTTTTTTAAAAAAAGTTTTATAAATATACCTGTGCTGGTTTTTCAGGTTGTGTTACTTGAATATTATTATAAGCAACTGGAGTCCAGAGTAGGTTGAGTGGAGGTAATTCAATATTTTCAGGGGCAACTAAACCATAACTTGCATTAGAGCTAAGAACTGGAACATTTTCTGGAATTTTATGATGATATCTATAAATAATAATTGTATGTGTAATATAAATCAATTTCATTGCCATTTTCAAAAATTTTAATATTAATATATAATGTTAAATTATTTAAATGCATACACAATTAATATACTATATATTGTAATGGGTCTGTACCCTTTCCCATTTGTACTTGATTAGACATGCTATTTTTATAAAAATATTTTTATATTATTAATGACTAACAAGATTTATTCATAAACTAATTCTTCAATTGACCGAGATGGACTTATAGTAGCCATAAACCAGGAGGCAAGTTATTTTAACTTCTCTCTCAAAGAATAAAATTAAATAGTAAGCATAATGATCTATATATGTAAATAGATACTCGGCCTTAGTTTTACTTATTAACATTTCCCTAACAATATATTTATGGATGTCTGCCTTTTTTTGATTCATAGGTGCTTGCATAAGAATTATACTGAAAGGGTTGAGGAGAGGAATCATAACTTGTTAACGAACGCCCAGCCACTAGCTAGCTCACTCAGGGCAGGTAGTACTTAGACTGACAGAGACATGAATATAGTATGAATCAAATTATCTAAATTATTCAATAACTAAAAGCATATCTACATTTTTAAACTAAATAAATAATTATGAAATAAATAAAAATATATAAATAACAGTGCTCAAATATTTAATGAATATAATAGCCTATATATTTTTTTCTACAGACAAAATGGTTGGTTATTACAAATTTAAATAGTTTATCTTTAACATTAATAGTATGATTTAATATCAAGAAATTACAGTCTATATCAACAATGCACACAATTTATAAGTTAGGAATAATATATATATTATCTTTGGATCCCTGGGGAAATTCGGTTGTTCAGATTTATAAAGTAAGCTTACTCTGGAAACACTGTGGCCACAGAAAGAATGTCTGTCTTTTGAAATTTCCAATGGCATGATGATGAATCAGGATATTTGCAGAGACGCAGATGGACAGACGCAGATTCTTTTAGCTTCAAATGGTTACAGGATCATGTAGCAGCTTTTTGTTTTCTTCGTAGAACAGTGGGATAAAGCCCAGCATGTTTAGGACTTTGCCCCAACCTATTCAGGTTAGCTGGCAAATATATATTTTCTTCCAAAATCATAAGTTAAAAATCTCCGATATTAATATTAAATATGGCAGTGAAAATATCAGCATAAAAAACTAAATACGGTTTCCTGATTTTTCTATTTATACCTTTTATTTTTCTAGACACTTCAATTCTCCTCAAAATGTTCGATATCTTTTCTTATTCTGTGTGATCTTAAGCCCAGTTTCTTTTGTCTTATTTTTTTGTTTTTACAAAAAAAAACTTTTAGCAAGGTTTTTTTTTTTTTGCATCTTAAAAAGTTTCATTAGATATCTTTAAAAATAACTTTAAACAATACTTATGGTAAAAGCATTCCATAGATAAAATCTGTTTCATTTTTTCAACATTTACATATTTTTTTCTTTTTATTAAAAATAAAACAAAAATTAGACACAAGAAAAAATATATACAATATATGATTTTCCAGAAGATTCTTTATGTACATTTGATTATATAATAACATATACATATTCCATTAAAACAAATGAGCACAAAACCCCTGCTTGAGCCAGTTTTGGCTATTTTATTCAATCATTTTGACTTAGTCAAATATATATGTATGACTACCACATATGCCTACATATGGTTAATGAATCCCTTAAACTTATAACAGGATTCAAACCTAGTTCCTGTTACGATATATATATATATATTTATTAAAATATACTTTGTAATAATAATTATAAATATTTCTTTCTACTAACAAGAAATAGCATTATATCTAATAAATTAGTCCCTTAGATTTTATATTACAATCTTAATAGTACTGCTGGAAGAAAGGATTATGTAAATTTAAGAAAATAACTTCCCTAAATTAACTTTATCCTTTTACTAATTAAGAAAATGAAAAAAAAAAAAAATTTCTTGAATCATAAACAAATTTTTTGTTATTCATAAAAATATCAGTATTCAAAATGGGGTAACCGAGATAGATTTTTTTTTTCAGGAAGATGATGATATTAATAGTTTACTTTAAATTAAAACATTGATCAAAAAAAAATTTATATAGATTAGTTCAATACAGACAAGTATCATTTTATTTAGAATATTATCACCAAAAACCTTTTATTTACAATCCTATAGGGTTTCAATTATTTCTCTAATAATCATCTTCAATCTGTAAATATAGAAGTGCCTCAATTCAATTTATAACACATGAAAGATCACCCAGAACAATCAAAATGTTCCATGATTATAATAAAAAGTAAATGAGTAATGAGATTTTTCTTATAATTATTAATTATTATAATTAATTGAATTTCATGTTACATAAGAGAAAGATATGAAAATATAATCTTATTACAGATGCTAATATAAATTAATAAATATCATAAACATCATAAATATTGCTTAAAATTAGCTAGATTTTGCATATGATTTCTTAACATTCTAAGATTTACCTTTAGATGGTTCATTAGACTAGAAGATGATTTCATTTATACATAATATGTCATTATTTATCTTCCAAAAAATGTTCATTCAATCATACTTGCTTGACGACGTCAATCTTAATAACAGAATTTATGAATGTATAAAGAGATTCCGCAAGACTAAAAATTAAGTTATTTTAGGACTGAGCAGTTAGTCAACTAGTCATTGCAAATTTTCTGCTTATTACAGGAATTGACTTCAGTGAACTTTCTAATGAACATGGCTAACCAAATCAATTATTTTTTCAAGACTATTCTGATCTTTTATTATCAATTATTGGTCTTAATCTTTTTATAGCAATAGCTGAAATAAGTGATGGATGATATTCATGTTATTTCATTTGTCTCTGCTTGGCTACAAAATGTAAAGTGAATATTTTGTTTCAAAAACATAATTTTATATAATAACATAGTGCATACTTATACATTTTATTTTAAAGTGCATTTATTACAAAATTATAAATATTGGTGCTAATACAAAACACATGTGTATAAATTTACATATACACATTAAAATAGAAAATTAGTAAAGAAATAATGAATAAATATTATTAGAAAAGAAGAGGGAGTAAAGGTATAGAGTTAAGAATAAAATATGATTATGAATAATAATGTAAAATATATATATTAATGGCTATATAATTATATGTTTAAATGTTGTAGCTCTGATGAAGACTGCAGGACAGTCGAAACTGTTAGAAATTATATTAAAAAAATTTGCATTAAAGTGTATATGTGGAGATTGATTATAAATAATATATATATAAATTATGCTAATTAGCAATATAATTTTTTTGTAGTTATGTATTGATATGAGCACTAAATCTTAATGAAGCTTAGAAAACAAATGTATACACAATCGTTTTTCAAACAAATAATTGCGCTATTCATTACAGCTTTTTAAATTATTCTATATGTCAACAAGGACTGCCCACATAATAATCAAATATGTGTTATAAAAATAGCAATCTAGGGATCAATGCAAAATAGCACTTTATACTTTTACCAAGCCACTAAGGCCAAGTCTAGAAAATACAATTCAATGTTCAATATGCAAGACACAAATCTTATTTTAAATATGCCAGAATATTATTCACAATAAGACCTAACATTTAGTTAATTATTGTGAAGATAAAATCTTTCATAATTTCGTTATAAAATATATCACCAACAATTTAGAACTGGGCTCAATATCATAGACTGGGAGTTTATTGACTGCCATGAAAACACAATTACTATATATAGTAGTCAAAAATAAATAAAGTACTTTGGATATTATAGACTTTAATTTAATATGACATCTGAAAATATTAAACAAATCTTATAACATTATATATGCATAACATCCTAATTAAATATGTGCACATTTCAAAATACAATCCGCCAATCACCTATTAAAAACTATATAAAAGATTTAACATAAAATTACTGAGCTATTTAAATAAACAACATATGACAGTTATGACCTGCCAAGTAACTGTACTGTATTGTGTTAATTTCTTAATATTATGTTAATTGATTATCAAAAAAACTATTCTTTAATAGACGAGGTGTGACAATTTAATACTGGGGATCGCAGTGTGGTGTCACTTATGACCTAATTGTATCGAAATCATAAGTATTGTGTTTGAACATGTTGAAGATAATACATAAGTAAATTTTAAGCTGAAAGAGCTAGTTGTCAGTTAGCTAATGAGAAGATAAACAAATATACATGCCTATGCTTTGGTGTAAAAATGGGTCATAATGTGCTCATTCTGAGACACATCATGCCTATTTGCTTGATTTAGCTTCCTATGATTTTTGGTTATTTCTAAAATTAAAAACTTGCACCGAAAGGATGAAGATTTTATACTATAACTGATATCTAAAAGAATATAAGACAGCAGAAAATGAGTTAGGTGTGCTTCCAGAAATGGGAATGCCATTTTAATTAGTTTATAGATGTGCAAGAGCCTACTTTGAAAGCGACAGTAGTCATTAGTATACACTTTCACTTGTATATTTTATGGTGGGCCATTCTGGAAATTAAACTGTCATACCTCATATATAGTACATGAATAAAATAATAAAGACATTAATTAGCTCAAAAAATGCTTGAGAAGAGTGAAATAATTACATGGCTTTTTACTGGATTAATATTTATTGTATAAATAGTGTGTACGATTTTAATTATATATTAGCTCTTTTTTATAATTTAACATATGCATATGATGTAACAAACTGTGTAAAGACTTTTATATAAAATAATCAGTTAATTTTGTTTACATCACAACATCTAACAGGCAAAACTCTCCATACAGTAGTAGTGGCACTGAGTGCAAGCAAGAGTAATCAATGGATTCCAGAAGGCTTGTGCATAAAATCCCCATCTAGTGCCTACTCATCCAATATCCCCAGACTAGTTTGTGGTTTGTGGCCTTCGTCAGTAAGGAGCTTTGGATCCGAGAGCACTGCACCTAGATCTAGGATCTAATGCATCAACTTCAGTAGCTACCTTTTATCTCTACTTATCTACAAAACTAAGAGAATAAAATTGAAGACACATTAATATTTTCAATTCAAGCTCATTAGCTTATATAGTCATATAGGGTCTGAACTCAGTTCAGTATTAATACATTTTGGTGTCTTTCACTATCCTATTAGCCAGGATTGGTGTTAAACCACTAAACATCACATGATCACTCTTTCTTATGCTTGCTCATAACTGTTATTAAACAGGCAAAACTCTCCACACAGTAGTGCCAGTCAGTGCAAGCAATCCTGCCTAATAATATAGTGATGGGCTCTGGTTTGTTAAAGAACCAAAACCCTAAAATGTATGGGTACTGAACTGAGTTCAGACCTATATGACTATATAAGCTAATGAGCTTGGATTGAAAATATTAATGTGTTTTCAATTTTATTCTCTTAATTTTGTAGTTAAGTAGAGATAAAAGGTGGCTGCTGGAGGGTTGCATTAGATCCTAAGATCTAGGTGTAGTGCTCTCGGATCCAAAGCTCCTCATTGACGAAGGCCACAAGCCAAAAACTAGTCTGGTGATATTGGATGAGTAGGCACTAGATGGGGATTTTATGCACAAGCCTTCTGGCATCAATTGATTACTCTTGCTTGCACTGAGTGGCACTACTGTATGGAGAGTTTTGCCTGTTTAATAACAGTTATGAACAAGCATAAGAAACAGTGATCATATGATGTTCAGTGGTTTATCACAACATCTGCATAACATTCAATATCTTTTGATCATAACTATTTTATCTATGGACCTTACTCTGATTCATTTTCATATCTGTAAGATGAACCCATTGGTATTTAGTACTTCAAAATTTTATGTTTTCTATTGCTATAATCTTTGTCAAATGTACCCTTTCACCTTCATACTACCAGTTCAAATCCAATAAACCAAAAATTCAACATATCAATTCCCCAGGAGAAAAAAAGAATAGTATTGTTTTGAGAATCTGTTAATTAATAAATTATAAGATTTACAAATAATTATTTGATTTGGTAAAATATCAAATATAATTGTTAAACATCTACATGAATAGTATATTAGCAAATCTTTTGAAAATATTTTAGTTTCAAATAAATTATAATAATTTTATATAAAAAAAAAGATTATTGAATATTGAAGCAATGGATCTGAAATCCAATCCATGCTTCACACCTTCCTATAAGCTTGATTAATATTGTAAACCTAAATTAAGTTTATAGGCCAATATCAGCAGGGTTTTGCATTACAGCTAAAATTAATTACGTTTATTAAATTTGTATTTGCTTGTAAATATTTTCTTTTAAATAAATTCCATTGTAACATTAAATTGCTGTTAAAAATATTACTTGTGAAAACCGTTTAGTCAAACATATATATACGTCAAGCATATATATATGAGTTAATGCAAAATTCTGCTGAAATAAAACGCTTATTGTATTAAAAGAAATAAGAATGTATTTTACTTTTAAATCTTGTTCAAATATTTAGTATGATTTGATTTTGAGATAAGCCCACCAACATTTTCTAAAAGAATGTATATTTTTAATTAGTTAAGCCCATTCAAGTCAAATTAAAGATGGCTTTCTCTTTCTTTTTTTTTAATTAATAAAATCCCAAAGTTTAAAGAAAGAAATTTAGAGTAAAAAAGTAAAAGCTATTTTGGAGGGTGTTACTTTGAAACAAAGGAGCATGGGGGGGGGGGGGCTTATCAAGATTTCAGATCATACAAACAATAGAAGGTAGCTGAGAAAAAAAGTTATAAAAGGGAGAGAACAAAAGAGGAGAGTCATTCAGATTTTGCTATTGCAAGGTTGATTCAAGATTTTGCTATTGCAAGGCATTCAGATTTTGCTATTGCAAGTTTCATTCAGATCTGCTCTTGCAAGGTGCATTCAGATTTCCCTTATTTTGTTTGTGATTTTATTCCCAAAAGTCTACAATTATCGTCTACAAATCATGAAGAAGTTTGAACCTGCTCAAGCTAAAAATCATATAAGTTTGATGGATTCTAATATGCTCGGCTAGGCAAATAAATAGCTTTGCCTATCGCCGGGGTTCCTCAATACCAGAAAAATGCCGTAGTATTTGCTCAATCGTCATCTGAACTCTGTGCCGTGTCTGGAGGACTTTTTGTGAAACCATGCTACCGATTTCCACTTTCCCTGTCCGGTCGAACACATCTCATCAGACGGATCAAGCTACGCCCGTCGATGGAACATGACCAAGGAATAAGGACGGTAATCATATCTCTCCTCATGAACTATTCATTATGCTACCCTTTTTGTCCATACTTTTTATAATTGCTTTCTTGAATATTTATGAAATGTTTGCTTAATGATATTTATAATGTAACTATTTTTATTAGACTAGTTAGATATATGTATATGTGATCATCTATCTCGATATTTAACCCCTTTTTCTTCGCTATTCTTCATTACTCCCATGTGTAAATATTTTAATTTTATTGCGGTTAAGTTTATTAGTTAATTGTTCATATAAAAATCCCTTTCCAGTTTTATTCATACTTGTAAAATTTAGTACGAGTAAGTTTCCTTTTTTCTTTTTTTTGTTTGCCAATTTGATCTCCTCGATAACGCTTCTTTGGTCCGCCATAGGCTTCTTACGTATGTCAGATTTAGCGATATACACCTTAAATGATTTTAAACTCTGTTTTAGTGCAAAGCAATTAGAAACTGCTTTGCGAAAGATTTTTTTATTATTACACTTTATCGAGCAGATTCGAGTTGACAATGTTTAATAAAACTGGGAAGGAAAGATTTAGACCGCAAGCATATTAATCGGGTTTTCATTGTCTCATAAGTTATTCATAAATTTCGGGGAATAGCGAAGGCCATTAAATTATTAATAATATGTCAAATGTCATTGATTAACGATATTTATTTAACTAAAAAGCTTGAGTTTGCTAGTTATCTTTCAATGCTTTGTTTTACTTTTAAATGATCCAGGCACGCAGAACACATATTTCTAAGTATTTTTGCAATTTAACTATTTAAGCTCCGCAGGTGGTTCTGTCCATGTCTCCCGCTGATGCTAAGCTCGTGGCTCGGGAAGAAAATATCTATGCGTGTCTCAGATAGTGTTGTTCGGTTGATGATAGCTTCGAGACTAGACGAATAGGGCAGAGGTCATAGTATTCTTGGTTTAATATCTCGCATATGGGTGGCCTCGAGGTACTTTTGCCTAGTATTCGAACTGGGTTAAATCAACATACATCATCTGACCGTCACAGTAAATTTTTTTTTTTCCGCATTCTGGCGCCCTCCCTTAAAATAGCTTTCGTACTTTATGTTACTTTAGTAATGCTTAAATCTGAGAAGTTTTAATATAATAATGTTTTTTTTTTTCGAAATATAACATTTTAGTTAAAGGTACAAATAGATAATAGAATTATGTTTCCGTTGTACAAATTTTTGTAAAGATTAAAATTGATAACATTCTTTCGTTAATAGAAATTTTTTGTAAGATCAAAAAGTTTGATAAGTTCAAACCATAGTGTTTCACTTTCTCTGCGTTAGTTTCCTTAATTAAATCAATAATTTTAATCATGCAGAATTTTTTTTTTTCACTTTTAAATATTTTGAAATTACGTTCTGTGCAAACAATAGATATAAAATAAGTTTTGTTTCAATAATAACAAACTTAATTGTCAACTTTATGAAAAGTAAATGCGTATGTTCGTTAATAAATATATATATTAAAGATATATTTTGGTATAACATATATGTCAGCCACCCTTTAGTTAAGATTTTTTTTTTCCATTTCGGATTATGCTATTGAATCATTTATTGAGTAACCATTAGGTGAAGACCCTTTGAGTAACCGTTAGGTGAAGCCCTTGTTTTTTTAGTAACCATGTTTGGTGAAGACCCTTAGAGTAACCGTTTAGGTGAAGACCCCTTACACTGTAGAGTTCTAAATTGCTGAGTAGCCTGAAATAATAGGTCTACATCTGCAATCATTGCTTCCTTGTTATATTTGCGATCAGCATTTACTAGCCTGAAATAATAGGAGTATGCGGTCTGCAATATGACAAATCTTTCTAGTAAAAATCATGTGCATGATAAGCAAAAGAAATATTTGTATAGGTATATCTGTTTGTATATTTATATGTAGTCATATATATGCTTATTTAATGATGTACATATTCATATATATGGATGCATATGGTATACACTTCGTTATAGTTCGGTAAAACCCGTTTTTATATAAATGTTTTTTTTAAACAGTTTTGATTTCAATGCGTGATTCTGTAAAATTGCGTGATAATTGTTAATCTATTTCGGGTGTGACCAAAATGGTAGTTGGTTTCGATCCCTGGTTCATAATTCGGAGTGGCAGTTGTCATGGGATTTTACTTTTATTTTAATTGTTTTTTTGTATTAATATTTTGTTTTGATAATCGTACTTTAGGCTGGTTAAATTTTTTTTTCTGTCTTGACCAAAATGGTAGCGTGGTTTCGAACCCAGGTCAGACATGTTACCTTACTTAGTTGTTATACGTCTTAGACTTACTTAATTTGTCATTTAAAATACCATTTACTTATTCATGCAGAGATTTTTTTTTGTGAAAGTGAAGTGAAAATCAAAATAAATTGTAATCGCATTAAATTTTATAAACCTTATCAATGTGTGCTTGGATCATTATCCATTAATATGTATATTTGATATGGCCATTGTCTTGTCGACTGGCGCCCTTCTCAAATAAATTTGTCGGCAAGTGCAATCTCTCATATCGGATATCAAATAAACCGAACTATAGTAGATGATCAAAATAACAATGTATGCATAGTGAGCCAAAATAATTTTTAAACATGACTTACGTATATTTTGCTCACAGATATTTTATATATATATATACTTGTATTAATGTAAATGCATTTTTTAGTTGTTTCAGGTGTCAGAGAAAGCCAGGTCAAGCTGTAAGTGTGTTATTTTAATTATATTGGGACAAAATAGCAGTGATATTTTAATGAAAGATAACAATAAATAAAGTGAGGAGACTAATATGTAGTATAAATATTAAAGACAGACACGGCAGGATTTTATATATATATTTTCATGTACAAACAGATACATATAGGCATAGGGTTAAGAGAGGACCTCGTAAGGTAGGCAAAGTTAAATTTCTGAAAACATATAAATAAAACAGATAGTTGGAACTTAGAATAGTGACTCATTTTAGAAAGAAATAATTTTTTTGTGTTAATAACTAGTATAAAAATATACTTATCCAGATTGTTTATTAAAAGTCAAACACGTTTTACAAAGTGAATGTTATATAACGAAATAGCCAATATTAGGCAAAAATGGACCAACCGAAGAAAGTTGCAGATTATGACAGCGATGAGGAGGTAATGCTCAACCTTCCAAATACAGCAACATCGACTCATAGTGACCAAGAAAACAATATGAAAGATCTCATCACAGAAATGAGACAAGAAAACAAAATGATGATGAACATGTTAAAACAATTCATGAATATGACATCACAAAGACTGGACCGTTTGGAGGAAAACATGGCGCTCCACCAACATACTATTGTAACAAAAGTATTGCCAGATGAGGATACTCACTTTAAATGGCAATGCCAACAGAAGCAAGATGATACACAACTTAAATCATTGATAGATAATGAATTAGGAAAGGATATGCATGCCTTGGACGTGTCAGTCAAGCATCAAATACAGAAGGGAGAAGAAAATGGACAGATGAAGGTGGATAAAGAGGAAATGAATATTCATCAACAGATGAATCCAATCCAGGCGCAACAAGGCAACCAAATCCTTACGCCAATAATAATTAATCCGGTAACATCTCCTGTGGCAAAATTCGTACATATACAATGTTTTAGAGGGGAACCAGGGGGAAACCCTAGACACCACCTAGACAGTCTCAAAATGTTTTTTTCAATTTCAGAATATGACAGAACAAGAAAAAGTGGCTATCTCCAGTCATCATTTAAAAGAGGCTGCCAGAGACTGGTGGAACACTCTGTCTATACAACCACAGACATTTATGGAATATGAGAATGCAATGTTGTCAATGTATTGGAGTGCAGAGCGGCAGGAAGGTTTGATGTATTCCATAATGCATGAAAGATACCCAGCTAACCATCAAGAGACTTATGCTCAGTTTTTTGTTAGGCAGGTAAATCGAATTAAAGCCCTAAGTGCATTCAATTATCCAGAAATGCAGATAGTAAGGATGATTAGGCACAACATGCCACCCTGGATAAGGAAAATATTAATAGGCACTCAAATGCAAGATATTCAAGGCACGATTCGGATACTAACTGACATTGACTATGGAAACTTAGAAGAAAACCAAAATGATAGGGTCATGAACCCGTCCAAAAGTACAAGGCAGTATATACCACCGGATCCTGGGAAATATAGACATTAAAATAGATACATAACTTGTTAGATTAAAACAACACGGACTCGTTTTAAGATATAGCAGATTGAATTATGGATAAACTGTTAGTTATTTAGTAAAAGAAAAAAAAAACTGTTAGTCAGTAACAAGTTAAATTTTTACACCAAATAAAGAGTAGGCTTGAACTCACCTGGCACAAATTCATACCTCTGACCTGAAGCAACAGCATTTTTTTTTAAACATTTTTTTTTGCTCACTAACTATTGGGAAATGAAGCAATGGATCTGAAATCCAATCCATGCTTCACACCTTCCTATAAGCTTGATTAATATTGTAAACCTAAATTAAGTTTATAGGCCAATATCAGCAGGGTTTTGCATTACAGCTAAAATTAATTACGTTTATTAAATTTGTATTTGCTTGTAAATATTTTCTTTTAAATAAATTCCATTGTAACATTAAATTGCTGTTAAAAATATTACTTGTGAAAACCGTTTAGTCAAACATATATATACGTCAAGCATATATATATGAGTTAATGCAAAATTCTGCTGAAATAAAACGCTTATTGTATTAAAAGAAATAAGAATGTATTTTACTTTTAAATCTTGTTCAAATATTTAGTATGATTTGATTTTGAGATAAGCCCACCAACATTTTCTAAAAGAATGTATATTTTTAATTAGTTAAGCCCATTCAAGTCAAATTAAAGATGGCTTTCTCTTTCTTTTTTTTTAATTAATAAAATCCCAAAGTTTAAAGAAAGAAATTTAGAGTAAAAAAGTAAAAGCTATTTTGGAGGGTGTTACTTTGAAACAAAGGAGCATGGGGGGGCTTATCAAGATTTCAGATCATACAAACAATAGAAGGTAGCTGAGAAAAAAAGTTATAAAAGGGAGAGAACAAAAGAGGAGAGTCATTCAGATTTTGCTATTGCAAGGTTGATATCAGATTTTGCTATTGCAAGGTTGATTCAAGATTTTGCTATTGCAAGGCATTCAGATTTTGCTATTGCAAGTTTCATTCAGATCTGCTCTTGCAAGGTGCATTCAGATTTCCCTTAGGAGAACTCTGTCAGATTTTGTTTGTGATTTTATTCCCAAAAGTCTACAATTATCGTCTACAAATCATGAAGAAGTTTGAACCTGCTCAAGCTAAAAATCATATAAGTTTGATGGATTCTAATATGCTCGGCTAGGCAAATAAATAGCTTTGCCTATCGCCGGGGTTCCTCAATACCAGAAAAATGCCGTAGTATTTGCTCAATCGTCATCTGAACTCTGTGCCGTGTCTGGAGGACTTTTTGTGAAACCATGCTACCGATTTCCACTTTCCCTGTCCGGTCGAACACATCTCATCAGACGGATCAAGCTACGCCCGTCGATGGAACATGACCAAGGAATAAGGACGGTAATCATATCTCTCCTCATGAACTATTCATTATGCTACCCTTTTTTGTCCATACTTTTTATAATGGCTTTCTTGAATATTTATGAAATGTTTGCTTAATGATATTTATAATGTAACTATTTTTATTAGACTAGTTAGATATATGTATATGTGATCATCTATCTCGAGATTTAACCCCTTTTTCTTCGCTATTCTTCATTACTCCCATGTGTAAATATTTTAATTTTATTGCGGTTAAATTTATTAGTTAATTGTTCATATAAAAATCCCTTTCCAGTTTTATTCATACTTGTAAAATTTAGTACGAGTAAGTTTCCTTTTTTTCTTTTTTTGTTTGCCAATTTGATCTCCTCGATAACGCTTCTTTGGTCCGCCATAGGCTTCTTACGTATGTCAGATTTAGCGATATACACCTTAAATGATTTTAAACTCTGTTTTAGTGCAAAGCAATTAGAAACTGCTTTGCGAAAGATTTTTTTATTATTACACTTTATCGAGCAGATTCGAGTTGACAATGTTTAATAAAACTGGGAAGGAAAGATTTAGACCGCAAGCATATTAATCGGGTTTTCATTGTCTCATAAGTTATTCATAAATTTCAGGGAATAGCGAAGGCCATTAAATTATTAATAATATGTCAAATGTCATTGATTAAAGATATTTATTTAACTAAAAAGCTTGAGTTTGCTAGTTATCTTTCAATGCTTTGTTTTACTTTTAAATGATCCAGGCACGCAGAACACATATTTCTAAGTATTTTTGCAATTTAACTATTTAAGCTCCGCAGGTGGTTCTGTCCATGTCTCCCGCTGATGCTAAGCTCGTGGCTCGGGAAGAAAATATCTATGCGTGTCTCAGATAGTGTTGTTCGGTTGATGATAGCTTCGAGACTAGACGAATAGGGCAGAGGTCATAGTATTCTTGGTTTAATATCTCGCATATGGGTGGCCTCGAGATACTTTTGCCTAGTATTCGAACTGGGTTAAATCAACATACATCATCTGACCGTCACAATATGTAGCACTGATAAGACATAATAATATTTTTAGAGTACTGTAATAAAAGTTGATGCCTTTACCATAATAATTCACAAGACAGCTTTACTTGAATCAATTTAACAAATTTGCAGATACCCATCCACCCCAACTCTCCCCCCCCCCCATCCACTCCCTCTCTTTCAATACTAATTTGTTAAACAAAAAAATGATCCACTTTTATCTAACTTCCACATTATGATATGGTTAATAAATCAATCATTGATTATTATGGTATGCACATCAGAATTTATTACAGTACTCCAGAAATATTATACTAATCTTAATAATTATATATAATTTCCTTCCTTTTATATGGTAGGGGGATCTGTAATTCCATTATGAAGTTTTTTTAATAACTCTGTTTCATTTGGTATTTTGATATAAAGGAAATTCAGAGGATGTTTTGTAGCAAATTAAAGATAAAAAATATCTATTGCTAATTTCTAGATTGCAGGGGGTTTTTTTTTTAGATGGAAACAACAATATTAACTTTCACCTAATATAAAGTAACAATATTATTTAAGCATTCCCTTATGCACTTATTATAATGCAATATCTATTAAATTTTTCAATTCAATGGACAGTTTCAATCATTCAATAGCAGATGCAAATATATATAATTACAAACATTTAATAATATGTAATAATTTTAATGCACAAATCAGCACATAACAGCAGAGCTTCTTCAAATTAAATCACAATTTATTATAAAATTAATGTAAATTATAATACATAATAATTAGTGCCCGAGCGCTTTCAAGAGAACTTAGCTCTCATAATCATGTGCAATAAAGAGTAAGCATAACCAGGTTGCTATATGCAGATACATATAAATTAATTGAACTATATGTGTAAATCTAATTAATCCATTTCTTAGAAATTTTATAACACACATCTTTCCTATTTATAGCTTTATCGTCCATGGCAATAAAACATGCCTCCTTAACCTTTCTCTTAACATCATTTCTTTCCCTACAAACTATTCTTGGATTGTCAGGTTCACATTAATTTTATAATAAATTGTGATTTAATTTGAAGAAGCTCTGCTGTTATGCGCTGATTTGTGCATTAAAATTATATATATATATAGTAGGCAGCTGAGTGTGAAATAATTTCTATTTATAATAATATGTAATGTAAAATTAAGAGTGTGCTAATAGCTCTAAACAAGCTTTTTTTTTTATTTTATTTATGATAAATGCTACTACAAGAGAAGGCATTCAAATCATTTTTATCTTATTGTCCCCATCCCCAGACCGGTTTCGACCTATGGGTCTCTTCAGTGAGGAGTTGGGACATTAGATCTAAAAAACCAACTCAAGCAAAGCACTTATCTAAAAGATAATTGTTAGAAGAAGATCTGAAACTTTTAGACATCTACATGTCTTTAAAGTCAGCTCTCCAACTGAAAAAATCATATGGGCCTGAACTTAATTCAGATACTCCATATATTAGTAGGCTTAGCTCTTTAATTTAGCTAAAGCCACAACAGCAAAATAATAATAGTAATAATAACAAGTCAGATGTCACATGACTTATATATAGCTTGCACTTACAAATATGTAAAATTAAGAGCGTGCTAATAGCTCTAAACAAGCTTTTTTTTTTTTTTTATTTTATTTATGATAAATGCTACTACAAGAGAAGGCATTCAAATCATTTTTATCTTATTGTCCCCATCCCCAGACCGGTTTCGACCTATGGGTCTCTTCAGTGAGGAGTTGGGACATTAGATCTAAAAAACCAACTCAAGCAAAGCACTTATCTAAAAGTTCAGGCCCATATGATTTTTTCAGTTGGAGAGCTGACTTTAAAGACATGTAGATGTCTAAAAGTTTCAGATCTTCTTCTAACAATTATCTTTTAGATAAGTGCTTTGCTTGAGTTGGTTTTTTAGATCTAATGTCCCAACTCCTCACTGAAGAGACCCATAGGTCGAAACCGGTCTGGGGATGGGGACAATAAGATAAAAATGATTTGAATGCCTTCTCTTGTAGTAGCATTTATCATAAATAAAATAAAAAAAAAAAGCTTGTTTAGAGCTATTAGCACGCTCTTAATTTTACATATTTGTAAGTGCAAGCTATATATAAGTCATGTGACATCTGACTTGTTATTATTACTAATAATATGTAATGTAAATTGACCATATACATATTCATGTACATTATATTAATCAAATATAAAAGACTTAAAATTTATTTAATTCATTATTTATATTATTTTTAATTATATCTAAATATTTAAATTGAATTCAATAAATTTTGAAGTGTTTATACATAATTAATATAATGCATAATAAAATATATGTAAACAATTTTCATTCTATGTGTATAATAATATTATAATAGCATAAGAATTTATATGTACTGTATGTTTAAAGTTCTGAAGAAGTCTGCTGATAGCCAAAACTGTCAGCTAGACTGGAGAATTTAAAAAAATATTGCATTGTATTGAATGCATAAGGGAGTGTTTAAACATTTTTTTTTATTAAAATTAATATAACCAATGTAAAAAGTAATGAAGAAAAAGGTGGGATATTTAAAATTAATGTCATCCATATTTAGATGTCTTAAATAATAAGTTTAGATACAACATGAGGGATTTTATATGGAGTATTTATATTTCATTACAAGTAAAATAAAAAGGAAAAAAAAATGAGACTGGAATATACTGACTAGCATATTAGTTTGTGAATATTTTTTTTATAACAACAGTTCTTTCATTCTCAACAGAAATAATTTCAAGAGGATTAGAAACATTTGATTATTTCTGTTAACATCATCTATGTAAGGTTTAGCTGATCATTTTGGTATTAGTACAATTAATCATACTTCCTCTTAATTGGAATATTTTTAGTATCCATAATACTATTATTCTCTGCTATATATGTGTATATCACTAGAAATTAAAATCTAGCAAATTAATTCAGTACAATAGTTAAAACTTTCTAATAACTATAATAAAATTATATATAATGCAAAGTAGCATATTATTCCTTAACATCATTTGTAAAATAAAATATAAAAAAACATTAAAACTCACATAAATCCATTCTCTCGAACACATTTTTCTAATATTCGGTTAACAGTAGTTCCTAATTTCCGAAAGAATAAATGTTCGTCAGGTTTTGCACTACTTCCTGATCCCTTTAGTGTGCTATATTCTTTGCAAGATGCTTCAGCTTTTTCAAAGACTAGAATATGTATAAAAGTATATATAATAAATCTAATGATAAATTAAAATACTTAAAGCAGGACTCTATAGTAATCTTTAAACATACTATTCATAGGGTAATTTAAATTTTGTGTCATAATGTGAAAACATTAAAAGTGTATTTGGCAAGAAATTTAAGCTACTCTAAAGTATATCTTTAAAAATTATAAACACTAATTTATCATTAGATTTATTACATTTATATATATCTTCAGATATCTAAAATTTACATAAGAATATATGTGTGCATATATATATAAACAAATATTTCTCAGAATAAAAAGCTAAAATTGGATTTAAATAAAATGTGCAAATGAAATTTAAAAAAACATTACACAGAAGATCAAGGTTCAACAGTTATTTGATATATCACCATGATCAAGTAAAATCAAAATAAGCTTCAACACAATTTTCATGATTATCAAATTATGATTTAATAAATTTAAAAA
The DNA here is from genome assembly GCA_028023455.1 of Epiperipatus broadwayi. Classification (NCBI taxonomy): domain Eukaryota; kingdom Metazoa; phylum Onychophora; class Udeonychophora; order Euonychophora; family Peripatidae; genus Epiperipatus; species Epiperipatus broadwayi. The sequence goes on along the minus strand of JAQFVV010012681.1, from coordinate 401,930 downwards.
TTAGTATTTTCTGCAGGTATATAATAAAATATCATACAAACTTTTGCAAAAATATGATTCTATAACATGTGCAATTGTTCATCCAAAGAAAGTATCAGCATTTTAATAAGCATGCTAGACATTTTAAATACCAATGAAGATTTGTAAATATTTATTGACATTTTTTAAATCATAAAGAATAATCAACTCATAGTTTTAAATTGTGAAATGTGTAGCATCAAAAACCTTTAGAGATATCTTGCATTGGTGGTCGAGAGGTCAGCGCGACTGCCTTGCACTTGCAGGCAGTTGCTCGGGTTGCGGGTTCGCGTCCCGGCCGATGCTATGACACTTAAAAAAAAAAACCTTTAGATGGAAATTTTATCACTTAAAATCTAAATTGTGAATGTAAGAATTTCATTTCTAAATTTCATAAAATTTATGAGTTCAAGATATTATTATAATATAAAATAAATATACCAAACAAATTGACACAAACACTGCTTTATTTTACAATAAACTGTATTATCAGCTGTAATTAATCTGTCTTTTATTTTTCTACTTGCGAGCCATTTATGCAAGCATGAGTAATCAATAGACTATAAGCAATACTGACAGGAACCCAGACAGTTTTAATTAATAAGGGGCTATGCACATTAGAGTGATTTATTCTTATTGTGCTATTTAAAAAACAAAGTGCTTGATATTACAAAAAAATAATAAAATGGTTAATTATTTTTGGAATCATGTGATGTGTTAGCATCAGAAATGACAGAGTGATCTAGGAACTTTTAATGTTAGTCTATATGACTAGTAATAAATGTACTTTGGTTAAATACCTTAAGATATTTAATAATTCATACTATTGGTATTGATATCAAAGCTGATGGAGTTGGTGGATGGCTATAGTACAGTCGGTTATACTATTTAATGTCCATTAATTACTCATGTTTACACAAATGATATACATCAAATGCATGACAAAATAAATCTTTTTTTAAAAAAATGGTAACACTGCACAGTTATTTTTTGCAACTATCAGATACAAACACGTTTAGAACATTATCATCAAAATTATTTTATCACATTTTTATTGAAGCATATGTGAGGGGGATTTTTTGAGGATTTATTTAGGATTTCAATTTATTCAGTTCTAATACTCATTACTTTTAAGTATACTTAAAACCAAAGACCATTAAAATATTAATATGAACTAATTAAATTTTCTACATAGCAACAACAACAACAAAAAAAACATAATAGGAAATTTTATTTAAATAAAATTAGCTTCAATTTTTTTTTGAATCTATTTTAAATTAGAAACTGAAAATAGTAATATATAATTTCACATATAGGAAAAAATAATAAAAATTCAAATCTTACATAGTTTACTTTCTTGTAATGCCCGAATTGCTTCACCACATTTGTCTTCACCTAAAAGTTCTTCTCCACGATAACAAAATGCCTTAAACAACAAACAAAAAGTAATATTATATTTAATAAATGCTTTTATATATGGATTTTTTTTTTTTGCACCATCTTACATATAAATACACACCTCTAAAACCAGTATGACTATTTCCATTCCCAGAAAAGAAAATGTAAAAAGTAATATTTCTATACTAGAGATAAATTTTGTGATACATCCACATATAAAACATGCTGGTTCATTTTTGTTTATTTAATATTTGGCAATACTGTTTTTTAACTAATTCTGCAGAAAACATTTCTTTCTTAAATATTTCAACATCGTATAATTGTAGCTGTCCAATGTATTCTATTCTTTTATCAATGGAAACAATCAAAATTGCACTTTTTAAGAATATCTTTGAAATAATTCTTATAATGTAATTAGGGTTACATTTCTTTTGAAAACCATGTTTAAGTTCTCATAAAAATATCCTTATAGAAAGTCTTAGAGACTATTCATTTGTTTCACATATTCACTGAAGATGTGATTTTACAATAGGGATTCTAAGTATTACATCCAACAAATAGAAGAACATTGATTGGACTTATAATCTTGCCATTGTATTTTAAAAATTTTATGGAGTATCCTTAGATTAAATTTTTCTAATGTTTTTATGTTATACTAATAGGCTACCCAAATCTTGTTTTTATATAATAAAGTAGATAAAATTACAGTTTTTTATGCATGTAATTTAACTGCAGTAGTTATTTCATTGTCATGAAACATCTTATCTTTTAATTTATTAAAAATCGTCTTTGTGAGGTGGCAAAAATAATACAATTATCACTTTTAACCAATTCAAATTAAAAACAAATATATATAAATCACTTTTAAAATGTACTTTTAAAGAATCCTTTTACTAAATATATATATAACCCTTAACAATTTACACATTCTCTTAATAGTAATAAAATCAAGTCATACATCATGTAACTTAATTTAATAAGCGTGTATACAAATCTAATATAATGATCTTGCTACTAGCTCTAAATAAGCTTTTCAAAAGCACTTAAAATCACTATCTAGAATTATCCCTATTTCCAAATCGGTTTTGAGCTAATGGCTCTCATCAGTGAGATGCTAGGTTATTCAGATACTAGATCTAAAATACCAACTCAAGTTCAACACTTATTTAATACTTAACTATTAAGTAGGAAATCTGAAATTTTCATACACCTATATGTCTTTAAATCCAGCTATCTAACTTAAATAGCTATATAGTCTTACTTTTGAAGGTTTTGGTGATATTATATTGCTAGGGCTATTAATATATGGTGTAGCTGAAAATTATTCTGATCCATATAGCTATTTAAGTTAGATAGCTGGATTTGAAGACATATATATGTCTGAAAATTTCAGATTTTCTACTTAATAGTTAAGTATTAGATAAGTGCTGGGCTTGAGATGATATTTTATATCTAGTGTGTGAATATCCTAGCACCTCACTGACAAGAGCCATTAGCTCGAAACCAGTTTGGGGGAAGGAACAATTCTAGATAGAGATTTTAAATGTCTTTTCTTGTAGCATTTATTGGAAAAGCTTGTTTAGAACTATTAGCACGCTCATTATATTACATTCTGTTAACTCTAAATTTAGGGGGGTGGGGGATTATATCTCATTTTTTAATATAGCTTTTGTTTTCCAATGAGAATGAATCTTAGTTAAGAAAAATAACTAAATAAGGTAAGTAAAAACTTGCACTTAGCTACAATTTTCCGTATTAAATTTAAATTACTATCAGTTATTTTGTATGCACATATGTCATCATCATCATCATTATCAACCATTATCAATCCACTGCAGGATAAAGGTCTCTCCAAGTTTAATCCATCTTCTCCGATCTTTAGCTTCTCTTCTCCACATCACCCCTACACATTTTCTTATTTCATCCATCCATCTTACATGTGGTCTCCTTCTGGGTCTTTTACAATCTCTTGGAATCCAGTTTAAAATTTCAATTGTCCATCTATTATCATCTCTTCTAGCAATATGTCCAGCCCAACTCCAATCTTTTAATTTTTTCAATGAGGTCAGTAACACCTGTTTGTTCTCTTACCCATACATTGCGTTTTCGATCTCTTCTTGTTACTCCCAACATACATCTCTCCATACTTCTTTGAGTGGTCTGAAGTCTCTGTATTGATCTTCTATTAAGTGTCCAAGTCTCAGATCCATAAGTAAGAACTGGTAAAACACATTTGTTAAAAACCTTTCTTTTCAAACACATAGGCATATTTCCTTTTAATATCAAGTTATTTCTACCAAAAGCACTCCAACCAAGTTTAATTCTATGATTAATTTCCTCTATTATGTTTCCATCTGTATTAATAATCTGACCAAGGTATTTGTAACTCTTAACTTCTTCTAATTCATCATAATCAATCTTTATTTTCATATTTTGAGCAAATCAATTAAACATTACTTTAGTCTTTTTAACATTTATCTTTAGTCCTACTTTCCTACTTTCATCTGATAACTCCTGCAACATTTCCTGCAGCTCGGAAGCATTATTTGCAAAAACAACTACATCATCTGCGAAATCTAAATGACTTAAATAATCTCCATTTACTTTCACTCCTTTAGTTTCCCATTTTAATCCACAAAATACTTCTTGCAGCACTGCTGTAAAAAGTTTTGGAGATATGGAGTCACCTTGTCTTACACCTTTCTCAATGTTGACTTTCCCAGTATCATTATGTAATCTAATTGTTGCTGTTGCATTTTTATAAATATTCTTTAAAATATGACAATATCCTGGATCTATACCTTGATGATCCAATGCTTTAATCACTGAAGAAATGTTTATAGAATCAAATGCCTTTTCATAATCTACAAATCCAAAACATAATGACAACTCATATTCATTTGTCCTTTCTATAACTTCTCTCAATACTTGAATATGATCTACTGTACTAAAACCACTTTTAAATCTCGCTTGTTCTCTTGGTTGGTGAAAATCCAAGGTTCTCTGTAGGCGAGTTGTAATTATCTTGGTAAAAATTTTATATAAAACTGATAAAAGGCTGATAGGTCTGTAATTTCTAATATCTTCTTTATCACCTTTTTTAAATATTAATATTATTACTGCATTCTTCCAATCATCCGGTACATCTTTATCATTTAGACATTTGGTATATAACTTTGCTAATATTTTTTCTGTTTCTTCACCTGCTTCTTTTAATATATCAATTATAATTCCATCATTACCTGGAGCCTTTCCTTTTTTCATACATTTAATTGCATTTCTCACTTCTTCATTTAAAATTCTGGGCAATTCGGAAGATGTAATAGATATAGGAGGTACTTGTTCTTTATTACTATATAATTCTTGATAAAAATCTTCTACCAATTTCATAATATCATCCCTCTTTTTAGTAATAATTCCATCTTTTTTCTTTATTGCAGATATAAATTTCCTACCAATACCAAAATGTTGTTTTACATTCTTAAGACTTTTATTTTCTTCTACAGCTTTTCTTGCTAGTTCACAGTTATACTTTCTTATATCATTTTCAACTCTTTTCTGCACCATTTTACAAAATTCGAGATATTCAATTCTTTTTAATGCATCATTCTTGCATATCTTCATATTCCTTCTTTTCTTCATAAGTTCTCTAGTCTCAGTAGAAATTTTATTAGTCAATTGCTGCTTTTTTCTACCAGCTATCTTTGTTGCAGTTTTTAAAAGTGTATCAGTTATTTTCATATTAATTTCATTCAAATCTGAATCATGTTCAAAATCTACTAATACTTGAAACCGATTTGTAAGTTCTAATTTAAATTCATTAGAATGTTTCTGAAGATTAGGAATATCAACTATAAATATAGTTTTTCTTAATAATTTTTGTCTCTCTAGTTTTACATTAACATCTATCTTACCCCTTACTAATCGATGATCACTTCCTGTGTTAAATTTATTAAGAACATTACAATCTTGAAATATGTATTTCCTGTTAGTCAAAATATAATCCAATTCTGCTGTACCTTCATTTGGATGCTTCCATGTCCATTTCCTTCTAACATTTTTCTCAAAAAAAGAATTCATAATATAAAGTTTTTCCTTCTCTGCAAACTCCACAAGTCTATGTCCTCTCTCATTTCTATTACCATAACCAAAATTACCTACAACACTTTCATCTTTCATTTGTTTACCAATTCTAGCATTAAAATCTCCCATAACAATTTTAAAATATTGTTTACTCTGATCAAAAGCCTTTTGTACATCCATATAAAAATCTTCTACTACTTCATCACTGTGAGAACTTGTTGGGGCATAAACCTGAATTATCTGCATTTGATATCTGCTATTAAGTTGTATAACTAATCTTGCCACTCTGTCTGATACACCATCAATCTCCACAATATTGTTCTTCCACTTTTTATTTATAATGAATCCTACTCCACTTGTATTTCCAATATTTGTGCCTTTATAATAGAGAATATGTCCACTTTTTAAATCAATTGTCTCTTCACCTTTTCTTCTAACTTCACAAAGTCCAATAATATCCCATTTAATATAAGAGAGTTCTTCTTCTAATTCTTGCAATCTTCCTTCACTTGAAAGTGATCTGCAGTTGTAAGTACCTAAATAAAAAGTCATCATCAAATGGCAGCCTGGGTCCGCCTCCAGGATATTCTTAGCACCCTCCGCCTTCGGCCACCAACCGCTGCCTTGGTTGGTGACTTTACAGCCTCCTGGGATTAAGGGCCATGCTTTATTTTTGTCTGTCATAATTGTATAATTGGGAAAAATCTTTATCATTTACACAAACATTCATTCTGCCTTATCAGGCACTGAGAAGAAAGACCATGGTGTTTCTTGATCTTAAACTCAGAGGTAAAAAGCCAATAAACTCACCACGCTGGCTAATGCGTGTTGGTGAGCAGCCCATCCATGTTCGTATACTATATGAATAAACATATAGTAATAACAGCTGCAACGACAAGAACGTATGGAGTGGACATTAGGAATTTGCCCTGCTCGGTTCCTTTAAGGCCTCCAAGAGGAATCAAAGGGTCGCCTTTCAGTTAATAGCAAACTCCTTTCTGCAGCCATGCACATATGTACTTATATATATAAGTATATGGCTAACAAAAATTCAATATTTTTGATATATATAATACATATTTCAGATTTATATAAATAATTTTCTAAATGTGTCAAAAACACTTTTTTAAACATAAAAATTAATAAAATTTTCACTGTTAAATTCTCATTTTCAACCAGTGGAAGCTCTTATCAGCAATGTGATGTATATCAAAAAAATTGTGAAATCTTCTATTTAACATTTTTTATTTTTGGCTGGTGACCAGAGTTACTTCAATAATATTTTTTTTTATAAATGACTAATTGAATGTCTGCATTTTGGGAGAAATTATCTAAATTATCATAGAAAGTAATGATTTTAATTCTTAACAAAATAAATCAATCAAAAAAATTTTTTTTTTAAAAAATTGCTATATCCTGCTTCAAATTATGGTTGTGATACTTATAAATTCATACAGGAGTTAAGCAATAACTTCTGTTTTGAATTATTTTCAAGTTTTCACTGAAAACTACAAAGTTTTTTTTAAAAAACATATTTTAATTAATTATCGGTTTGAATTTAAAAAGAAAACGAATTTTCCATATTTTTAAAAAATCTTATAATTAAGAGAATCATACATCATCTCTCCTTATTATCACTAATAAAGAGATCATCAAAAAATTCATATTCTGATATATGAAACCAAAATATCTCTTATTTCCTTATCAAAATCAATTTAGAAGATCTATTTACTAGTCAATTCTTACCACAAAGAATGGTGCATGCTTACATTGATTCCCTTTGTTCTCTTTGTCATAAGTTTGAAGAAATAATACATCATTTTCTGTTCCAGTGTCCTGCTCTTCTTACCTATAGTGAAGCAATGGATCTGAAGCCCGATCCATGCTGCACATCTTCCTATAAACTTAATTAGTATTGTAGACCTGAATTAAGTTTATAGTTCAATATCAGCAGGGTTTTGCCTTAGAGTTAAAAATAATTATGCTTATCAAATGTGTATTACATTTAAATATTTTGTTTTAAATAAATTTCATTCTATTAATAAAAATTGCTTAACCTATTAGTCAAACATATATATACATCTAGCGTATATATATGAGTTAATGCAAAATTCTGCTGAAATAAAATGCTTATTCTACTATAAAAAAATAATAATATATTGTTGTTAAAATTTTGTTAAAATATTTAGTATGATTTGATTTTGAGATAAGCCCGCCAACATTTTCTAAAAGAATGTATAGTTTTGATTAGTGAGCCATTCAAGTCTAATTAAAGATGGCCTTCTCTTTCTTTCTTTTTAATTAATAGAATTCAAACTTTAAAGAAAGAAATTTAAAATAAAAAAGTAAAAGTTATTTTTAGAAAATGTTACCTTTAAACAAAGGAGCATGGGGAGGCTTATCAAGATCTCAGATCATACAAACAATAGAAGGTAGCTGACAAAGAGGGTATAAATAGAAGTGAGAACAAAAGACTGTATTATTCAGATTTTCCTTTTGAAGGTGATTCATTCAAAGTTTTCTTGCTGGCATTCAGATTTCTCTTTGGAGAACTTTTTCAGATTTTGCTTGTGGAGATTTTATTTAAAAAAAGTAGACAACTGCCATCTTCAAAATCATGGAGAGGTTTGAACATGCTCAAGTTAAAAGCAACAGTATTTTGAGGGAAATGAATATGCTTGGCTAGGCAAATAAATAGCTTTGCCTATCGCCGAGGTTCCTGAATACCATCCAAAATGCCATAGTATCCACTCAATAGTCATCTGAACTCTGTGCCGTGTCTAGAGAACTTTTCGTGAAACCATACTACATATTTCCATTTTCATTGTCCGGACAAATACCTATCGACGGTCGGATCAAGCCACGAATGCCGTAGGGAACATGACCAAGGAAAAAGGGACGGTAATCGTATCTCCTCCATTGAACTATTTCTTATGCTACCTTTTGTTCATACCTTTTTTTTTAATTGCTTCATTGAATTATATGTATGAAATGTAGTATTTAATTATATATGTTATGTAACCATTTTTATTAGACTAGTTTTAAATATATATATATTGTGTGATCATATATATATTTTAACCTTTTTTTTTCCTTCGCTATTCTTCATTACTAACATGTGTAAATATTTAGTATTCCATTGCGGTTAAGTTTAAAAGTTAATTTTTGTTCAAGTAAAATCTCTTTCCAATTTTATTTGTGTTTGTTAATTAAATACGAGTTGACAATTTTATTAAAATTGGGAAAAGATTTAGACCGCAAACCTATTAATCCATTTTTATTGTCTAATTAGTTTGTTTCATTAATTTAGAGGAATAGCGGAGGCCATTAAATCATTATTCATATTTTAAAGCCATTAATTAAACATATTATTTAACTATCAAAAGCTTGAGTTTCCTAATTTTATTATAATGCTTTATTTTACTTTTCTAATGATCCAGGCACGCAAAGCACATATTTCTTAGTACTTTTGCACATTTAACTATTTAGTTCCGTAAGTTTCCTGTCCATGTTTCTTTCCGCTGATGCTAAGCTGTCGCCGGTTGAAAAATAATTTATGCATGGCTCAGATAGTGTTGTTTGTTTGTGATCAGGCCTCGAGAATAGGCGAATGGGCAGAGGTCATAGTATTCTTGATTTAATATCTCGCGTATGGGTGGCCTCGAGGTACTTTCGCCTAGTATTCGAACTGGGTTAAACCAACATACATCATCTGACTGTCACAATAGAAATATCAAATCAATTATTAAATTGCACACTTCTATTTCTACTCTCATTGCTATCATGAAACTGGGCCTTTTCCTTTCAATTAGGGTTATTCCTTTCCTTGTGTTTACCCTTTGGGTCATAAGATACCATTTTGCTCCAACCCTATATTTTAGGAAATTACAGTCACTGTTTTTCAATAAATTTCAAAATTAAAAACAGATAGGGTGCTTGCCCCTCCAGACATTGTTGATGCTACATGGAGCCTAGTGTGTCTTCTGACCCCATTTTAAGTAGAGAGTTCACTTTTTTTTTTTTTACTTTTGTATGCCTTTGCTATATATTTACAAAATAATACCTTTTGTAATTTATACACCATTATATGTCTATTCTTTGATGATATATTGTTATCTAGATGAATTTTAAATCATTTTTTTCCAAGTTTGTAAAAAAAAATTTTACCTAATTTTTTTGTTTTAAAACTAAGAGAATCACACATGGCGTGTCAAACACCATCTTACCACAATATGATGTAATAGCCAAATAGTCAACACAATTTCAGTTCATAATACTTGTTTTGATTAAATAAAATAGCAAAGGACTACTTTATTTGTCAAAGTGATCATTCATACAATCTTCAGAATCATTTTTTAAAGTGTAATCTACAGTCAGTGATTATCTAAAAACTAGCTTACTTGCAGATCAAATTTACTACAGTTATGAATATTTTACAGAGAATGACATCTGTAATTAATAAACTATATCAACCAGAATTAAACAATAATGAATAAAACTTGCAAAATATGCAAATAAGGTTTTAAATATTCCACATCCTGATTAGAGGTTGTAAAAACAGTATATACTGTAAACATAATTCATTCATCAGTTAACAACAATAATTATCACTAATTCTCATTGTGAGTAGGAGTAATTCATAGATCACATGGCACCAATAATACCTTTTCTTTGTGGGATCAAAGTTGACTGACACCAAAATCAATCTAAGATATTAATAAACACAACTGATATTTAATGATTACAGTTACTGATATGTTATTTTTTTCATAATACATTCAACTGTAAGTAATAACCCACAATTAGTAGAAAACCTAACATTTCATGTGGTATTATTCAACTCACTTTTTTGGATGTTATTGACCTAACTAGATTTGTGAATGTGAAAAGATGTATGTTGGTGAAACAATCATTCTCTTGAAAAGTGATTAAAAAAACACAAACTGATGATTAGAAAGTCAAAAACAGATTTATCTAAGGTAATAGACAATGCCAACAAACATATGTTCCAATGGAAAAACAAAAATATTGAACAGAGAGGAAAAAGTACAAAGAAAAAAAATTAAAAAAGCTTCTTACATGACATTAACAAATAATCTCATTCGTCAACTAGTGTAATAAATCATAACATTTGAAAACCACTCATTAATGTAGTCGTTAAGAAAAAAGTGGAGAAATCAGTAAGATTCACAGGTAAGTATATGAAATTTCTACTATCTGTAGTGCAACAGGGCAGGCATAATCAAATCCTGTTGCGATAATTAGACAAATATGGATTCATATACTTAACGCATTATTAAAAAATATATATCTTATTACTAACGTATTATTAAAAATATATATTACTTTACTAACAAAATTAATATTTACAGTTCGATGTACAATCAACAGTCATTTGCGCGGTCGTATTGAATTGATTTAGTTATTTTAATTAAAAAGAACTCATAAAAGAGGTATGGGGGGTTATACACTTGCTCTTATTTTTTTCTCTCTTTTGCCAAACCTAGCTATACACATTGCTATGTATATGTGTGAGTGCGTTTTTGAACCATTAAAAAGAAAATTCACAAAATAAAAATAAAAAATATTTTGTTTGATAAACTTTTAAATATATACATATTAAGTCAACAAAAGAACTTTAAATGTCAAGATGAAAGACTAATTTTGCAGAACAATGGAAGTAATTATTATAAAAATCGTGGAATGTCTAATACTAATTAAATATTAATTGGAAAGAAATAGGTGTAAAAAGCTTTTGTGGTGCATTTTAACAAAGGCATACGGAATGTGAATGGAAATATAATTGAAAAGAAAGATAAATTTGATAATTAAAAAAAAAAAAAAAGAATTAAGGATTAGTATAAGTTTGGAGGTAGAAGAAAGCGGACGGTCAACGTGATATACATTTTGATAAAATATGGTCAGGCTGGGGTAGAGGCTTCAACGTGCGGAGGGTCTGAATCCTTTGCCCCCGAATGTATAGCAGCTGCCGATAGCGGAGAAGGGACGTCAAGCCCGGAGAATTCGCCTCAATAAGCAACAATGTTGAATCGCCACAAAAGGAAGAAAATAAATAAATAAAATACCCGAACTTCAAAAAAAAAAAAAAAAACAAAGTTCGTTCACCGACAAAGGACCGGAGATTCCCTATTCACCAGGTGAATTCGATCAATTCCCCAAGGAAACGCAGGTATTTTTTTCTAATTACATATATATGTCACTTTTAGTAAACTTACTCCACGAAATTGAAAAAAAAACTGTTATTTGACACAATTGAGAACTTAAAATTTCTTTTCTTTGCACGAAGAGGTCAAACTATTTCTTACGGAATTTATTAGTGTATTTAATTAGTCCATAATTAAATCTTCGGTGCAAAATACATATGATAGCATATTTGTGTGTGTGGGAATTTTGGCAAAAGAGAAAAGAGCAAACAAAAAAAAACTGATATGAATCTTTGGTTTAAAAGAGAAAAGAGACACTAATTTAACTTACGTAAATAATGTATATTTTTTATAGATACGTAAATATCATTGCTAATAAATGTATATAAAATGAATGATTTTTTTTTTTTGTTTTGTGCTGTAAGGTTTTTTTTTTAATAGAAAAAAAAAAGAGAGACTTAGATCTACTGCCGGTAAATTTTACCACCAGTCCTGAGTAGAGCTAGTCCAGGGGCATTTCCATATTGGTATTCCAGTTCTCCCAGCATAATTCTTATAGAAATATAGGATTGGCGCTTGAGGTCATAAATTGATGCTCATAAATATGCTGGGCGATAAAATGGAATAATTTTCAATTTTCTTTTAAACAATTACGCATATACGTGTATCATTATATATACATACACGCAATCTTTCAAGATTATAGATGTGCGTAAGATATATATATGGAAAACGGTAAATCCCGTTATAGTTGTCTTCATCAGAATAGCTTAGTTGATTAGAGTATCACCTTAAATTCAATATTCATGAATTTAACAATCCAGGTTTTATTCCTATACTAATACTATCATTGTCAGACTAGCAACACCTAAAAAAAGAGAGGATATTATTATCATTTGAAATGTGTTAAATCCTACCCTGTGTACTAGCTGTTCAATGTATTTGAAAAGTTTAACAAAACTTGATTTTTCTAAAGACATTTAATAATATTAGATGGCAGAAGTAAGTCAACATATAATTACAAAAAAAAAGATTTCTTGTAGTATTTTTTCTGTATTTAATATTCAACTAAACATTATATGATCACCATATCTTATGCTAGCACATAACTTATTAAACAGGCAAAACTTTCCATACAGTAGTGCCACCTTGGGCCAACCAGAGTACTCAATGGATGCCAGAAGGCCTATGCATAAAATCCCCATCTAGGGCCTACTCATCCAATATCCCCAGACTAGTTTCTGGCTTGTGGCCTTCATCAGTGAGGAGCCTTGGATCTGAGAGCACTGCACCTAGAACTTAGAATCTAATGCAACCCACCAGCAGCCACCTTTTATCTCTACTTAACTACAAACCTGTGAGAATGAAATTGAAAACAATAATATTTTCAATCTAAGCACAACAGTTTAGATGGTCATGAGGGTCTGAACTCAGTTCAGGACCCATACATTTTGGTATCTTTGGCTCTTTAACAACCATAGCCACCACTATCCTATTAGGCAGAATTGGTGTTAAACCATTAAACATCACATGATCACCATCTCTTATGCTAGCACATAACTATTATTAAACAGGCAAAACTTTCCATACAGTACTGCCACCCTGTTCCAATTAGAGTAATCAATGGAGTGCCTAGTCATCCAATATCCCCAGACTAGTTTCTGGCTTGTGGTTAATAGGATAATGGTAGCTAGGGTTGTTAAAGAGCCAAAGATACCAAAATGTATGGGTGCTGAACTGAGTTCATACCCATATGACCATATAAGCTATTGAGCTTAGATTGAAAATATATTGTGTTTTCAAATTTCATTCTCGTAGGTTTGTAGTTAAGTAGAGATTAAAGGTGGCTACTGGAGGGTTGCATTAGATCCTAAGATCTAGGTGCAGTGCTCTCAGATCCAAGGCTCCTCCTTGACGAAGGCCACAAGCCAGAAACTAGTCTGGGGTTATTGGATGAGTAGGCACTAGATGGGGATTTTATGCATAAGCCTGTTGGCATCCATTGATTACTCTGGTTGGCACAGGGTGGCACTACTGTATGAAGAGTTTTGCATGTTTAATATTCACAATTTTTTTTTTTAAGTTTTAATAAATAAAAAAGATTATTTAAAAATATTTATTTAATGGGACATCATTCCATCTGCTACATTTCATCCCAATTTTTTCAACAATATTTTTTTATTTCATTGTCAAATAAATCTGTGAAGGAATTGCATATAAGTTTATGCACTGTTTCTATTCTTCACTGCCTTAAAACTTTGTGCCATCTTTGATAAAATCAAGTTAGACTTTGTACTTTCTTATTAAGGGTAAAATTGTATTTCCATTAAACATTATGTCTTCATTTTAATAACTTCTGATATTCAGCTTGTATATGCAGTTCAATTTAGTCTTGAATAGGAAGCATGTTGTTAATAATGCAAAGATTTCTCAAATGATAAAAAATTATAGACATTGCATATCCCAAATATATGAAGTACTAATCACCTTGTTTGTTAACACAAATCATGAATAATTCCATTCTACATTTGTCATATTTTGACAAAGGTGTGGACACGTATTTCATCACAAATCATGACCCACTGCAAAAATCATCTTTCATCTTTGAAACAAAAGTTTTAAACCTATATAAATTATCTCTTGTGTATACCAATCATCATCTTAAATATCCAAGATATATATATATCTGTAAATTAAGATAATTACGAATACAATTGTGAACAAACTTCAATGACATTCAATTCATTTGCCCATTAAACAAGCAATTCTCTTTCTTTTCAGAGTTTTCTTTCAAAATTTGTATTAATAATAATAAATATATAGTTTAGCTCCAATAGTAAAATCAGGGTTATATGTCTCTGATTTGATTCTTAGTTGAGTAAAATAAAAAATTTAAAACTCAGTCAATTAAATGGTCAATCATCGCATTGCCTACCAAGTAAAGAGTAGCTGGCTATACAATTATTTAATGTGTGAAATATATTTTGTTTGGCTCAACCTTGTTTGAAGTTATCTATCTACAAATAATTAACTAGCTCCATTACTTCTATTCCTGCATTAACAAGCACATACTGTATTCTCTAAATAAGTTTAAGCAGCTTTCATTATTTCTCTATAAATATTAGGAAATACAGGATGATTCATCATTACTCAACTATAATTATAGAGAATTTTATAATTTTTCCCCTTTCTTTATTTCCAATAAAGAATACTCATCCATTTATCAGACAAAATTGCATAACTAATGGGTTGAACATAATTGGATAAAAAAAATTCTGAGCTTACTTAGGAATTTTTAGCAAATTGCTGAAGAACACATATAATTACGAAGATGAAAACTGTTATTTATTAAAATAATGAATGAAATTACTCACATTACTTGTGTAAAAGTAACTTTTTAATGCTAAATATTTTCTCCATTTTCCAAACTTCTGAGGGTCTAAGCCTGCTAAACTGTTTTCTTAAAATAAATAAAAATATAATCACAAAAACTAATAATTTTATAATCTTATAAATAAATAAAAGCAATTAAAATTCATTATACCTGCTCTTAGGAATAGTTTGGAAGTTTCGTGAGCTAGAACGGATATCAGATTAGGTGCATGTTTTAGTTCAATTGCCCTTGCTAGTGTTACTATTTAAAAAATAATAGTAATAATATTAAAATAAAAAATGCATCTACTGCCGGAGTATATGTTTAGTGAATCACATATAAAAACCATAAATAAAATTTAAACACCATTTATAAAAACTTTTTTTCTTTCAATAAAATTGTTTAATTATTCTTTAAGAAAATCAAAAATCATAGTTCAGCATTTGCTGAATTTTCAAACTTTTTAAATAATCATAAGTTTTAATCTATTAATTATATTAGAAATGATTAAGAACACTTTTTTCCACAACAACAAAAAAAAGTTATATATAAATTATATACTATTATTTGCAAGAATCAAAGATATTTATTTACACAGAAAAAACATTTCATTATCAATCGGATTCTCTAAATTAAATCCAATTTCTCCAATCTGTAGCCTTTCTTCTCCATATCATGCCAGCAAATGTTTTTACTTTGTCCATCCATCTCACAAATAATCTCTTGCGATCCAATTTAAAATTTCAACTGTCCATCTATTATCTCTTCTACCAGTATCTACTTCAATTTCTTAACTATTTCAAAGATGTTGATGATACCTATTTATTCTTTCACCCATGTATTTTGTTTTCGATCCCTTCTTGTTATTCCTGACATATATTTCTCCATTCTTCATCGAGTGGTCTGAGTCTCTGTATTGTCATTGTATTACAAATCCAAAATCTAAGAATTCATAAGTAAAAACTAGTAAAATATATGATATGTATGTGATGTTTAAATACACACACATATAAAGGTATATAAATTGTAATATTCAGTTAACAATTACTAAGATTATTATTATTACATGCAATTAATCTCAACCTAATAGTCTCGAGTCATTATTGGGGAATTATTATAGTTAAATTATTCGGGGAAAGGGTAAGCTCACAGACAAAGTGTCTGGCAATACAGTAAGAGGCAGCTGAACATAACAAATTTGGGAAATTTATTTAGAGAACAAAAAACTCCCAATAAGGGTTCAGGTCATAAGATTAATAAGGGGCAGACATATGAAATTAGTGCAGTTTCACAGTCTGTATATGAATCTCATCAGTCAGTGCTCATAATAATAATGCAGTCCTCAGTGCGAATCTAGGGAAGTAGACTAACCCCAGTCGGCACACATTATAGCAGCAGTCCAAAATTAGAAATTGTAAGAAAATTACAGTATTTGAAACCCCTCATACTTGTGCTCAAAACAAATTGCACAGTAAGTAGCTGATTCAAATTGGGAGTCAAAAGTAAAGGTTAGATTTATATATAATGATTGGTCAAAAATGCAATTGGCTATAGGGGAGTTTGACGTCACCAAGGCGAGTAATTGGCGCTTATATGTCCAACATATAAAGAAATATCTCTTTGTAAATAAAATCGAAGATAATAAATACAAAATTGCGACAGTTTTATGTTTCATTGGGGAAAGGGTAATTGAAATTGTGAATAGGCTTGACGCACCCTTCATACTGGAAGAAAGATTGTATAATCAATTTAAAGAGCAGTTTGTCCAATTATTTTAATCCCCTCCCCTCTAGAAATGTGACTAAGTTACATTTCCATGACCACTACCAGCGTAGGGAGTCAAGTATTAAAGATTTCGAATGTTCACTTCGGAATTTAGCAAAGAATTGCATATACAATTCATTTTTAGATGAGGCTCTCCTGGAACAGTTCCTTAGAGGCATAAAAAATGACAATTTATGTCAAAAATTACTATTGGTCACAAATTTAGACTATAGTTATGTAATAAAGCATAGTACAGCTTACAAACTAGTCCTGGAGCAATCAAAAAAATACGCGGAGTTCAATTAGAGTATAAAGAAATTAACAGAAGTTTGTTAAATGTTTAACTCAACTGAAAACAAAGTTATAAACAGTAAAAGGAACATTACTAACAACAAAAATTTATTTATATGTTTTTGTTGTGGGAAAAATGGCCACAAGGCCAATATTATAGACCTGAATGCTGTAAACGCTGCAACAAAAGTGGACACATAGAGATTAAATGCAAAAAAGAGTTCAGTGTTACCAGAAAGGATACAAATAGTGGAAACTGTATAATACAGGATCAGAAAAGGCAGTTTATGAATATTAATAATATGACAACAATGAATAATGATAAAAATATTGATCAAAATTAAAATATGTGTTCAAACGATAGTTGGCGGTTGTCAGTGACCGAATGGCGTATCACTAATATCAGTCAGTGATTGGTATATTACTATTTCCAGAAGCAACAAAATCCCTGCAATTCAAAAAACTTATCTAAAAGCATCAGATATGAATAGTAACATCATTAACATAAAGGGTGGAGTTGAAGCGCCAGTATGTAGAAGAGAAAAATTACAGTACTATCACTACATGTAATATGTACCCCCATCAACCCCATATTAGGACAAGGCTAGTTCAGTGAAATGGGAATAAAAACAGTTACTAATGAAATCAACAGCCCCAAAAAAAAAAAAAATTTCCAGATAGGTTAAGGGGAATTGAGGTAAAGCAGATACACCCATAGTTAAAAAACCATTCCGGAAGCCAGCACCTAACAAAAACAAGTTAGAGAAGGTCCATGGGGACTAGAAACTAAGTATATAGATGTATGAAAATCAAGAATAAAAAATAAAATGGTAGCTCTTTGGACAGGGAGGACAACGGCTATCAATGGATCATCAGACAGATCAAAAATGGCTGGCTGAAGCAACACCCATTTCCTTCACAAGGAACTATGAAACACCCGCAAGCAGCTGTCATTATTTAAAGGCTGCATTATGAAATGTGATCATATACTGATACCAGCCAAGGATAGACAGAAAATAGCCAAGTGGGTGCACGACAGTCAGCCGGATATTGGCAGAGAAAAAGCTCTTGCCCTTAGTGGCGTCTGGTAGCCAGACAGTAACAGTGATAAGGGAAAAAATAAAAAGAATGACATCGATCGGCACAAGTATATCCTGATGACTGCGCCAATTTGATAAATCCAGACCTTATTAATCTTATGACCTGGACCTTTATCGGGGAGCTTTCTATTCCCTGACTAAATTCCCAAATTTGTTATGTCCAGTTGCCTCTTACTGTACTGCCAGACATCTTCTCTGCAAGCTTACCCGTTCCCAGACTAATTTAACTATAATAATTTCCTAGTAACAACTCTATACTATTAGGTTGAGATTAATTGCATTTAATAATAATATTAGTAATTGTTAATGAAACATTACAATTTATATATAGGCATATAAAAATAATAATCAAGATCCATACAACCTGTATAAATCCCAGCTGGCTGTTCACAGATTCAGAGATCAGCTCTCCATACTTGAAGTCACTGTGCAGTCAGGCAGCACTCTGCACCCAAATACAAGTCCATGTGTACTGGTGAAACTTCAAGAATAAAATGTTCTTTTCTTGATCCAATTTGCACCGAGTCTTTTCATTGTTTCTTTTCCTAATATTTATTGGCTACTAATCCTGTCCATCAGATAAGATTATTACTCCTTTCATTGTTCACATGCTGGATACAAGAATTTAAACTATTATTTATATATAACTTTAATTAATGAATTATATGTAGCTTACAGTTTATTATCACAGAGAAAATCTAACTTGAATTCCTTTGATTTTTCCATATATCATTATAATACTGCATTTTTCTCTCACTGATTTAACTGCTTTTACTTTTCTTATTTTAGAAATTTAATTATAACTTTGTAAGCAAAAGATCAGCCTTAAAATTCTATGATTCTTTTATAACTTAATATTTATTTCCATTTGCAATTTAAACCTTTATATGTATATGTATTTAAACATCATATGCATATCAATATATTTATTAAAAACCTTATTCAAACACATAGGATATTTCTTCTTAATATTAAATTATTTCTATCAAAAGCAATCCATCCTTAATTTTATCCATTATGTTTCCATCTGCATTAACAATCTGACCAAAGTATTTGCAGTTATTAACTCCTAATTCATCATTACCCATCTTTATTTCCTTCCAAGAAATCCACTGAACATAACTTTAGTCTTTTTAGCATATAATTTTATTTTATTTTTATCTGATAACTCTTGCAAACATTTTCTGAGACTAGCCAGAAAATATTGTGGAATCATCTTGTTGTACATTCTTCTTAATGTTAATCTTAGTAACACCATGTAATCTAATCATTGCGGTTGTATTTTGATAAATGTTCTTCAGAATAAGACAATATCTTCTTTATTACTTTTCTTAAAAATCATATTGCTAATGCCTTCCGTTAATAATATAGTAGATTTTTATCATTTAGATATTTGGTATAAAGTTTTGCCAGCAATTTTTTTACTTTTTTACCTGCTTTTTTTAAAATATCAATAATAATTTCATTTCCAGGAATTTTTCCCTTCTTCATAGGCTTGATAACAGAAGATGTAGTAATTATAATACTTTTTGACTCTTAAGTACTATATAATTATTTATAGAGCTCTTCCACACATCTTTTCTTATTACTGAAACAATTTTCTTTTCAATACCAAGGTCTTGTTTTATACTTTTACAATTTTTATTCTCTTCTGTGGATTTCCTTTTCATTTCACAATTATATTTTCTTATATAATTATTAATTATTTTTCACTATATTGTATAAACTCTAGATATTCAATTCTTCTCAATATATCATTTTTAAATATTTTTATATTCCTTCTTTTCTACAAACATTATCTTCTTTCAGTAAAACCTTTACTGGTAAATAGGTGCTTTTTTAATACCAGTTATCTTTGTTGCAGTTCTTAATAGTAGAATACAAGTTATTTTCTTTTTGATTTTACTCAAGTCTAAACCATCTTCAAGGCCATTAATATTTTTAAATGATTTGCAAATTCTAATTTTAATTCACTGGAATGTTTTTGAAGGTTCGAAATATCAACTATTAATACTGTCTTTCTTAACAGTTTTCATCTCTTTAGTTTTGCATTAACACATATCTTACATTTTATAAGTAAGAGATACAAATAATATATTGAGAGCAAAGCTTTATTAGTGTAGACAATTATGAAATGCTGAGTGTGCTTTCGACTGGATTCAGTCATAGACATAGCAATGAATGTAACAGAAGTAGAAGGTATATTAAGTAGTCTAAAAAGAAATGAACTAATTGGCATATTGTTTGCATTGTAAATTAAATGGTTAGAGTGGCCACTTCTTGGAAAAAGGAAAGCAGGATTCTTTTCAATTGATAGCATATTTATCTCCAGAGATATGCCAATCCTCCTTGATTTTACGCTTGGCATTGTTGCATTTGGTACAGACTATGCTAAATGATGTAGGCTTGAAACTATGATTGAATTTAGAAAAATGTTTAAAAAGGATGGTCTTTATCAATGTGAGTTATAGTTCGATTACAGAGGTGGAAGTTTCTGTGTAGAAACGGCTTGAACCCTGCGAATTTGTGCACTATTAGTGTAAGCGACTTTTGGTGTATAAAATCATATATTAAGAGGTTTAACAAGAATTTTATAGTATAGTACACCTGTGTCATGTTCAGTGTACAAATCAAGAAATTTTATGCCAGTATAACTATCAGTCAAAAGCATGCTCAACACTTCACAATTGTCTTTCAATACATTGCTTGTATCTTTTACTTATATTATAGTTTCAGAGATAAGGTGTTTAAAAATGTTATTTTTTATCTTACATTTTACTAATTGGTAATCACTTCTTGTGTTGTATCCTTTAAGAACATTACAATCTTGAAATAAATAGTTTCTCTTAGTCAAAATACAGTCCTATTCTACTGTACTTTTATTTGTATGTTTCTATAACCATTTTCATTTAACATCTTTTCTCAAAGAAAGGACTTATACAGTTTCTCTGTGCACTCCACAAGTCTGTATTCTCTTTGTTTCTATCACCATAAACAAATTTATTCACAGCACTTCATCTTTCATGTCCATAATGTACATTAATAAATATAAAACTAGAACATGTAGATATTAAAGAACAATCAAGGTTTGACCTAATTGATGAAATCTCACTGTTAGAAATATATCTTAGGAGCCATTAGAATGTTAATTTTCAGTGTTGCAGCTGTATATTTGAAATGTAAAAAAATAAACATAATTTATAAATAAAGAGATAGGATATTAAAAGATGAAGATGTCTGCAAAGAGGATATTATAAATGCATTTGAACTTCATTATACTTGAAGTCTACATATGAATTTAAATGAAATGTAACAATTCCTAATCTAACAAATAATAATATATTTATTTAAAAATGAATATTATGAATATATGAATGCTAGAAAATATGCACCCAAGTTTATGTTGTCCTTCTATAATCCAGATTCTTAAAAAAATTGTTTTTAAGAAGGTGGCAAATAATGGTAAGCTACTGTTGCTTAGTCATAATGGAACTCTACTAACATGACATTTCTGAAGTCTTTCAACTTACAAATAAACAAGAGAAGTCTCCTCTCTCTTCTACTTTAGTGTCACCTATTATAAGCTTGGGTAATCATTATTTTACTACATGGTTCTATAATCTAATTGCAATTTCTGGCTTTTTTTAAATCAATGGGGGCTTACGATTTAAAAGCTAGGACCATCTTTAGCTTCTTTTTTTTTCCATTATCAAGCTACTAACTCAGAATTTATAATATATAGCAATAGATAATGTAGAGATAATTATTTTATTACCTAGTTACTCTACCTCCCTTTGTGTCAAGAATTCAACAAGAGAAATAAGTTTTTTGGGTCATACATAACTATATACAAAAAAAAATGTATAGCATGTGATGAATGAATATCTCATAAGTCATTAACACGTTGGTTTTTTTTTCCAGCATCTGCAGCTAAATCTGTAAAATGTAAAAAAAAAAGAAAGAGGAGGAGGAAATAAAAGAAAAGAAGGAAAAATAAAGGGAAAGGCTAGAGAAAAGGAAGAAAAGAAAGGATTGGGTAGGAGTGAGGAGAGAAAAAGACAACTAGATGAAGAGAAGGGAAGTAAAAAGAAAAAGAGGAAAAAAGGAAGAAGATAAAAAAGGGGGAAAAGTGGAAGAAAATAAGATATAAGATCATAGTATATGATTAAAGAGAGATAAATGTTTTAAAAATGGATATTATCAGTGCCTGTGTATTGTTTGCATATTATTAAAGTAAAATTTAATGTGAAATGCCAACAAACAGAGGAATAAATATTAAAATGATAAATATTATATATATAAATAAATACCTCATCAGAAAAATATTTATTTACATACATATTAATATTAAAAAACTCTACAATAAAATAAATAATGTTATTTCAGTTTTGCTCATGATTATCAAATTATAACATTTTAATTTGAAACATTTTAATATTTAAAAACTGTTAATATCTGAATGATAGTGTCTTTCTGCTTCATCGCATGTTGATGACCTGCGTGGTTTGGCATAGTTGTTAGAGCATCTGACTTGAGCTTGGTAGGTCTCGGAATTAATTCTGGCACTTGAATTTCTTATGAATTCCCGAACAATAAAGCCATTATTAGCTTTTCTTTTTTTTTATCTCATGTCGATGCAGTGCAATGATTGATGCAACATGGGGGGACAAAATAACAAAAAGAGAAAAATTAAAGAAACATCGTTTATTGCATAAAATGAACATATAATGAATTTGCGTAAATATTCAAATAAAAACAGGGAAGTTTTAATGTTATTTAAAGTTAATTTGATAATAATAAATAAGACAGATTAAATTATATATTTTTATGGCATTATTTATAATACATGTATTAATCTCTTTTATTTTTTTTACATATCTTCATATATTCATATACATATATATTTCTTATAATACTTCTTTCATATACACTTCAATGCAAACAAATTTTCTTAAAAAACTTCTTATTTTCCTTACAGTTTTGAACTGTGATGATGATTGCTGGACAGTTGAAACTGTAAGGAAAATAAAGAAGTTTTTTAAGAAAATTTGTTTGCATTGAAGTGTATATGAAAGAAGTATTATAAGAAATATATATATATATGAATACATGTATTAATGAGAGAGATTCGCTTTACTGCTTTGTATATTTATATTAAATCATACAGCTGTCTTAAATATTAATTAAAATGTTATAGTTGTATTTAAACTGGAATAAGATTGTAATATTAATGGATTATTGATCTAAGGCTCTTGATGAGAGTGAAGCCGGAAACATGTCATGTGGAGTTGTGTCTTTTTTTTTCAATAGGTAATGTTTAGAAAATGCTATAAATGGCTCATGAAAATTTAAGATCATTTCAAGTTATTATATATGCACATATAACTATACCAACAGCATATGTCCTCAATACTAATAAACTGAGCTTGTAATTAAAATAGTCACTTCATTAGTTTTGATTTTAAAGTTATAAACATAAAGAAGTGTTTACTTTCAATTAATAATCTATATATATAAATTAATACATAAAATGACTTGAATCATTGTTTTCTATAAAATTTATAATATATCTAACCTTCTTGGGCTTCAGCTATAGACTGACTAATGTAAGCAGTTAAAACTTTAGGATCCAAGTCTGTTCCTGCTTCAATCTGTGTCCTTATAGAACCAATATATCTTTCCTTAAATTAAAATATATATATATATTACTAATTTCAATAGCACATAAATAACTTTTTCTACTGCTTGAATATGTAACGTTTAGGATTATAATCATATCACAGAATATTCTCATTTTAAATACATTACTTAGAATTATTTTGCAGGCAGACTCATAATGAATCATTTTAATAAACTTCCAAATACAATTTTACTTTTCATTTATCAAAATAATTCTGAGTATCATATATAGAAAGAAAATGTTCTGTGATATAATATAAATATATATTAAATGAGAGGATAATATCCATTAATTAGAGATAAAAATTATCTCTAATTAATATCTCATTTCTATTCTTTATTGTAATAACAATCCTTAGAAATATTTAATTCATTCATATATATATATATATTGTGATTGTTTTTTTAAATATAAATTTTTAAAAAAGACCAATGAATCTTTATTTCAATTAATTTATAAAATATATTATGATCTTATGCAAAATTAAAAGCCAAACTCCTCATTCATAATTTTATATCTTTGTCTTTTAACTATGAGCAGTTATTGACACTGATAGTGGAACATCTTAAAATGTTGATAATCTCTAGTACTTTAATATAAAAGTATTTTGTTTTATCTTTTATCAAAGATATAAACAACTACATTTCCAAATGCAAACATTTTGTAAAAATCTTTATTTAAATAGTACTTCTCTATACAAATCACCAAACATATTATACAAGCATACAAAAATAGTTTTATTAATTAGCTGAAAAAATATTCCAATTTGTTGAATCAAAATAGTGGGGGGACAGGACAAAATAATATTTGATTTTATACACTTTAAAATGTTCATTAAATAACATTGTCTAATAAATTTACCAGAAATTAAAATTAAAAATAGTCTTTAATTATAATTAGCTACTCTCTATATATATCATAGCTCCTAAAAAATTTTGATACGTTTCTTTTACTGAATCATCTTGTTTTTCTATTCTGCAATCAATGCCACTTAAATAGACTATTTTTATCCATTCCTATTCATAAACATCTTTCCTGCACTACTACAATCATGCAAATCACTGAATGAAATCCTGTTAAAATTTTATTCCTGAATATGGATTTAATTACACAAAATTAAATCTTGAAAATTAAAATTCCAGTTTGACTTCCAATTCTTTGTGTCTAATATTTCTACCCAGTATCTGTGATTCTTCTGTTTCTCTATGGATTGCTTTCTTAAATCCTTATTTCCAATATCATGTAATAACATGATTCCAGAATGACAATATAGCAATTAATCTTCTTAAACATTCACCAATGTAAAAGCCAATAATAACTATTTTTTAAAAAAAATAAAATATTTATTGATAATTTTCTATTTGAGATCTGGGATTTTCTTTCTTTTTTTTTTTTTTGATTTATAGAAGCTACAAATAATCTCAGAAATATGTTATTATGACTAAATTCAATTCAAAATTCTTAGCAAGATAATGAATGTTAAATGATAGTCAAAATATTTCAAAAATAAAATTGTATACACAAAGTGTCCAAAAAGTATTCAAATAAAGTCAAAGACTATCTGCCATATCAAGATCAAAAATAAAATAAAATAGATGAATATTTTATGAACCATTATTGGAATTAATTTGGAAGAAAAAGAAAACAAGCAAATATTCAAAAAAACTTAAAAATATATTAAGGAGTGAGATAGATATCATTAAAATCATCAAATATTATTAGAGAAGAGCCAATTTAAATTTTTGATTTGATTAGATGAATAAATTACTATAATCTGGGCAACAATTAAGTCTGTATTAGAGATATTAATTTGAAGAGATAATAAGTAAGTTGACATTAACTAAAACTGTATGTCAAACTGCTAAATTAGTATTAAGAATATGATTAAAAATTCTAAGTTTCTGAATCTTTGAATAGATTTTTAGAAATATGAATTTTAGTTTCATTTAGAATTAAGATGTCTGTAGAATAAAACAATTTGGTAATTAAATTATATAACAGTTTTGACTGTCTAGCAGTCATCTTCAGAACTATAAAATACAATTATATTATTTCTTTTTTATTTAAATAACTAATTGATTATAATTTGAAAAACTTACAAATCATTTTAACAAGTGATGTATGATCATTTGGCAACTGTTTCTAACTCTTAGAGCTCTATTTTTCTTCATCCTTCATGATTCCTAATTCTCTTCCCAGACTTTTTGTGAAAATCACAATATTTTTGCTCCCTCTTATTTTAGACTGCTTACATTTTTTACAGTATCTGATTTAAATAATATAATCTCTTATATTTATCTGTCATTAGTTCTCATTAAGAGTCCTTCATATTTCAATGATAGATCTATTAATTAAAGGTGGTATTGTTGTCCAATAACACACACACCCCCAGTCTTTTGACCTACACCAACTGCTTTA
Organism: Epiperipatus broadwayi; assembly: GCA_028023455.1. Lineage (NCBI taxonomy): Eukaryota > Metazoa > Onychophora > Udeonychophora > Euonychophora > Peripatidae > Epiperipatus > Epiperipatus broadwayi. The sequence goes on along the minus strand of JAQFVV010012681.1, from coordinate 375,641 downwards.
AATAATCTTAGCATTGCACACTGTAGCCCAGTACCTTCACTGCTCAAGTCATGGTTCATCTGCTCATTTATCATAATTTATCTAATTATATTGGAAATGTAATATTATAATAACAATTAATTTTGGGAATATATTTATTGATATTTTTGATGGAAAGTTTTATTGCTATCAGACATGCTCCATTCTGCTGGACAATGTCTAAGTGATCTAATGTCTGAATATTCTATCTCTCCACTGATGTGAGCCATAAGCTTGAAACCAGTTGGTCTGGAGATGAGTGTTCTGGATAGAGATTTTAAATATTTTCTCATACCGCACATATTAATTAAGAGTTTGTTTGAGCTATTGGTACACTTTTTGTATTGCATTTTTATAATTACAAGTTTATAAAAGTAATGTCACGTTATATATGACTTGCTTTATTAATTATTATAATAATGTCTAAGTGATTTTAAAAATAATTCATCTTGGAAATTATTAAATTCATATTAATATGATGTGATGTCAAGTTCATCTAATTTAATTTTATTACATTCAGTATTGTTTTATAATAATACTATGACTTTTAAAAGTAAAATTCATTGCTACAAACAAACATTCAAAAAATGTACCACAGAAATAAAAGTTTAATTGAATATTTGCAAGTGCAACTGAACTTCTTTTGATCAAGCGTTGGTTAAAAAAGAATTATTTAATCAATTTTAACCAATAATGAATAATAAATAGAATTATAATCAGACAGTTGTTAGATAGTCAATTGATAACTAAAAATAATAATAAAAAAATTAAAATTACATTTACAACTAAAGGATGAAACAGTAAGAAATAGATAAATTTTCCTTTTACATAAAACTTTATATATTGGGACTACAATAAGTGAATATTTTCCAATATTCTATAATTTTCTTCATAATATAAATTATTTTTTGATAAGAAAAGGATGGTCCCACCCTTCTCTTTGCTTAACTTTTTATATATATAAGCCAAGATGCTTAAGACTGGCTTATATATATAAAAAATATAAATTATTGTGAATTGCTACTGGGATTGTGTAACGAAATAATTATATATCTTTTATCTTCATAAACTATGGATTTAAAATTTGTCTACTGACTTTTTAAAATCCATTAATCAAAATAACTGTTAATTTTATATCAAAGTACTTAGCTACTATCACTATTATTTCTGCACATTTTTTTTTTTTTTCATTTTTTTATAATTCTAATACACATTTAATCTTGTCGCATATGTTATTTGTAGTGCCCCTACCTTTGTTTACTAGATAATGGTAGATTGTGATCCAGCCAAAGCATCACTGTAACATTACTGTTAATTATACATGGATAAACCCAGAAAAAATACCTTTTAGATATTCGCTTAAAACAATAGGGGCAAAATTGGAAATTACTGCATTAGAAATTGACGCAACATCATAAATTCGGAAGAATAAAGAATATAACCATCTGCTTATAGCAAACCAAACTCAGTGATAATACTGCATAACCACATTTATATTTTATGCACACACACATATTTATAGTTACAAGCTGCAAATAATAAATAATAAATCCATACCTGCATAAGATTAAATATACCAGCAGCTTTTTTCAAACTTGTATGAACTTCTTTGGCTTCTTCTGTTGTAACTCTAAATAAAATCAGAATATTTGAATAAATTTTTATAGATATAAAATAAATCTAGCATTACAAAAAAAAAAAAAAAAAAAAAAGAAGCTAAACTAAAGATATTGTTTTCAGAACTCATTCATAAGTTCAACAGTACTTGCAATATACAAATCTAAGTAAATTGTTAACTATGTTAGGAATAATGTTGTATAAGCAATAGTAATGTATTCATGTAAATGTTCAACATTTCTAATTTTTTTTCTTATATATTTCTCTTAGAGATATAAATTTCATTGGTTCTAAACATCTGAATAAGGAATTCTCTTATCCAAATATTAATATGTGATGTATTTTGATTTATCCTTAAACGAAGTCAAGAATATCTCAGCAATTATGCCCAAATAAACCTGTTAGCCACTTTATTTTCCATTTCCCACTCTAAGTCTTTCCATATTCTGCCCCATCCCATTTCCACAACATAATCTTTGTCAACTCTATGGCCTTTATATCTAAATCCCCTTTATCTTTCCGCAAACCCAGCATAAAAACCAATAACTCACTTTCTGTATAATCACTTTCTTCATATCTATTCTCCCATAACTTCATTATCTGTACCCTTTCTTCTTTCAAGCATTTACATTCAATCAACAGATGCCTAATATTTTCTATATCTTCCTTACACAATTTGCACACTAAATCACCCATAGTTTTCCATTTACATGTATATTCTTTTGTTGCTAAAGATCCCGTTTGAGCCTTAAACAATAAACTACTTTCCTTACTATTATCATAAATTAACTCGCATCCAATGTTCCATTTACTTCTATATATATTTAAACTCTTCTTACCCTCCATACTAGTTCTCCATCTCTCCAACTCCCTATTTTTTATTAATGCTTCTTTTCTTTTATCCCATTCCTTACCACTATAACACTCAATAATCCTCCTAACACAATCATCCCACCTTTTATACAGGTATGCTGATATAAATTCTTTTATCCAAATCTTTTGCATACCGCATTACCTTTCTCACCCATCTTGTTACCTGCCCTTTACTCATAACCCAATTAAACACTATTTTGGCTATTCTTTTACTATCCATAAACTGCAACCTACCAAACATTTTCATTTTACTTTTTACATCTCTCATATAAAAACTTGACCATCCCATTTCTCCCTGAAATGCCTCCTTTGCTGTCCACATCTCTGCATCTAATGCATGTCTTCCTACTTCCCTTTGTACTTTCTCTAAATAATCTAAACCCTTTTACTAACCCATAATGCATCATTACCATATGTTAACCCTGCTACTGCAACTCCCTTCCATACAATTCTAGCTACATCATATTTATTATATGAAAATACTGTTAATTTCTTTACCAAACCCTTTCTTTTCTTTGCTTCATTTACCAATTTTTTCTCCCATTCATCCAAGCAATTTTCCTGATTGCATAAGATGATTTCCAAATACCTATATCTATCCACCATACTTAACTTTATATCCCCCGATATGAATTCACATCTTCTCTTTCCCCAGTATTAACCATCATTATATTTGATGTTTCTTCACTAAATTTAATCCCTATCTCTTTACCTACCCTTGCACATGTCCTCAACATAATTTCATTATCTTCTCTTTGTTCTGCACATAAAAAGATATCATACGCAAAAAAAGACCCGACAAAGTATATACTCCCTTGCCACCTATTAACGGTATCTCTATCTCTCTTCCTAGTCTTTCTATTGCTTTCTCCATTTCACTCAAATACAACAAAAATAAAATAGGCGACATAGGGCATCCTTGCCTTAATCTCACCCCATTTTTAACTTTAACTGATTCTATATCCCCTAATTGATAAATATAATAATTATTTTCATATAATTTCTTAATAATATTTACTAAAGCTTCCTCCATTCCCAAATTTGCTAACCTTACCCATAATCTATTTCTATTTACTCTATCATATGCTTTCTCTATATCTATAAAACTCATATATAATGATCTACCTGAATACCTACTCATCTCCATAAGTTGTGTAACTACAAACAAACTATCTCCTATATGCCTATCTGACCTAAAAACTTGAATTTCCCTCACTACATTATTCTCTTTCCATCTCCATTTTACAACTCTTCCAGCTACCATATATGAGAAAACTTTATATAAAACTGATGTTACTGCTATCGGTCTACAATTATTTAACTTTCTATGATCCTTACCCTTTCCTTTAAATAATAATCTTATTCTTGTATTACTCCAACTACCCGGAAAAAACTCTCTTCTGTGCCATCTTATTAAAACATGATAATAACTTTGTTCTTGCTCTATGCCTTAAATTCATTACCATCTCTGCTGCCCATCCATCTAAACCTCTCACCTTTCCACTTTTCAATCTCTTCCCTGCCTCATTCAGTTCATTTTTTGTGAACCTAATATTCCCATTACTAAATGCTTTCATGTTTTCTATCACTAAGTCCTTCATATCTAACATCTTTTCTATATCCATTACATATCTATTTAAGATTCTCTCTAAATTTTTCTCTAGAGCTACACTCTAGTCCCTCATCATCTATTAATACTATCTCTCTTTCCCCTACATTTCTTCTTTTAATGTAATTCCATAGCAACTCTCTCATACAATAGTGCCATCTAGTGCATGGTATAGTAATCAATAAGTGTTAGAACGTTTGTGCAGTTAAATCCATATCTAGTGCCTACTCATCCAATATCCCCAAACTAATTCTAGCTTATGACTGTCATCAATGAGGAGCCTTGGATCTGAGAGCATTATACTTAGACCTTTAGATCCAAAGATCTAGGATCCAAAAGTCTAACTCTCATATCTAAGGCTGCTCATAGATGATAGCCATAAGCTAGAACTAGTCTGGGGATACTGAATGAGTATGCATTAGACAGGGATTTAAATGCACAAACCTTTTAAAGGGGCTGGGATTAAACAAAGCAGTTAAAAATGAAGAGCTTGACGCATTAGCAGTAGTGGAAACACATCTAAGAGAAGAAGAACCTATATTGAAAGACTTGGTATGACAGGATATAAATAGAAAAGAAAAAAAAAGGGAGGGGGGTATAGGAGTTACATCAAAAAATATTTAAATATTGTTAAGTATCAAGAACATTTGTGGTTTGAAATAAGGTTAGGAAGATAAGAAAGGATGGTGGCTATAGTATATAGAGCCACGGGAGATAAACTACAATGGAATGGAACAGTAGCATATATGAATGCCTAGTTAAGAATAGAGTTTCAAAAAAAGGGGGAAAAAATAATGATTATAGGGGATATGATTGGACATATTGAAGAAATTGATGATGTAGATAACAAGAATGAACAGTTTTTGAAGAATTATTGTCAGATAGTGAATTTGAGCATTGGAAATCTATCAAATATTTGAGAACCAATATACATGATCTAAAAATAATATATTTCATGCATTATATTATGTATTAGTAGAGAAAAAGGGAATGAATAAAGTATGGAAATTTGAAAAATGGTTAATAATGTGGTGGAAAATAGTAATAAAAGTAGAAAGGATAGTGAAAGATGTGGATGGAGAATGAATAATAAAAATAAGTTAGAAGAATATAAAATAAAAGTTGAAAAAATTACAGAAGAGTTTGTTAGGAGTGAATATAAGGACTGGTATGGTGAAGTAGAAAAAATGGCAAATAGGGTTTTAGGTGAAAATATTCAGAAGAATAAAAGTAATAGAAAAGTGAGAGTAAACATGTAAAAGAGAGGGAAAAAATATACAGAGAATATAAATGTGCTATTAAAAACAAAAGAAGTGATAAAAAATGGGGGAAAGTTTTTTTTTTTTAAGTTATCTAAAATATATAATTATAGAGAGAATGAAATTTTAAATAGTAAATTGTTGGAGGATATTAATAAAACAGGCAAAACTCTCCATACAGCAGTGCCACTCTGTGCTAACCAGAGAAATCAATGGATACCAGAAGGCTTGTATATAAAATCCCCATCTAGTGCCTACTCATCCAATATTCCCAGACTACTTTCTGGCTTGTGGCCTTTATCAGTGAGGAGCCTTGGATCTGCCTACTCATCCAATATTCCCAGACTAGTTTCTGGCTTGTGGCCTTTATCAGTGAGGAGCCTTGGATCTGAGAGCTCCTCACTGATAAAGGCCACAAGCCAGAAACTAGTCTGGGAATATTGGATGAGTAGGCACTAGATGGGGATTTTATGCACAAGCTTTTTCGCATCCATTGATTACCTCTGATTGGCACTGGCACTACTGCATGGAGGGTTTTGTTGTTTAATAACAGTTATGTGCTAGCATAAGAGATAGTGATCATGCGATGTTTAGTGATATTAATAAAAGTGAAAGAAATGGGAGTAAAAAATTTTGGAAATATATTAAAAGAAGGAATGTAGGGGAGAGAGAAATAGTATTATTAGATGATGGTGGAATGGCATGTAGTTCTAGAGAAGAATTAGAGACAATCTTAAATAAGTTGGTAATGGATATAGATAAGATGTTAGATGTGAAGAACTGAGCGATAACCAACATGAAAGCATATAGTAATGGAAATATTAGGTTTACAGAAAATGAATTGAATTAAGCAGGGAAAAAATTGAGAAGTGGATAGGCAAGAGGTATAGATGGCTGGAGAGCAGAAATGATGAATTTAGGAAATAGGGTAAAATTACATTTATTATCATATTTTAATAAGATGGCACAGAAGAGAGAATTTTCAGATAGCTGGAATAATACAAAATTAAGGCTACTATTTAAAGGAAAGGGTAAAGATCATAGAAAGTTAAACAATTATAAATCGATAGTGGTATATAAAGTTTTCACATATATAGTTGCTTGAAGGGTCACAAAAGGGATGGAAAGAAAATATATAGTGGGAAAAATACAAGGAGGTTTTTGATCAAACAAGCATAGAGGGGATAGTTTATTTGTAGTTACACAACTTACAGATATGAGTAGGAATATAGGTAGACAGTTATATATGGTTTTTATAAATATGAGAAGACATATGATAAAGTAAATAGAAATAGAATATGGGTAAGTTTAGTAAATTTGGGAATGAATGGAGCTTTAGTGTATCTTACTAAGAGATTGTATGAAAATAATTATTATACATATCAATTAGAAATATAGAATCAGTTAAAGTTAAAAATGGGATGGGACTAAGGCAAGAATGCCTTATATCACCTATTTTGTTTTTGTTATATTTGAGAAAAATGGAGAAAGCATTAGAAAGACTAGGAAGAGCAGAGATACCATTAATAGGTGGCAAGGGAATATATACATTATTGGCTCTTTCATTGTAGATATCTTCTTGTGCACAGAAAGTAGGGAAGATATGAAAATTATATTGATGACATACACAAGGGTGGGTAAAGAGATTGAGATTAATTTTAGTGAAGAAAAATCAAAAGTAATAATGATAAATGTGGGGAAAGAGAAGAGAAAGAATTTTTATTGGGGAATATAAAGTTAAATATGGTGAATAGGTATAATTATTTGGGAATCTTTTTTTAAGTAATCAGAGAAAAGAAAAAATTGATAAATGAAGCAAAGAATGAAAGGGATTGATAAAGAAATTAACAATGTTTTCATATAACAAATATGACATAGCTAGAATCGTATGGAAGGGAGTGGCAGTAGCAGGATTAACTTACGGTAATGATGTGTTAATAAAGGGGTGTTAAATTACTTTAAGTGCGATAAGTAAGTAGACAGACATGTGTGGACAGCAAAAGAGGCAAAAATGGAATGGGCACGTTTTTATATGAGATGCAAAAAGCAAAATGAAAATGTTTGGTAGATTGCAAATTTATGGATAATAAGAATAGAGTTGGAGAGATGGAGAACTAGTATAGAGAGTAAAAAGAGTTTAAATATATATAGAAGTAAAGAGAATATTGGGTGTGAGTTAATTTATAACAAAAAAAAAGTAGTTTAGTGTTTAAGGCTTGAATAGGATCTTTAGCAATAAGGGAATATACACATAAATTGAAAAATATGTGTGATTCAGTCTGCAAATTATGTAAGAGAGCCATTGAAAATATTAGGCATCTGTTAATTGAATGTAAATTCCTGCAGGCAGAAAGGGTACAAATAATGAAGTTGTGGGAGAATAAATATAAACATAGTGATTATAAAGAAAATGGGTTATTGTTTTTTATGCTGGTTTTGAGAAAAGATAAGGGGGATTTAGATATAAAAATCATAGAATTGACAAAGATTATATTATGGAAATGGAATGGAGCAGAATAGAGAAGAATATGGAAAAAACCTAGGGTAGAGAATGAAAAGGAAAGGTAAGGTGGCTAATAGGTTTCTCTGGGCATAGCAGCCAAAAGATTCCTGACTGTAAAAAGAGAAGCCACAGTGCATCACATCACATACTATTTTAATAGCTTGTGCAAGGAAAAGAAATAGTAGTCATGTGATGTTTTAATGAGTTTATCCAAATGTTACAGTAAGCAGAATAATTTTGCTGGATCTGCTCTGAGTATGTTGGGAATTCCCTACCATTATTTAAAACTCAAAAAAATGCTTCTTTCTTGAATATACAAAAATATTCATGTTAGTTCTGTTCTGTAGTGAGAGCTATTTCGATTTTTGTTCCTCTATTGCTCACATATATCATGGTCTGAAGAAATATACACTAATCGACTAAAGCTGGATTTAGGGAAACTATAGACTTTCATAAATGATTAGCTCTATTATTAAAATAATTTTTAGTATGAACTTCTTTACAATAAAAATAATATTTATTTAAATTCCAAAATTATTAGCTAAGAATAAAAAAAAACCAATAGTTTAATTCACAGATTTTTTGTTTTAATATGCTTTTGAATAATTACACAATTAATATTACTTTGTTGTTGTTTTTAATTAATCAAAGTATGGACAACTCTGTTCAAGATATACCTTCTGGAAATTTCATTCTTTTACGTCATTACAAGTCACATAATAATCAGGAAGATTTAATAAACTATTGATTTTGACATTATTGTAAAACAAGGAACAATGTAGTTATAAAATAGTGAACATTATAGAAACATTTTCAGCAAGATTAATCACGGAATACATAAATATTTCAGACTGCATGCAAGTAGCCTTTGAGATGTACACTACATATCCTGCATTATAAAGTTTTACATATAATTTAAAGTACTTAATTACTACTGTTTCTCAATTGAAATTGTATTCATTAAATACAAATTATACTTCCTAATGATGGAGCTGAAACTATTTTGTATAAACCGTATAAATCAATTACTACAATAAATTATAAAAGTGATAGTTATTCTTTTAAATATGTACCTAAATCCTCAAACATATTTTTATCAATGTTATGAAATCTTCAACTAGATCTTCCACTAAAACCAATAAAATTTAATTCCTGAAGCATGATCTTTAGGGCTTCTTCAATATTATTATAATACTTTTCTTTGTCACAATTTTCTTGTGAAAAACCTTTAATCCAGTTTGGTAACCTATCTGCATTCTTTATTTGCTGTTCATCACTTCTTGAGTTGAGCCTTGCTCCAAGATTATCATCCTATAACTCTTTGTAATATCTCATGCCAGGCAAGGATATAATGTGATGATTAATTGTTATGATAGTCTTTTCCCCATTAAAGAACTTCTCAGGAAAGATTCTATAAAATATTGATATTTTAACTAAAGACTGAAATGGATTTGGTTTTCATAAGAGATAGAATATATAAAATTTCACGTTAATATCTTTGAATAATTTGACTACACATATTTATTTATACTGAATTTTATTACAAATGATTTAAGGTTAGTCTTCTCATATTAATACACAGTTATGAAAACTGGACTTTATGTATGAAAATTAAGGAAAAAGAAGATAGATACTTCTGAATTGTAATATGGGTAAAATCTGTTTAAGATTTTTTTGGATTTAGATTAAATCTATTTAGGATTTTGCTGATTAATAAAAAGAATCAGTCAATAATCAACAAATTAATTCTTGAGCTTTACTGAAAGCTAAATACCAAACAGAATTTTTTAATTGATGGTCTACTGAATAAAATGTTGATCCTTGGTAAAACTAAGGCAAAAGAAAGCAAGGATGATGGGAAAAGTGGAAGCCAAGAAAATGGAATTGCAAAAGTCAAAAAAAATTAACATTAACTCACAGAAATGTAACAATCATCAAAATACTTATTTTGTTTAAAAATAGAGTTCTTTCTTACATTATCAGGAATATCTGTTGATTCATCAAATTGTATAAAATAGTGAATACAATCCCAGAGATCTTATTTTAATTCATTTATTATGGCAAAATTAGATAGTTGAAATCTTTAACTGTAGCCATCATTTTAGTTTTATTCTTAAAATTATTAAATAAACTGTCTTTAAAAAAAGCTTTTTAAAAATTCTCTGTTTATACATTATAATAATTCTAAAAATATAAAATTCTAGCCAACTTAGAACTGAATTTTGAATAGCATTTCATTAGTAATTTGTAAAAACCAAAAAAGCTATTTAGTTAATCAATTCAATGCTTATGATTAATATGCTATTAATTAAAGATGATATATATATATAACTTTGTGAATATCAAAAAATTATGATTAATGAATCATAATGAAACAATATTCACATTAATATAATGATATAGATTCTTTGCTACCATAATTAAGTTATATATTTATTTAAATATTGCAAATTAAATAAAATGCATTTTCCGTTTTAAATACGCTTTGGGTTCTTTCTTCTGGTGGAAAATTTTCTTCAAATAAAAAAGTTAATAACATTGTTAATAATAATAAAAAATAAAATTTTGAATACCTATAAAAATAATAATAATAACCAAACAAAAATCTATTATAAAATTCAAGTGATAGAAATAAAATATAAATAATTCAGATATAATAATATTGATAAGATTTATTATTTTACCGATTTAAGGTAATTTTTAGTGATAATTAATTAAGAAATTAAAATTTTTTTAAAAAACTTTGCCTGATTTTAATTTTAAAAAGAAATAATAAAAAGTAGAAATTTTTAATTCTCTCAACTTACTCATCTTTTCCAGCAAAGGTTGCAGCATGTTTTGTATACCATAGAGCAATGTTCAAATTCATAGAAATAAATTCAAATAATGTATCTACCATATCCCTAAAATATTTTTAGAATTAAATTAATTTTTTAAAAATGTTTAGCAAAAATAAATATTCAAATAAAATTTTGCATATTAAAATAAAATAAAAATAATTTTCAATTTTTTTTTTTTTTTTTTGCAATTATTAAAATAAAAGTAAATAAATTAATATCTTTATAAAATAATAAACAAATACTTTTAAAAATTAAAAAAATAATTTTTAATTTAAAACAGAAGAAACTTAGCATTGTTATAGAGATGAATCACTGAATTTGGACTTGATTTGGACTCAGCATGGAAATGCGGTAATTTTGCTATTAAGTTTTAACTTTAAGATGTGATATGTTGGACTATTTCCATCATTTATGAGTGAATGTTGAATGTATTTTAAACTTTATTTAAACTTTCCAAATACAAACAACTTGTTAGTAATAACACACAAATAGATAATACAGGTTAGTAATTACACAACGTTTTGAGTAGTATTATTCTCCACTCTTCTTCAGGTGTTGCTGGCCTTATATCAACTTTTTGTTGTTGTTTTTTTTTAAATATAACAACAGAATTTTAAAACTGGCAGATGTAAGTAAACATTTTATATTAAAAAAAAAGAGAGATTCTATATTTCAATAAATACATCATTATATTTTAGTGTATATGGATCATTTAATCTTGCAAAGGATAATAAAATAATTATAATGATTTATATAAAGATAAACAATAAGACATTCTTTTAGTTGTAGGAATGTATTTGTTAATAAGATTAAAAGGTAAATTTGGTTATTTATTTTTTGTTTACTAAATAAAAATATACTTTATAATTTATTTATATATATTTTGTAAATAAATGTATGCTGTGTATATATTCAAGGAAGTACATTCATATATATTATAATTATTATTTATTTGGAAATGTTTTATGCAAACATGTATGGAAGTACTGTCACTGGTCAGGCCAACAACACCTGAAGAGGAAAAGAGAATAATACCACTTGAAACATTGTGCATATACTATGTGGTATTACTAACAGATGAATGTAATTGAAAAATTTAAAGAAAATTAAATTTTTCTAAAGACATTCAATACTTAATAACAGATGATGGAAATAATCCAATATATAAATACAACTAAAATATCAGCATCACAAACCTTCAAAAAAACTATATGGAAGACTAATAAATTATCAGAATTTCTTTAAAATATATATATTTTTATTTCATTTTAATTAATATTCATAAACTGCTTTTCTTATTAATTTATAATTTTCATATTAAATATATATTTCTAAAAATATTAAGACCATACAATAGTTATGCAAAGTCTATAAAACTTAGCAATCAGTTATCATATCATAAAACAATGTTCAAGTCAATTATCGGACTTAGATTTCAATAAAAAAAATTATTTATCAAACTCAAATGATCATAACTTTATCAACAAATAATGAATATGTTTGTACAACCATATCATTTATTTAACAGCATGAAGGATAATGGCAGAAATATTTTGGATATTCTAAAGACTGAGAACATGCAATATATATTACTGGAGAAAAATAAAGAGGTTAAAATGGAATTATAATTCTTATCTTATTCTGTCATCAATTTTGTATGCTTTCAATAAGTAGAATATCTGAATGTGTGTCTGCAAGACTTGTTCAATTCTTCAGTATATAGTATATATATAAGAAGACTCATTTGTTATTAATTTATAAAATCACAATTATTTGGACTTGAATGGAGACCAAAATCTAGGTTCTGCAATGGTCTTGGTTATTAATTTTATGATGCACAAATTGGTTACACTACAAAAAGTTGATGACTATATTCCTTATTACCTTATATTTTTTGTGCTTTATTAAATTATCTTTAAATTATAACAATTATAATTTCTGTATTGTTTTTCTATTTACATTATATGCTCATATGTAGACTATGAATGTATCCATCATTTATCAATTTAAATAAATGATAAGATAATAAAGTATTTTGTATATATAAAGCAATGTTTGTTACTCAATCATAAAGTTACGAGGGTTTAGGATTAAGTGCTGAAAGGAATTTTGTTGATATGTAAATCATAGTATAGTGTAGTCATTACAATAAGTTTGACTGATATTACCCAAATCTTTTTTATTTACTTATTATGTAATAATTTACCAAGGCTGTAACCTTAGAAATAAGCGTCTGAAAAATACGAAGGTAGGGACCTCTATTTTTCAGACGCTTATTTCTAAGGTTACAGCCTTGGTAAATTATTACTTAATATAATAATGGGCGTTTAATAAAATTTATATTTACTTATTATGAAAATTATATATATATATAAAAGGAGTGATAAACTTTCTGATCACTGATTATATCAATGAAAATAAAGTCATTTTTCATTTGCAAAGCAGATTTGACACTGGAGGACCTTGCACTGCTATTTCATTCCAATTATTATGTATTGAAACACATGAATAAAGATTTCTAAAAAATATAAATGATTCAGCAAGAACTATGTTTTTCAGTTAGTTCATGTCACAATTTGTTGTGTCTTCATCATTTGGTCTGCATTTATCTATTCCAAATTATTACAATTTGATTTACAAGGGTCAAACATTTTGCACTCATAACTTTACATTATCCGCTTCACCTAAAGATTGTCATATTTCTAACTCAGATACAAACTTTAAAACTTAGCTGAAGATTAATATATCAGTTTTTTTAATTAAACATAAGCACATGAAAAAATTTAACTTCATTTCTTTTTTTCCATGTATAATGTGAGAGTACCATATGAGCCTCAGCTAAAACAATTTGTGTTTCTTTGTGAATTTAACTGTGCCTATATCAAATCAACAGATATAAATAACATACACCTATCTTAAGCTTATCATATATCAGCTACATACATAAACTAGTTAGTATTAAAAGAATAATTCTAAAAATGAATAATTCTAATTTGTTTATACACACACATAAATAAATGTTTCCAACTAATAGTATTTTTTATTAACCAAAACTTGACATTTGACAAAGCCTTAAGTCAACATTGCATTTTTATCAGTTGAAACAAAGGAAATAAACGTTTGGGGTTCATTACAAATTGTATATTTTAAACAATAGAGAGTGTGCGCGTGATTATGTGATATGCTTGCAGAAATTAATCCAGTATAAAAACGAACTAATATTGTTATAACAATAATCTTCTATTTAGTTATCAAGGCAAGAACTACGTCTGTAAATTTAAATGTGTTCGAATTTAGAACACATTTAAGAAAAAAAGAAGATTCATCATTTTAAAACTGTATTCAAGTAATTAATTTACTTACTCTTAATATTATAAAGAACTATAAAAAAATAATCAGTGTAATTAACAAGGTTATAAAAGTTATCAACGTCTTCGAAATGAGTTTACAAAATATATATTTAAGAAGACAAAAATTTATAAAGATGTTCTTTGGCTAGATAATTTATGCCAGGGATTTCTGCTGATGTTTTAAACCTGAACATGTAAATCTATTCCTACTTAATCAATGCCTAAAATATAATCGTTGTAATTCTCATTTAAAAAGCTGCCTTAATATTGGAGTATTATATTGAAGAAGATGTTAAATATTTTACTACGCAAATATTTAAAGAATGAATATCTGGATTGCCTCTTCGAAGGATGATCAATGAACTTTATGTTTCAATATTCATCATCATTTTAGTTCGTCTAAGGAGGGATATAAAACCGTTATTCTTTCTCGTCTTGGATTACTTCATTGTGTATTTTAATAACCCTTAAACTTTATTTCCTTTGTGGATAATTATATTTACTTAGAAAAATTACTTTGTATATTAAAGTGGAGAACTGATAAGATGAACATTTTATTTTTTTTATTTATTTAATAAAATTTAGATGTTGATATTTTGATATATACTCTGATGAAAATGACGGCTGACTAACGTAAAAGTTTTTAAATTATTTCAATTTGGAAGTAAGTTTTATTATATTCCAAAGTGAATCTTACTTGACAATTAACATAATTTCTTTTTAAACATACATAACTAATATCAGAATACATTCTATTATTAATCTAATGTGAATGGATGTTATCTTATATAGGCATATAACACACACTGAATCATTTTAATGACACAATAGGTAGATTTATAATGTATCATGTGTATTATTTATTATACACACGATTTTAAATTATATATATGTAAATGATTACATTTTTTTTTTTTTTTGAATATTAAATAATTTATTAGTGTATATATATAAGCACAGATTATAATTCTAAATTTTAATATTTTTATGTGATAATATTTTTGTTTTTATTACGGATTAAAATGTGTTAAACTTGATTTTAAAATTAAACAGGTCTCGTTTGTTTATTTTATTTAGTCATTTTAGAAAACCAATAATTATAAATATACATACTCATGCATATATATGTTAAATCAACTTAGTGATTTAATATTTATAAAGAAGTTATATATAGCTTATATTAAATTTATCATTACTATGGAATATTGGTGGAAATGCCTGAAGAGAGTCGATTGCAATTTCTACTCTGAGCTCAAATTCCGAGGGTAACAAGGTTATTAATAGAGGAGTGGATTGGATTATATTTTAAATCACATAATCCATGGCATTCTATAAGAAGACTCAAAGTCCGACAATAGGTAGATGCGACTTCCTCAAGTCCTGAAAAGGATCGTCCCGTTATAATACATTTTTTAGATACACTTAAAATTTTCATTCCCCCACACATTCTTCAAACAATAATGAAGTGTGAAAAAGATAAATGATCATAAAGACATCTGCTGAGGTTTAAAGTTTATATCTAGGCCAACTGATGAGTGCTGGTTCAGCACGAAATGCATCTTAGAGTTATTTGTCTTTTATTTTATCTGTATTCATATGATTGTGATGGTGTGAAAGTTATTTAATACATTTATATCTAAAGTAGGAATGATATGATAATTTCCATTCTAATAAATGATTAATATCAAAATTGTGAGTGCAGAAAGAATGGCACTTGTAAAGCAAATTAAAATAATATGAATACTTTTATATTTAAATAAAATATAATATATAAAAAATGATATTTAGTAAAAGTATTATGAAATGAAATTTATTTTTTTTAATGTAATTTCTCAGTCTGTCAAACATATAATTTGCTCTATTTATTTATGTTCAAAACAAGTAATTTTCTCATAAAATAGCTTTTATTATAATGCAATTATTTATTTTCATTTGATTTTTCATTTCTATAACATTCTAGTGATGATGAAAATTTGATGTTTTCAAAAATGAAAAAAACATTTTTTTTTTTTTTGTTAATTAACATTACTTACGTTGCAACATTTCCTAAGAGACTATTAGTCCATTTAAATCTGAAAATATATCTTAGCTTGCTTTCACTTCCTTGACCATCAACAGGATTAATAAAGCCATCCAATAAAGAAAAATAATTTGCAGCTGTAGTTTCAATGATTTGTCTATCATTATTTGGATTAGTCAATAAATCCAAAAGATGAATCCTGGCTACTCTGATATCACTATTGAAATAAAAGATATACATTTTATTAAAGCAGGTAAAAAGATAACATATATATACTTTCAAATAAATATAATTATTTTTGTTACATAAAATTACCTACAAAACATACTAAGGCAATTAAAAATAATGTTTAATTAATTTTTATTTTGTACTATAATAAAAAACCAGTAAAGATGCTTTATTATATTGTGATATATTAGAAAAAAGTGCAATACATACACACATACATATAAAGAGAAACAATGCACAATACTCGCTGAAATCTCTATAAAATATTGTAAATGCCCCATAGGAATTCCTTTTGAATAGGCTACAAAATGCAAGCTTTAGTGTGGCTAGAATAATCTAATGTGGGACATTTAAAATATATATATATATATGTATTAATTATATTAACAACTCAATGCAGGTTTATTGAGCACATGAAGTACTCTCAATCGAAGAGTCTTTGAAAGATAAGCACAGACCATCTCATCCTTTTTATCTATATTCATTTATATAGCCAATCTTTAGCACTTTGGAATGAAAGTGTGGTTTTAAATTGATATCATACCATTTCCAACTTTTTTATACACTTCAACAATACTACTTTTTATATCACAACTTTATTCTTACAGTTTGTTCTGTAGTCATCATCAGAGCTACAATATACAAATATATAATCATACAATTAAAATGTTTTATATACATAATCAAACATATATCTTAACCAGACCATTATAAATAATCATTTTCCTTTTTATTATTCTACTCTTAACTAATTTTATTTACATTTATTTATATTATTTTATTTTTAACTTTAACTTTTAAATTCTATTATTTAATACACATTACTTGATTATTATGCTTTTAATTATATTTTTAATTATCTAATCTTATTTTTATTTTATTATATATTTTTTAATTAACTATTAACTTTTTACATTACAAATTATTTTTTTTTTACATTACACATTACTCACATATTTAAAATCCTATTTCTAAACACCAACTGACAAATTTTTCAAAAAATTTCTTCAACTTTATTTTTTTAAAAAACCATTTTTATATTCATACTATTAATAATAATAATCATTTATAAATTATTATCTTTACTCCAAAATCCTTATTAAGATTTGGTTTTATATTTTTAATAAATATTGCCTCTTTAATTTTCCTATCCTTCTATTATTTGTATAGATAATCATTTTTATACTATCATTCTTAAACCTATGATGTGTTTCTAATGAATGTGAATAAATAAGTGACTTCATCATATTTATGTTGAATTAATCTTGTATAAATTGAAATGTTTATTTCACCTACATAATTAGTTTTTATATTTTTACTTTTACTTGAAGTGCATTCAATTTTATATACCCCATTTATGCATTTTTCTACTTTTCTCATATATTTATTATCTAATATATTAAGTATATTTTTTTCTTCTTTTATTTACAATCTTAAATTTTATTACATTATTAAACTTTTTATTAATTTTAATAATTATTTTATTCATATGTTTTACAATACTATTATTATAAGTTTTAATATCTATATATTTATTCTTATCTATTTTATCTTTTGTACATATTATCTCTTTATTTTTATTAAATTTTCTTCTGATTTTCTTATACTTTCTTCTATAACTTTCTCTAGATATTCATTATCTTTAAACTCTTTAATTATCAATTCTACCTGTTTACTATAATCTTCTTCATTTGAGCAATAATTCCTAGTTTTATATATTCTTGAATTTTTACTACTTATTTTATATTTTACATCCATATTTGAATTCCAATTACTTATATTCCTATCCAAATTAATTTTTTTATATATAGATGTCTCTATACTGCATTTATTATTTTTATATGACTTCTTTAACAAAATATTTAAATATGATAATTTATTATCTTTTTTTAATGTAATTTTTATATTTTTATCTAACATATAAATCTATTCAAGATACATAACTATTTGTTTTTGACTCTTGTTAAAAATCAATAAGTAATCATCAACATACACCTTCTCATAAAAATTGGACCATTACTATTATTAGTCATTAAATCTTCCATATTCTCCATGTAAATATTTATAATACTAAGTACCCCACTTAATGCTCCTCCTATTAGTAATCCTTTTTTTTTTGTTGTTTATAATATACTCCATTAAATTCAAATGTAATCTCCTTACAACTAATTCTTATTATTTCTCTCAATTTCTCTATTGGTATTTTTATTGTTTTATATTCATCATTTCTATATCTTTTTATCACTAAAATCTATTGCATCTTCTACATTTATATTTATGTACATTGACACAACATCTATTTTTACCATAGTTAACTTATAATTATTATATTCACTTATTCTATCTTTAATTTTTTTTATTAACTCTTTATTATTTTTAATATTAAAAACTACTTTTATCATTAATATATTTCTTAAAAATATTATTTGATATTCATTTAGATATTCTATCAAAATATGAATTTGTACCATTTATAATTGATCTTTAAGGCATCCTTTCTTTAAATATTTTTGGTGCTCCATATATTCTTGCCATACCACAAACTTTATTTCTCAAATAAAGCAAATATTTTTCTATCTATTAATCCATTACTATATAATCCTTTTAGTAATTCATAAATCTTCCCATTTTTTAATTTAGTATTATCTTTTTTTATTTTAATAAAATACTCCTCTGACATCAATTTATTTATTTTATCAATATATTCTTCTTTACTCATTAATAATAATTTATTACCTTTAACCAATTTTATAAACACTATTTCTTTCTCATATTTATTCCTTATTTCTTTAATCTCTTTTATTTTAATTACATTATTTAAATTATTTATTCTCTTATTTTCCTTTTTAACCTTATTTTCAATATTTAATTTTTTTATTTTATATACCATATTATTCACTTTTTCTTTAAAACTTTACATCCACAATTTATCTTTTATATTAATTACATTATTAATATCTTTATTTCCATAATAATATATACCATAATTACTCTCTAAATACTTTTGTGCTATTTTACCTACTAATGCTTGCACTTCTATTATATCCTTATTTTTACATACTCCATGTGGTACATATTTTATACCATTACTTAGTACATTCTGTTCTTCTTCAGTTATTTCAATATTTGTTAAATTACAAATCTTCTGTTCATATTTCTTAAATCCTTTTTTATAATCCTTAATTTTTTTGTTTCTTCAACCTATCCATTTTCTTCTCATGTCTTATTGTTGTATTTTTATTTATAATGTTCTTCTCTTCATTACATAATTTCCTAAAAATCTCTTCTTTAAAAGTTATCCTTTTATTCAAAATCTATTCCATATTATTAATATCTTTATATATTTTACTTTTCATTTTATAACTTTCTTTAATATATTTCATTAGAATTTTCTTCTCAATATTCTTGACATAATTTCTTTTATCAGTTATTTTTTACCTTAATTTATCCAACTTTATCAAATTAGGTATAACTTCATATATATATATATTATTATGAAAATAAGGATATTAATAATGTAATTAATATAAAGGATAAATTGTAGATAGAAAGTTTTAAAGAAGAAATGAATAATATGATATATAAAATAAAAATAAAAAAAGTATTGAAAATAAAGTTAAAAATAAAAATAAGGGAATAAATAAGTTAAATAATGTAATTAAAATAAGAGATTAAAGAAATAATGAATAAATATGGAAAAAAAACAGTGTTTATAAAATCAGATAAAAGTAATAAATTAGTATTAATGAATAAAGAAGAATATATTGGTAAAATAAATCAATTGTTGTCAAGGAGTATTTTATTAAAATAAAAAAGATAATACTAAATTAAAAAATGAGAAGATTTATGAATTAGTAAAAGGATTATATAATAATGGATTAATAGAAAGAAAAATATTTGCATTATTGGAAAATACAGATTGTGATATGGCAAAAATATAGGGAGAACTAAAAATATTTAAAGGGGTGCCTTTAAGACAATTATAAATGGTATAAATTCATACTTTGATAGAATATCTAAATAGATATCAAATAATATTTTTAAGAAATATATTAATTATAAAAGTAGTTTTTATATTAAAAATAATAAAGAGTTAATAAAAGTAAAAAAATAGAATAAATGAATATAATAATTATAAGTTGACTATTGTAAAAATAAATGTTGTGTCAATGTACATGAATATAAATGTAGAAGAAACAACAGAGTTAGCGATAAAATGATATAGAAATGATGAGTATAAAACAATAAAATACCAATAAAGAAATTGAGAGAAATAATGAGAATTAGTTGTAAAGAGATTACATTTTAATTTCACGGAGAATATTATATACAAAAGAAAGGATTATTAATAGGAGGGGCATTAAATGGGGTACTTAATAATATATATATATATGAAGAATATGGAAGGTTTAATGACTAATAATAGTAATAATCCAATTTTTATGAAAAGGTTAGTTGATGATTACTTACTGATTTCTAACAAAAGTCAAAGACAAATAGTTATATCTTGAAGGGATTAATATATTAGACAAAAATATAAAATTTACAACAGAAAAAGAAAATGATAATAAATTATCGTATTTAAATATTTTGTTAAAGAAGTCATATAAAAATGGTAATCGCAGGATAAAGACATTTATATATAAAAACACTAATATGGATAGTAATAATTGGAATTCAAATATGGATGTAAAATATAAAATAGGTAGTATAAATTCAAGAATATATAAAGCTAGGAATTATTGCTCAAATGAAGAAGATTATAGTAAACAGGTAGAATTGATAATTAAAGAGTTTAAAGATAGTGAATATCCATAAAAGTTATAGAAGTAAGTATTAGAAAATTAAGAAAAATTTAATAAAAATAAAAAAATAGTATGTAGAAAAGATAAAATAGATAAGAATAAATATATAGATATTAAAATTTATAATAATAGTATTGTAAAAAGTATGAATAAAATAATTATTAAAATTAATAAAAAGTTTAATAATGTAATAAAATTTAAGATAATGAATAAAAGAAAAAATATACTTAATATATTAGATAATAAATATGAGAGAAAAATAGAAAAATGCATAAATGGGGTATGTAAGATTGAATGCAAGTCATGTGGAAGTAAAAATATAAAAACCAATTATATAGGTGAAACAAACATTTCAATTTATACAAGATTAATTCAACATAAATGATCACCTATTTATTTGCATTCATTAGAAACAGATCATAGGTTTGAGAATGATAGTATAAAAATGATTAACTATACAAATAATAGAAGGATAGGAAAATTAGAGGCAATATTGATTAAAAATATAAATCAAATCTTAATAGGAATTTTGAGGTAAAGACAATAATTTATAAACAATTATTATTATTAATAGTAATGACATTCATATCGGCTTAAAACCAAATTGTGCAAACTTTTTATGAGTGTTAAATAATAAATGAATACCCTCTGACCCATACGAGATATAGAATTTAAAAAGCGTTTGCACAATTTGGTTTTAAGCCGATATGAATGTGATTACAATTGTATACAGACGCTATAAAAAATAAATGCTGATTTATATTATTAATAGTATGAATATAAAAAAGGTTTTTTAAAAAAATAAAGTTGAAGAAAATGATGATAGAGGGAATTGTTAAGCAGGTATAAAAAAAATTTGAAAAATTTATCAGTTAGTTTTTAGCAAGAGGATTTTTAAAAGATGATAATTTATAATATAAAAAAAGATAATTTGTAACTTAAGTAAGTTAATAGCTAATTTTAAAATATATAATAAAATAAAAACAAGGTTAGAAGTAATTAAAAATATAAGTAAAAAGATAATAAAATAATGTGTATTAAATAGTAGAATTTAAAAGTTAAAGTTAAAAAATTGGAATTATAAGATTATAATAAATAGATTTAAAATAATTAAAAATAAAATAATATAAACAAATATAAATAAAATTAGTTAAGAGTAAAATAATAAAAAGAAAAATGATTATTTATAATGGTCAGATTAAGATGTATGTTTCATTATGTGTATAAAATGTATTAATTGTATGATTATATATTTGGATGCTGTAGCTCTGATGATGACTGCAGTACAGTCAAAACTGTTAAAGTTGTGATATAAAAAATAGTATTGTTGAAGTATATAAGAAAGTTGGAAATGGTGTGTGTAAATGTAGAAATCGATACATAAGAACTGGAAGAAGAAAATTGTATTTTAAATTGATCACATTTCTTCTTTTAAAGTTATATTTTAATGATTGACATTCACAAAATTTTTCAATTTACTGTGTGTCAATATTAGATGAAATAACAAAATATGTAAATAAAAATTTTCCTAGTTGTTGATATTTTATACTAATTAAATTAACAACTCAATTCTGATTTATTGAGCATGTGAAAAACTCTCAATCCAAAGCAGAAGATATAGTCTTTGAAAAGATACCATCTTATTCTTTTACCTATATTCATTTATATAGATCAATCTTAAATACTTTGGAATGAAAGCGTGAAGATCTTGTGCTTTGGATAGAGTATTTCACACACTCAGTAAACCAGTATTGATTTGTTAATCTAATTGGTATATAATATTAACCGCTAGGAAAGTTGAGTATTTACATATTTCATTATTTCATCTTAATTGTCAAGCTGTAAATAGAAAATTTTTGTGATGTCAATAGTTAAAATATAGCTTTAAAAGAAGTAATGTATTAATTTAAGATCTTCAAGCTCTCATTTCAAGGTGCTTTAGATTGGCCTATAGGTAAAAAGGATAACATGGTCCATTGTTATCTTTTCAAACTCTCTTGTACTTTGAATTGAGAGTATTTTAGTGCTCAATAAACCAGCATTGAGTTATTAGTCTAAAATTAGTATATAATATTAACCATTAGGAAAATTTATATTTATACATATATATATATATATTTCTAGAAATTATTAAAAAATACATTTTCTTATGTTTCAAACATAAGTTTTAAACATTGGCAAAAAAATATGTCAAAGGCTTCTAAAACATATTTCAAATTAACCCAATCTCTTCAGTTAGATCAAGATGTACATATCTTTCCAAATTCAACACATTGTTGTAGTGTATTAATCAATTTACATTATAAAAAT
Organism: Epiperipatus broadwayi; assembly: GCA_028023455.1. Lineage (NCBI taxonomy): Eukaryota > Metazoa > Onychophora > Udeonychophora > Euonychophora > Peripatidae > Epiperipatus > Epiperipatus broadwayi. The sequence continues at coordinate 352,209 of JAQFVV010012681.1, read as the reverse complement.
TTACCTTATAAAAGCCATATGTTTGAAATGTAAGAATGAATTAAATTGCAATATTTAGTAACACACAAAAATGGGAATTGTATAAAAAGATAAATTGTTATAAGATAGAAACTAATATGTGCTTGCACAAAAAAATATTAACATAAATGACTTTATTTCTTGGGAGTTCATAAGCAGTTCAAGCACCAAAAGTGCCAGACTGAAATCAATCTTAAGACTTTATGCTCCAGAGTCTGATACTTTATCACTGCACTAAACCACATGATACAGTTCTAATAAAGAATGATTAATAAAGACTTACTCACACAGTTATGAATAACTATCTTCTAACAATAAAGATATTTATAAAGTAAATTTGCATATTAGACATATATAAAAACTGTTTGGGTTAATGCAAAACTAGAAAGACAGAAATTATTTTTAAAAACGTATAACTCTTAACCTTCAGAAAAAAATTTCAATAAATATATGCTAGAATTTTCAAATTGTTTTAAAAAGTTTACTTTAAAGTTGAGTCAATCTTAAATAAGATCAAAACAAGAAGATATCAAAGATTTGTTTAAAGAGTTATACAGATAAAAGCAATAAAAAAAAAAAAATTTTAACATTAAATTTCCCTATTAATACAAAGCTGTGTTAGAAGGGGGGGGGGGTATTTAAAAGATAAATTTAAAAAAACTAAAGATGAAGAATTCTGTAAAAATAGTATGGAAATAGTTAATAAAAAAATATTACTGTATAATTTTAAAGAAAGTTATAGAAGAAAATAAAGGTCTCAAAGATATAAAATGTTATCTTGGTATAGAAAAAAATGTATGAGAAAAACAGATGACATCATAAAGAGTGTGTAATAATTCTACATATACATATAAATTATATAACAAACAAAATAAGAAAATGGAAATGGTTCATGCAATCTCAGCATTAATTGAAATGCTATATATTTTAAACAAAGGAGTAAAAAGTCTAATTTAAATTAAGAAACAAAATGTCTAATGATAATGATATATCAAATAACTTAAAGAATACACTAGAAATTACAAACTTTTCACTTTTTATCAAATATGTGTAAGATTTTTACTGTGATCATTATAAATCTTCTACAGAAAACTATGCATTCAAATCAAACAAAAAATTAAATAAGTTGGATTTAAAAATTATAATAGCACAGTAGATCAATCACATGCTAAAAAAAGATATATAAAGGCACAAACTTGTATTATGCATTGGATTTTTAAGCATTTCTGCTATGATGATATAAAACAACCATAATATCAAATTTTCAGAAATATCAAATGCAACAGCAGTTTATTACACTTCATAATGATACTATAAATTAATACTACTAAAAAGATATCTGTCCAATGCCATCCCTCTAGAGTTGTTCATAGTAATTTTGTGAGAACTATTTTGTGAATAAAAATGGACTGTCAATAGAGAAAATTAAATGATTGTTTAAACCATATAGATATTGCACATGGGGCTATTTTTTCAAATAAAGCTTCAAAATTATAGGAAGTGTTTCAAAAACTATCAATGAAGCAGGAATAAACATAAATACTGTGAAAAGTAAAAGATTGCTTGATATGTTTTTGAAAAAGAAGTTAATGGAGATAAATATTCTTAAAAAAAATATTAATAAAAATACAAATATGAGGGTTGACTTAAATTAAAGTGTATATGTTCTTAAAAAAATAAATAAATGTATTATGCATTCTACCACAGCTTACTTATAGATTTGAGATGTGGATACTTAATAGAAAAGTAATACAAAGACTGCAGATCATACTGCAAAAATAAATGTTAGAATTAATAAGAAATTCAAAGTTTAATACACTACATTCCTGATATCATTGAGGAAAAAAAAAGGTTGAAATCAAAACAGGATGAAAATGTTATCAAGAAAGATAACTGATAAACAAATACAATCAGATTTATAGATGGCAAATTGTAACCCAATAAATTTTAAAAATTATATTGATACTCATATAATGAATGGATGAAATACAAAATGTTTGCTGGAATGATATGGAGATGATGATGTTGGAAATAATGTAATGAACTAATAATAGTTAGAAATTTATGATGATGATAAATCAAAAATTTTCCACCTGTGACTGGAAATAACTGCCCCCAATCTAGAATTAGGAATGTTAATTGTGTCTGCATAGTTTAATATAGTAGTAGAGTGACAGATTCTGCAATGTAAGGTCCCCAGACTGGCATTTCCAGACTTCAAACTTCTTATGAACTTCTGAGCAAAAGAGAACATTTGATTAATTCTGTATATTTATTTAATGTTATTCATGTTATAATTTGAGAAATATAATAAATCAATTAATGCATTAGCTAGAGAAAAAATGATGTAGTCTATGAAATGGTTAAAGTTCATACTTGCAAAAAAGTAGATATAATTAGAAGGGATGATGAAGATTGCATTCTTAGGGCACAATATTTGATGAGGCTTTTAGAAAATTTTCAGACAGAGGAATTTAGATCATCCATTATAATATCACATTTTGGGTTAACAGACTTCTAAAACTCTGATATGATTGTTTTCTATTACAAACAAAAAATGTGAGGCAATTAATTGTTTTCTATGTTTTTATCTCTATTAGAACAGCAGAGAAGAATGATGATTGGCCTATTGATGATTAATTGGGTCATCATGAAGTCACTCTATTGATTAGGCATTAATTTTCTGTTATTATAAGAATGAATTCTGATAAATCAATTATAGAGTGTATAAAATTTTATCAATTTGAAAATCTTGGTCCATAAATTTAAAACTTTAACATGGAATGCCAATATTTTTAACTATGTCCATTATTAAATTTAAGAATCATTAAATCTTCTTCATCTTCTATATTTTCTTCTTTGACTATTAATTAGATATTTTTGCCTTGGGCATTTGCATAGAGTTTGTGGTTATTCAGATCATCCAATATGTGAATTCAAACTATTGAAAAAAGAATTGGATGTTAAATTGTATAATACTAGCTAATAATATCTCAATATAAAAGAGTAAAATTTCATTTGAAAAAACTGAAGATAATTTAAATGTGTTCATTTTTTAATGGATCTTCATTAATACATATGAAAAAAAATCCACCCAACATTCCTTAGGTAAGCTTCAACTATACTTTTATCATATCATCAGAATTAGTCATTACAGTTCTATATGACATGATTTAAGATATTAGAAATGTTATTTAGACAAGAAATAAACATGCACCAACTTATTAAAATGATTGATTATTCAACTGATGAATGTTCTAACCAACAATCTATGACATAATCAGCAGTTTTTCTTCAGTTACGACTAGTATAAGAAAATCCATTGAGTTTTGTGATAAAAAATGCAATATTCTTGGAATCCAATAAATCTATGTGATCAAAAAAATTATATCTGCTATAAATAGTATAAGAAAGTTTTATGATAAAAAGTATAGCATTCTTGAAATCTAATAAACCTAACAATGATCAAAAATGATTACTCAATAATATTTTAATATGTTTCTTATAAACTATTTGAAAGACTAGTCTTAAAAATTATAACAATAAATAAAAACCCTATATTTTTAGAACAGGCTGGATTTAGACCAGCATGAAACTGCTATGAGCAAATTTTAATTTTTAACAACTCATACTGAAAAGAGTTTATTAACTAATTCTCATCTCAGGATTCTGTTTAGAAAAATTGTCTCCTTGAATGCAGAAACATTATTAATTTATTTGTCAAAATATCTTGAATAAAAAAAATGAAAATCATAGCAGATACAAAATTTTATAGAATGATCTACTTCTTTCATCTATTGTATTTAATATATTTATCAATGATCTTCCAGAAATAGATGTAAAAAAATCTCTATATTAATGACAGTGCTTTGACTTCACAAAAGAGATTATTCCCAGAATTAAACAAGTTTAATTTTTTTTCAAAGACTAATCCCATAAGGCAATATAATAAACTTTTTATCTGAATAAGGAATCATTTTATAAACTCAATATAATCTATAAAAATAGAATGAAAAAAATACTACCCCATGCTACTTAGGATTAACTTTGGGCAATAGCTTTATTTCTCTTATCTATTGAAGATTAGATCTAAAATAATTTCTAGGAGTACCTCCTTGGACAGTTGGTTGGCACTACTTGGAATTGTTACATTCACTACCATATTCCATTGGTGAATACTGCCTTTCTGCTCAGAGAAAAAAATACATTAAATTTTTGGATATCCAATTAAATATTACCATGAGAAATACTACTAGCGCATTCAAGTTCAGCCCTTTGTTGTGGCTTCCTATCTTTCTATTCAAGATATTAGAAGATATAAACACAATAAAGTAGGTCAGACTTAACATTAACTCACAATATACCATCTAAAGCATATCCTAAATCAAAATCCCCATTCCAGATGCTCAGTCAATATCTTTTTACATAAATGAATAATTATGCATAAAAATAGATTCTTATGAAGTCCAAAATAAATTTATTTTTCAAATTCAAAAGTAAAGCCAGCTGGATTTGAATACGTAGGTCTTACTGAAGTATCATAAACAGACTTAAGATCATCATCAGATTATTATGCTTGTGTTAGAAATTGAAATTAATTACCTCTGATTTATATAGATATGCCCAAACAGAAACCATGAACATATAGTTAATGTCTGACAAATCTATGCATATGTGACAGAAATGAATCTATCTTGTGGTAGAAATCTCTACAGACTCTTTTATAATATTGGTAAAAATTAATAGCTGCCCCCTCAAAAAAATTCATATACAGTATGTATATGCCATCTGTGTTTTTTATATGCTCAAGTTGTATTCTAAATCAAAAATATTTCTTCTGATTTTTCAAATATTTATAAAAAATTGTCCTTTTTAGCTTGAAGAGTGGAATTATATATATCAAAGTATTAGTGAACAATTCATAATCAAAATCTATCACATTTTATATTATTCTTTCACAAACTACTATGTTATATACATTGTGTTCCAAGAGTCAAGATTTTTATATTTAGCCAGCATGAATTTCTCAGCTGATCAAGAAACCCTTTATTGAGAATAGTTATATAAAATTAATTGAATTATTAAGATTAGTTTCCTCAATGGTTTCAAGATGCTAAATATAAAAAGATTTATTAAAGCAGTATTAATTTCTCTTACATTGAATCAATAAATAAGAAAATTTAAATTCGAAAAGTTCTTGAAAATCTAAAAGCTTACCTCTAGAAAGATTCCAATTTTACAAAAGCATTTAAAGTATTATGGGGGGGGGGGTCTGAAAGCTATTAGGTTTAGAAGTAATTCTGCATTGATATTATGACATACTTCTCAACATTATTATATTTCAGAATTTATTTCTACTTGTTGTTTTGAGATTATTTAACTTATAGGCAGATTGCTGTTAAAATCAGTCTTCTAAGATCTTTGGACATTCATGTGAAAAGTATGTGGAAATCCTGTGCCAATGCTATAAGCTGAATATTATTAGTGATATCACTTTCAAAAAGTAATTGTAAATTAACATTTATCTTAATAAATATAACCCTGACTTTGTATTGGATATGTGAAATGTATCTTTTTTTGTTACACACTTCATTATATTAGGTTTGTTTTCTTAAAGAATGCTGATTGCATTTCAAGTACTACCTAGTTTCATTGATTTCTCAAAGCTTACAATATGTGGCTCCTAATGTAGAAACTGCAAGCATGCAGAGGAAGTCAAGTGTAATTTGTTTAGGATAAAAATATTCTCAACATTTTCCTCTACAAAGCTTTCAGAATAAGAGGATAAATGATTTTTTCCCTTTAAACTCATTTTAATAACCCTGTATACAAACTACCAAATACGTAAAGATCAAATTAAACAATGCAATATATAGTAATAATTGAAGCAATAAATTCTCAACTTCTAGGCAATATTAATATTAATTAACTGTATCTTGTAAATTTAAATTATAAAGGAATTTGAATGAGATTCCGTGAACACTATTGCCGAGTTAAATTTAATTCTAATAAATGTCACTGTCTAATTTACAACCATATAAAAATTTGGAAAGCAGGCAAAAGTGAATTCATTTTGCATTCTCTAAATTGTTTTCATTTTGATAATAGAGGGCATTGTATTTGGGAGGTTATTGTTTCATACTATTTAGTATCATTTAATTTGAGAGAGAGAAGTACAAAAGAGGTGAGGTTTTTCATGTTTTAATAAGTCAAATAATTTTTTTTTTAAAAAAATGAAAAATAAAAAAAACCATAAAACTGAATACCATATTTTTATATTAATAAAAATTTGAGAAATTTAACCTAAAAATGAATGCAGTATTTTTGTTGCAATAAAATTTGCAGAAAAGTAATATAAAGAAATCACAATTAGATTTACTAATAAATAACTAAACATAGTTCAATTAAATACTTGATGAGCATTAAAACATAAGAGTTCCCAGAATTAGTGCATAAAATAAAAACATTTGCAACAATCCATTATCTGTTTGTATTTGAGATGTAATAGAAAACTGTTACCTTTCCTAATATTTTAAGAATTACAAAAGGTAAAAAAGTTTTTTATTTTGAAAATAGAAATATCTCTTGAATATTGCATTCCAAAAGACATAAATGCAATGAATTTTCCTTCTCTAAAATCATAAGGACTTCTTTCACTGCTTTACAGAAATGAGAAAAATGAATTTCAATATTTAAGAGTTGAATATGTGCTTCAAATAATTGTCTTTCTATATTGTAACAGATGGATCAGGATTAACAAAATATGTTTCCGAGGAGAAAAAAGTTTGTACTACATCTTCATCAAAACAGTGAGCTAGTCTCTGACTCTGACTCTAAAAAAATCAATTTAATGAACTTGGTTTATTTTGCTTTCCAAATAATTTGGAAATCATCTATATGATGCCACTTTTTAACATCTAAAAGAACTTTATTTACTTTCATCCTGAATTATTTACTTCTTGAAATCAAAACCTCAGATTTCGATTCAATGCAAGAACTTGGATTCTGACTATTGTTAAACATATAATCATATATATATATATGATTCAAAATATGATTATAAAATGTTGTGAAAAATGAATGACATTGACTTATACTCTAAAGTAATTATTATTAAAATTTAATGGTAATTAATGACATGAGAATATAGCATAAAAATCTTGAAACTTTTTATATATAAACACGCATACAATTATCACAATGGTCCTATAAGCAATACTCACACATATTCTATTAGCTATTCTGAAATAACAATACTAAATTCTTACAATTAAATGAACATCCTAATTTCAAGATACACCTACAAATTACTAATATCATACTACCCCCCTCCCATAAAAGATTTATTATAATAATAATCAATAAATTCTTCTAGATGAATACTTTATAAAAAACAATTTAAATCAAGCAGAAATTTAGATTCATATAAAAGTATACATTATACAATCTAATAATTAATGTTACAAAAAAAAATTCTCTACAAGTTTCATTAAAATAAAAAAAAAGGTACTGCCACCTATATTATTATATGAAATCAAAAAATTAGCAAAGTAAACCCTTTGCTTAATGAAAGAAAGAAAAATTCCCAAAATTCAAAAATATGTTGTACAGCTTTATGTTTATATTAAAGTATTTTTTAACAATTTATTTTTAATAGTTTTATATTCAATATTATATTGTGCCTTGTTTACTTTTAATTATAAGGTTAAACTTTCTTTATGGTTTATATATATTTAATTCACTATACATTTAGTATGTGATGATTGATAGGATTTCCATGCTAATATGCTTCTAGGTTAGGATTCACTAATTATGGCAAGGAATAAATGACAGCTTTGACTAGTCTACTTTAATTGTATATTCATTCCCTACAATAATTACATTTCAAATAGGGATACCCAACTCAAAAACCAGTTTTGCTTAGCAATCCATTCTAACAATGATACCTTTATAGATGGAGAAGTGCAATAAAAATTGTTTCTCAATGCTGGACTGATATTTTCCACAATCAGATGAACTACTGGATGTTTCATGTCATTTTCCTTAAATATTTGATTTAATATAGCAATGATCAGGATTGCATCTGAATGAATCCCTAGGAATAATGACTAATGAATAATTAAGTTATCCCCTTATTCCTTTCAGAGCTTGCTCTTCAGCTTATATCACAGCACGTTCACCTGTGTTCATAAATCAATAGACTGTTTTCCAGAATGGTAAAGGTTTTTCCTTTCGTAATGACCAGATGTCACAAAGTGTCTCCAATTCTTATTGTAATCTGATTAAATTGCTTATTTGCAATCTTTCTTAATTAAAATTTTATGGGATTCAATTAACCATGTCTCAAATTTATACAATATATTTTTTTCTTTTCTTCTTTTATAATCATATATTTTATATAGTCTTACAATATTAGACTATATAAAATTCAGTAAAAAAATTGTGAATTCCAGTTTTAACAAATTAATTCAAGTTATGACTTATTATCACCAGAATTTCTTTTAGACATACTTTAAATTATATTTTTGGCAATTATACCATTAATGAACTGCATTGTATATTTTATAATAAAGCCTTGCCTACATACAAAGAATGACATTCCCTAATCTCTGTGAGCACAATAATGAATTTTTAATCACTGAATATATTGAAATATATTCTATATCCAGACATGAGCAGTTCGTTCCCTTCCTTTAGCTTCGACAATCAAAATATTATGAATCACAAAAACTAATACAAATATACAAACTATACAACCATTCATCACTATAAGTCTGTTTCTGATATAAGGGGCATATATTTTATACATTGATCTCATCAAATTTTAGTTATTTCAGCTTTATGAATTTGAATATAGCAATAGAGGATCTCACAACAGCACTCCAATCCCCCCTCCCCTTTTTTTGACTGTATTTTTAGTTTCTATTAATTATTCTTTATAATTTCTCTATCATTAATATATTACCTAGTTATTTAAAATATACTATTACTGCTATACAGTACCTAACACATATGTATATATTGTTTATAAAAGCTATATTTTATTTTTAATAACCACTACAAGATATTGGTGGAAAGATCTGTGGGCAGCTGAAATCATGCGCTCTCCAGTATCAGAAAAGGAGGATGTTGTTCTTTACTCATTTTTTTGTTTGTTTGCCATGACTTCCTGTTAAGAGCCCTATGAAAGAAGACTTCAAAACAATTATTTTGTATAGAGCAATGATTGAAAATGATTCAAAATTGAATTATCTTTTTTGTAAATTAATTACAGTACAAGTAAATAATGAAAACCATTATCATATGCAACTTGGCGAAAGTGATTAATAAAATATAAAAAATCAATGATAAGATATTTGGCATAGAAAAAGTTAACAATTCTTCTCTAACTCCATTCGCATTACACGTCCGGACTTCATAGTCAAACAGAAGAGTCGATCTAACAAATTGCTTATTTATAGATTACAGGTGTAATAATTAAAAATATGAGATTTGCATTGTCATTTTTAAAGTAAAAAACAATCAAATATCCTATCGTCATCCACTTTTTGAAAAAAATATTGTTTGTACTAAATCTACCTTCGAATACTTACATATATAGAGATTTTTAAAAACTTTATATATAGGCATGCGTATATATACGGGGGGGGGGTGAAATATATTATAATTACTGCATTCAACTAAGCTACAAAATAGTATTAACAAATAAATCAAAAAGTAAAAGTTTAGATCTAATAAATACATACTTAAGAAAGAAAAATTTGATAGATTATTGCATTTCATAACAATTATATTAATACAAAATATTATGAAAAATTTAATCTTAAAATTTCATTTTTCAACTATAATAATTACTAACAATTTCAAGTGTAATCACTTACTAACAAATTTGAAGAATTTGGGGATCGTTGACAACGCAATGACTTTTCAAATCAAAGTTGGAAGGAGCCGTAGCTTTTAAGGCATTTCTATGAAACCAGTGCGCCATTACTATTGTATTTGTTTACGTTTCAATTCTCGTTTTTATATCGTTTATTAGAATATGGAGTTTTTTTACAGCATCGTCTGCAATAGCGATGTGATAGGAAAAATATCAAAAAAATACAAATTAAAAGAGATCTAATTAATTACTGCTTTTTAATGCAATAAAAATTGCGGAAGTGCAATGTACTTATTTTTTATTTTAAAGGCAGCCGATTAAAAAATGAAAAAAACTATGTTCTTTTTTTTTTTAGTGTAATCTTATTACAGTTTTGAAATTACGAAATAGTTAAAATTATATCAAAGGATATTAATTACTAATTTTATATTATTTTTTACTTCTTCGATAACTCTTGTTTTGGCTAGAAAACTAATTAATTGTTTGGGTCTAAATTCGATATCTTTGCCTTTTACTTGTATCCTGTTCAAAATTTACTCAATTTTTAAAAATGAAATAATTTGAAAACCGAGCTCACTAAGCATTTTGTTATATCGAATGTTTTGCACATAGATAAAACTAAAAGGATCATGATCATCGCTTAAAATCATTATCGATTCTCTTCAGGATAAGGTTTTTCCAAATTTTAATCAATTTTCTCTGATTTTTAGCTTCTCTACTCAACATTACAGTGGCAAACTTATTTATTGCATCCATCCATTTCAAATATAGTCTCTTTCTACTTTTTTTTTCTTTTTTATAGTTTCTTGGGATCCAGTTTTAAAAAAATATGCCAATCTCCTTTTCAAGTAAGTAGACATATTTCTTTTTATACAAAATTATTTCTATTAAAAGCGCTTCATTAAAGTTTAATTATATCATTAATTTCATCCATTATGTTTCAATCTGTATTAATAATCTGACTATTACGTGAGTGTATATTGATATGTATTTGTATATTAGAACACATACATATATAGAGTTATATGTATATTAAGTTAGAAAAAACGTTGTGAAAAATAAAGATAAACCTAAACTATTAAATCAGTCATTAAAAGTGTTTCTGATCTACAACTTATATAATTTTAAGCCATTAAATATCACATGATCACCATTTCTTATGCTTGATTTTAACTGTTATTAAAATAGGCAAAACTCTCCATTTTACCTGTTTTAATAACAGTTATAAGCAAGCATAAGAAATGGTGATCATGTGATGTTTATTGGCTTAAAACCAATCCTGCCTAATAGGATAGTGGTGGCTATGTTTATTAAAGAACCAAAGGCACCAAAATGTATAGGTACTGAACTGAGTTCAGACCTATGTGACTATATAAGTTAATGAGCTTGGATTGAAAATGTGATAGTATTTTCAATTTAAGACTCATAGTTTTGTAGTTGAGTAGAGATAAAAGGTGGCTGCTGGAGGATTGCATTAGATTCTAATATCTAGGTGCAGTGCTCTCAGATCCTAGGCTCCTCACTGTCTGGGGATATTGGATGAGTAGGCCACTATATGGGGATTTTATGTACACAAGTCCTCTAGTACCCATTGATTACTCTGACTTGCATTGAGTGGCAATACTGTATGGAGAGTTTTGCCTGTTTTAACTTATATAATTAGAGTAATTGTGTGGAAAAGATAAAACAAGATTAATTGGAATCCTAAAAGTAAACTAATTAGTCTATATTGTTATTAAAACAGGCAAAACTCATATACTTATTGCCACTCACAGCAAGCAACCATAAGAAATGGTGATTATGTGATGTTTATTGGCTTAATCGGTAAAGGTTTACTTTAGCGACCAAAGCATATTCGCCATCTAGTTTTTAAAATTAGAACTAAAATATTCTAAATCTTACATATCTGCTCCTATATTACAATTATAGTAAATATTTATAATTAAAACGTAAAAGATAATAATAATAAAAAAGCATTTACCTTTTTAAGTATAATTATGCCCTATGCATACTAGGAAGTTGGAGAAAAAGGCGGCAGTGCTATATCTACCGTGGAAAGCAAATTCTTGGAGGTACGATGAAAATAAAGCTCTGCTGGTACGAGATTGGAATTTCAGCTTACGCTTCGCTCTCATCCACATATTCTCAATATTCTGGATATGTATATCTTGGTCTTTGGGATTCACGAAGTTGTCTTGGTGGACGGCAACCGAATGCATATATATTCTATTGCTGAGTCTGCTGATATTATTGTACGCAGCCCAGCCATCTGAAATTGTGGGTACCTGGTAAAATGTTCCGCTGGATTAGGGCCTCCAATGTGCCAGCTGTTCTATCCGCAACTTCTGTCAAGAAGCACTTTCTTGACACTCTTTCAATACCGCCAAAGACCCAATGCCCTCTACATATAGTCCCCCTGTGGTATTTTCTGTGGAAATAATAAGTTTCATTGATTTCAACGACTAATGGCTCCCCATTGTCATCCATTCCGCCAAGAACCATCGAATTTGTGTCTAAATATTTGACGCACTCTTCACGACAGAAAATAGCCCAGTCAATGACTATTTTCTTGCTTACACCGATTTTTTTTTTTTAATAATGAGTGCTATAAATCTAGATAGTTTAAATTGTTAAGTTATAAATGTAGATAGTTTAAATTCTTAAGTTTCAAATAATTTAAACTAATTATTTTAATTAATCTAGTGTAATTATTTCAATTTCTTTAAAATGATAAATATTTTTTTTATTATCTTTTACATTTTAATAAATAATTGTAATATAGTAGCATATATGTAAGATTTTCGTATAATAATTTACTTCTAATTTTGAAAACTAGAGGGCGAATATGATTTTTATCTTGTGATCGCTAAAGTAAACCTTTACCGCTTAATCTAGATTGCTGACTGAAACCAGATGCCTCATAAGATAAGCTATGTCATGATGACCTGTTATTAATAATCAATGAGATGCAAAGGATTTCAGATAATTAATATGTACAGGAAGTAGGTGAAAGTTCTGGAACCAATATGCACTTGATTGAGAAAACTATTTCAGTGAAAATGGATTTGCAATACCATTTTGCTGGATTTCATTGTAAATTGCCTTAAAATATGCTTCAGTGGCAGAGAGACCTTTCTCCAAACTTACCAAAACGGGTCTAGGGAATTTACAGATCATATTGATTTATATTTTTATTTATTTATACCTTCTAGTCTTTGTATATAATTAATATTTACAGTATGAGTATAATTAGTGATTGTATATACTTTGTATTTTTGTATATATATTAAACAATCTTTCTATACTAGTCCTCTGGCTTTCTAAGGGTTTAATTTTACTCAAATTTGTCTGTTCCAAGTGAAGAGATTGTGCTGAGACATAACAATTGAATTTGAATCAGGTAACAAGGTAATGGGGAGGGGATAAGTGATATAATTGTTACAGAGTATCTAGTTTAACCCAGGTATCCAACTGATAAGTTAAAGTAATATCGAAACACTAACACACTGCACATACATGTTAAATGAATATACACTTAGACTAGCTTCAGAAGATTAATGTGTTATTCGTGAATGTTTACTTAAATTTATCTTAAAGTGCATCTTATATTTATATAATTTTAGTTATTATATATACAAATACAAAAATTGTATTATCTTTATTAGCAATAAAAATACTGCAGTGCCTATCATCTTTTCAACAGATAATTGTCGATTGTTATTTGGGCTAAACTTGAATTCAAATATTGTGACTGTTAAATTTAATTAGATTAAATGTCATTTGGATGCAATAAAATTCTTTTACATTTTTATCACATCAATGTCTGCATTACCATCATCATATGTCATCATCATTCACCACTGAGTTAGCATTTCAATTTATTGTTATATAGATATATAAATAGTAACAGTATGGAATATTTGAGGGTGAAATGGAGGAGGGGAATATGGAAAGAACATGGGGAGATGGGAAACCATCATCATCATTCCCATTGATCACAAATAAAATAAAATGCATATTACAGTGAATAGTAGCAGAGAGTCAGCATGGACAAAACATAAGTTACATCACTAGAATTACCTAAGAATAAAAACTAGAAGTCATCAATGATCAACAAAGAAGAATCAAAAATCATAAAATCAACAGTCATCCCTGTGATTGGATTTAAAAGGGGTCCTCTATAGAAGGCTAATTATCTACTTAGAACAGAAATACAACACAGTTATCTGGATTCACATACTTAAGTGTTAATCCATTAGAATATTTTAAACAATCAAATAATGCTGATATATTGAAACATGCTGGTCATCATTAATGCCCTGACCACAGAGTACCATTAATGTACTGGTTAATTATAAACTTAATTTCTAATATAAAATGTAGTGCATGGACTTTAAAGATGATATCTTTGTGTCATCTAGGATTATCTTGTGAATGTCCAAAACACCAACATAACCACAACATCCATATAACTAATTTATGCTCTAATCTAGCCCAGGAAGCAAGAAATCTATGAACTGTTAATGTAAAACATAAAAAAAATATATAACAGCTTATTCTAAATCATTTTAAATAAACCTATAATCTACTATAATGAAATAGCTTTACTAGAATAATTTAAAATTCCTAGAATTCTAAGCTATGTTGAAATCAAGTCACCCTCACTGTTAATTCGTGGAACTAACTCCAAGTATAAAGACATTAAGACTAGAATATTTTTTAAACAATTATTTAATAAACATGTACTTGCCTTAGATGAAGCTACATCATAGTAGATTGTGTATATAAAAATTTAAATAATTTCAGAAACTCATATGAAAAAATAAAATTAGAAGTTAAAGAACTAGCAGAAAAAAGAAGATAGCTACCAATTTTCAAGTCAAAAAAATGCTAACAACACTTTGATGAATTGAATGCCACTTATCAATTTAATAATGAGATCAGTTATTTTGTGTTAAAGTCTTTTATAGCTTAATAGATCAAATAATTATGTAAATTAAAAAGTGCTATGTGGAAATACAGACAGTAAAATACTATTTTAGATTTTTAAAACCTAAGAAAATTATTAATATGACAGATGCTGATGTGTTAGACAATTACTCAAATCTTAGAAATAAGTACCCAGAATTTTTTCAGAACATCTTGCTAGACAATAATTCAAATGATTTCTTTATTAAAAAACAATCTTACAGAAAAAATGACTATTAAGTATTTCATTGACTTGTTAATTACTAAATACAGTTGTTTGGAAAGTGAATTTAGTGAAGTATACCATTTTCTTGTTATTTTTTATGCTTCTATTAACTATATCTAGCATTGCAATGTTAGCTATTGAACAGAAAAAATCATCTAAAATGGACTTAAAAAAACTAATTAGTGATTTTGCAAATGCAAAGATTAGAAAGAAGGGCTTTTAAAGTGAGTATCTTTATTAAATTACTTTATATGACATTTATAATATAAAATAAAATATTACAAATTTGTGAATACATAAAAACTCAAAATTGTGAATTTTAAAATGGAACCTTTTTATAATTTCTGCCTCCAGCCAGAATTTTCTAGTTTGCCACTGCCTTTAACCATGGTTTTATTTTTTTTTATAGTTCTTTGCATTTATAATTTTCAGTTTTTCTAGATAAGTTTTTTTTCTTGAAGGCTTCTACAAAATATACATAAATTTGTTCCTTTTTGGCATGCAGTATTTTCAAGTTAACAAACAGCAGGAATTTATCTATTTTTTTTTTCAATAATACATAGAGACCATCATGCACTTGTTTGGAGACAAAGTTGCCAATTACTTCATCAGTATTGTCCTTTTTTACATTTTATTTTAACTTTTATCTGAATTTAGCATATAGTTTTCATTGTAGAAAACATTTTTATAACTAAACTCGTAGTGTGCTAACAGTTTTTGTTTGTTTCTTCTTTAGCATCTTTGTCAGAAATTATTTTCTACTACTGTCTTCTTCAGCAGCTGGATTAAGACTGAATGCTTCTCACAAGATACTTAGGTTTTGTGATTTATCCATACTCCTTTAATTTTGGAACAACCCTGTCTTTGAGCAATCACAATTTTGTCTCCAATATAACAAATTTTAGTAATAATCAATTAGGTCAATTTTTACAAGCAACTATTAAGCTATTTCTTTTCAACATTAATATTGAAAAACAAATTAAATTAGATTCATAAAATTTTTGACATTCCTTTTTAATTAAAATTTTCCTTGCAAAAAGTGAAACAAGATAATCAGTTAACTACACTGGTTTGATAAATACCGCTTGTTGTATTAAATAGATAAAGAGTGAAGGAAAAAACAACTCTAATTTAAGTAAAATTTAACAAAAATGTTAAAATCTTTTTTTTTCTTTTCCAAATATTCCTAGATACAAAACAGTTTAAATATTATTAAATAATTTACTTAACAAATTATTTTCTCTCAGTACTTTTAAAAAAACTGAAATTAAATTAATATTGATATATAAACAAAAGTATTGAAGAGAGACAACAAAAGAAATTATTTGTTTGCTTTTATAATTTTCTCTCTCTCTTTATCAACATTTACAAATTATATTACATATTAAAATATATTGTGTTTAAAAATATGTTTGACAATTATTTAAAGAAAATTGTCTAGAATTTTCAGTACTTGTCTGTTAGCAGCCATACATCGCTTGATGGTGCTGTTTCTGTTCAAAAATCTTTTAATATAATGTTTCTGGGCCTGCCTTTTTTTTTTATTTTTAAAAATTTACATTATTGTTAGCATTCTAAATTTAAAAATGTTTTTGTGGGGGTTTTTTAATTGTGTTAAACCATTGTATTTACTAATACAAGAATAACGTTATTCATATAATACTAAATTAAACATTTAATCAAAAGTAAAAAAAAAAATCCAAAAAATTGTCATTTTATTTCCAAATTTACATTTTTCATCTAATAGTAAATTAAACATTTCAACCAAAATTTTTAAAAAAAAAAAAAAGACTTCATTACAAAAGGAATCAAAACAGTCAACACTGACAAAGGCCATAAGCCAGAAACTAGTCTGGGGATATTGGATGAGTAGGCACTAGATGGGAATTTTATGCACAAGCCATCTGGCATCCATTAATTACTCTGGCTTGCACTGAGTGGCAATATGTATAGAGAGTTTTGCCTGTTTTAGTAACAATTATAAGCAAGCATAAGAAATGGCGAACATATGATGTTTATTGGGTTAAAATGAATCAAACCCCAAAAAAAGTTTTCTTTTTATTTCCAAATTTACCCTATTCTTCTAATAGTAAATTACAATGTTGAAACAAAGCTAAAAAACAACCTCATGAAATAAGTCATCAAACCCAAAACAAAATAGTTTTCTTTGGATTTCCAAATTGACATTATTCTTCTAATAGAAAATTAAATGTTTAAATAAAAATTCCAAAACAAAAATAAAAAAACAACCCAAAACACTTCATTAAAAAAGGAATCAACCCCCCTCCCCCCCCCCAAAAAAAAAAATCCCGTTTTCTTTGGGTTACCAAATTTACGTTATTCTTCGAATACTAACATTCAACATTTAAACCAAATGCGAAAAACACCCAAAACAGTTTATGAAGACAGCAATTAGCCAACTTTGTTTTTTATGCCACTGCTGATGAAAAGTAAAAAACAAAATCCAAACACTTCTTTTTTATTTCCAAATTGCCATTATTCTTGTAATAGTAAATTAAACATTTAAACAAAATTAAAAAATCAACGCAAACCAAAAAAATTAATTAGCCAATGTTTTTGTATTTTATAAACTGACTTGGTTTTTAAATCTGTAATACAAGTGCCAAAAAAACCTCTTTGGATTGATTGAGTTTCAAAGAAATCACAACAACAAGTATTGATTCCATCAACAATATTTTTATTGTCAAACAAAAAAAAATCTCACTTGTAAGTGGAACCAAATACAAAAGGATAACATTGCATAAGACCAAAAATGTCTTTTGAAACTACAGTTGTATACAGCCATCTCATTAAGAACATGAAATTTGTCATGAATCCACCACATCATGCTCTGAAAAAAAGCTTTCCAAATTTCTAGAAGCTTCCAAGATGCATAGGAAAGCACACTGACAGAATGATAATTATTACTATGTGATACTAGTACAGTTGGTGTGGAAGACAATAATTTTGAAAAGAGATTTCAACACTTGTGTGAAATTGAACAACAGACACTCTCATATCAAATAGTAGCAATCTCTCATTACTGAACATATGCATAAAGTGTAGCCACACATAGCTAGGTATATGATTTCTGTGCTTTTACACAGAAAACAACACCATTGTGTGGTCCAAAATGTCTATTATGAAAGTAGTGTTGTAGTAGCCATAGTTTCAGCTGTGTAAATGGCATATTTCTGTGTTTTTGCAGAGATAGTGCCATCAAGTGATGTATGGCTGCTAATAGACAAGTACTGAATTTTCATATTTTCATTTGGTACATAAACTATTTAAATTGAATAAAAGACTCGTTATTAATGTTAATATTTAATATAGCAATGTAGCCAAATGGCTACAGTACATATATATTGTAATCAGTTGGTTACATGGATGCACTAAAAAAATAATTAGATAGTTTGCAGTATGTTCCTCAGGTTTAAGTATACCATTATTTAATTAATGTGGGAAATGCTATTTAATTTCCTTATACATAATGGATCTTTATTTAACTTAATATTTCCAAGTCTTAACATGATAGTATGAGAATTCTCAAACATTAAATTTATTAAATGATAATATGATTTTAATTTGGGAATTTTTTAATAAGAGTTATAAATGATTGTAGAAAAAATAAAAAAAAATGGTAAAAAAATATAAACAATTTTTTTAATTCTCTCTTCAGTAGTTTTAATTTAAACTATAAAAATATACTAAGAGAAAAAAAAAAATTTCCTTTTTTTTAATAAATTGTTTTTCCTTTCACCAATGAAAATTGTAATTATAAATATGCGATTTTTTTTTGCATGCGGTTAATGAAGCTGTAATTATACTATAATGTTTAATATGCCTGCTTAGCGCTTTCGAGATTTAGTATTTAAATCTCATACTCATAGCTTTTCGAATGAAGTCTGTTGTGATTTATTGTACACATATGCAAATGAGCTTGAATTTTTAATTAGTCCATTGTTTGGAGAGAGCAATCTTTTAAGAGAGATAAAGTTTTATGTTTAAGAGTATTTAAATATATATATAATAAGATTTTAATACTTTTTTTAAGTTTTATTTTTAATCAGAATTGTTTTTTTTTTCCTCTTTATCTCTTCAATCCAAGAAAAATCAAATCAGTGTAATTAACTGATTATCTTGTTTTCTTCTTTTGCAATAATTTTTTTTTAATTAGAAAGGAATGCCAAGAATTTTATAATGTTAATTCAAGCTGTTTTTTCAATGTCTATGATTAAGGAGAGAAATAACTGAACATGTGTACTTATAAAAATTTACCTAATTGGTGGTTATAAAAATTATCATGTAAGAGATGGATTGTAATTGGCTTGTAGGTATGAAAAAATAATGGATGTGTGAATAAGTCATAAGACCCAAGTATCTGGTGAGAAGAGTTTTTTTATTTAGTTGTTGAAGAGAATAGTCAAGTCTTAATGCAGTTGGTAAATAAAAAGGGAGAAATCTTCACTAAACTGTTGCCTGCAGAAGTTTTAACTAAGCTATTGTATAGTATAACAGAAGTTTTAAATAAACTTTTAGCATTCTATGAGCTTAATCATAAAAATGATTTATATAATGAAAACTATGTGCTAAATTCAGCTAAAAGCTAGATATCATCTTCCTTCATGTAACCTATCTTCACTGGAATAAAAATGTAGAGAAGATGTTCCCCTAAAGTAATCTGCAATCTTGTCTTTAACCAAGAACATGAACTTCTGTCTGTGTCAGTCTCAGGTGGAAATTCACAGGGAAAACTCAATAAATAAAATTTGCTATTTTTTAACCTGGAATTATTGCAAACCAAGAAATGACAAGTAAATCATACTCATGTCTAGAAGTCTTCAAGGAGAATTCTATTAGAAAAAACTAAAATGCAACTGGAAAGGATGCCATAAACAATAAAGCCATGGTTAAAGGTATTTGGGTGTATGCACACCATATTTTATTAATAAAAATTTTTTATCATACAAGTAATATTTTTTGTAACAATTGATAATTTTAAATACTTTCACTAAGTTAATGTTTTCAAATTTTAAAACATCTTTTTCTAAAAACCCAGTCAATTTTATCTTGCAAATTATAAAATAATTTTTAGAAAAATTAATTTATTGTAAATTTAATTTTTTTAATATGTTTTTCTTTTTTCATTTATTTTTCTTCCTGAAAAAAGGGGTTAGTTAAACTAAATCAATGTTTGTTATCTTTGATTTTGAAAAATGTTGTTTACCAAACTTTTAGTTATTTTAAATAAATAATATTTATGAATAGAAATAAACTGATTGGTGTATATATATATTATGAAAATATATTTTTTGATGAAGCAAATGTTTACAATTTTATATTGTAACAGTCATATTTGTACATTCATGCAACAAAATACAGAGTTTTATCAAATTACCCTAAAACTGTTCTAGATGAGAGGTTGAGACCTTATCAGATCACAGCTCAGTTCCTTCACCAATGCTCCATGATTTACTACCCTATGGTTGTTAGATAGGTTACACCTGGCTTCTTTTAGTTCATGAGCTGGCAGTGGTTAAAGGGTAAAGTATGAGACTCAGGGAATTATGAATAAATTAGTAATTAGCTAACTAAACACACACACATATGGCTTACTGAGATCATGCATATATTAATAGCTAATGAAATTGAAATGGATTTGAAAAAGATTTAGGAGTGAACTATGAGTGACATACTAAACATTATAATAAGTTTAATATCTTTAATTATTAAAATGTAAGTTAATTAATAAAAATGTAAGTGCCTTGGTATTTTAGACTCACATGTGTTTACAATGATGACTGAGGTAGATACAAAATCTCATCTTTTATGCACTTAAAATCATTTAAATTTAATGTTTATTACAAATTAATATCTGCAGTATAATCATGCCTGAATATGGTATCCCATTTATTTTTGTTTTGTGATGTTAAATCTTACAAGAATGATAACTGACAAAATACAACTTATTTGTTAAAATTTCATAGTGAGCAACAATGTGCTCCCTATGCAGATTGTTTATATATATAAACTAGATCAGGAGTTCAGATCAATGCTGAACTGAATAATAATATGGAATACAAACTGGTGATTTGCAGCATAGCTTCGGATACTATGGGGCTACATAAACTAAATAAGGGTTGTGACCCAAATATGTAATTATTCATGGGATTTAGTATCAAGTACTCAGTTCCCATAGACAGTAAGATTTGCTATTACAAAATATAAAGAACTTTTAATTTGGATGTTCAGAGCAGTTTAAAATTTGTTTTCGGACCCTCATGTTCCAGTTCTAAAAAGGAGCTATCTAAACAAATACAAATGGTATGGCCTTAAACCAGAAGTCTATTTTAAATAACATTTAGTTCAGGAAATAGGAGCAGCTTAAAATACATTTCTGGAACCTCACGTTCCAATTCTAGAAAAAAGCTGTCCAAACTAATACTAATGGGATGGCCGTAAATCAGAAGCCCATTTTAATAATAAAATATATAGCAAGGTGTATAGCATATGTGTGCTTTATAAGGACACATTCATAACACTTTTCAAAATATCAAATATATTAAACTAAAGCACTAAATCTATAGTTTTTGTCTGTGAAACTACTATACATCAGTTATTGGATTAGCATACATAAAACATGTTAAAAGAGTTAATTAAGATAAACTAGTTTGCAGGTTAAATCTGGATAGTTTATAATAAACTAAGAAGAAAAGAGCATATTTGGGACTTACTTCATGAGTTATAATATACTTTCTAATATTATTCTTAATATTAAGTAACTAGACATAATTTATTAGCATGCAAACCTTAATCATGATAAGCTAAAACATAATAGCTTAACTAAATATACACATATGTAAGATAGGTTTCAAAACAGATTTAAGTGTGTGCTAAAGAAGCAGTATAAATAATTTATGTGAGAACTTCTAATCATCTCTTTAAATTATCAATATTAATAATCTCCTTTTTGAATCGTGGCACATCATAATCTTAATGTAATAAACAAATAATATAAAAGAGAATAGGCACGACTACAGATCAGGACAGTATATATATAATAACTGTTTACAGTTATTATGAATAAGAGAATGATTAAATTTATAATTATTTATTTAGTAGAGGCAAGATTCTTTCAAATATTATTATTATTAAATCAAAAGTTACATTAAATTTATTATTACAGTCTATTTATTAAAACATGATTATAAGTTACTGTTTATGAATGTTCAATTATTTAGCTAGCTTAGGAAATTATTAAAATAGTTTAGTTTTAGATTTATTTTATAGAGCTCTTTGGGAAGAAATGTTACTGATCTTCTAGCTGGGGCATCCTTCATGGCATTTGGTTTTGATATTTTTTGCTGGGCTGGCTTGTCTCTGATGTCTTCTTGGTAGGTTGTTAGTCTTGAACTCCTCCATTCCATTAGACTGGTCCCAAAGGAAGATATCCCCCATCAGCAAAACATTTCAAATTTTAAGAAAGTCAACTTTTAGTATTGAAAATTGGGGTTTTTTATGTCAGCTCCTTGGCTCTCCCCTGCAAAAGCCATTAACTTTTTTATAATTTTTTAGTTTTTAATTTTAAATTTTAACATAGTTTTATTGATTTTAGAAAAGACAAAAATAAAATGTAAGTGATTCATAAAATAGTGCAGCTTGACTGCCTTTCTTTTGTCTTAAAATTTATTTTAAACTTATGTTAGAAATCTGTTCTTGGTTCCCACAAAATTAAACCAGGTACGTGTGATGAGATAATTTCCAAGAAACAAGTGATCTTTTAAAACAGATTTAAGTTCTGTAAACATTCTATTACATATGTAATCTTGTCACCTCTGGAATTGGAAATTTATATGCCAATAAAAGTAAATTTGTACTCTAATTTTATAATAACTTAAAGATAAAATAATTCAATAGTGTTGTAATGCTTTGTTCGCGTATATATGTAGGCACTCTCCTACACATATAACAATGTTTACACCACTTACTTTAATTTACAATTGAGTATACATATAGCAATATGCATATTGACAGTAATATACTATGCACATATATATAAATATACATAAATATACGTGAACTTAGAGGGGTTTAAACTGAGGATAATTACTATTATGGAAATAGTAGATGAAATGGTATGCCAGACAAATAATACCATTTAAGTACTATGATGCCTTTTTTTTGTTTATTATTAATCAATTAGATATTAAATAATTGTTTTAAAAATATATTTTTTAGTCTTAATTTTTTTATTTTATTCAATTCCTGTTTCATCAATTGCAATATGTGTGACCTTATTTCATGACAGCTTAATGTTCTAGAATTTTTTTAATGATTCCAATAAACTATTTATTTATAGTAGGGTAAGCCTGTGAATTATTTAAGGTTATTTATAATAAGCTGCTTTATTTATTCATTCATCTCTTGCTAACAGTAATAATGTATAGAGTTTTTGCTTCTTGAGCTAAATTTGTGCATAACAATTACATGGAGTAGAGTTTATGTTTAGTGTAATGGACATCTAGATCATGAGAATCCTGGAATAGTGTAAAGGGGATATCCTTTAAAGTCTATGAACTACATTTTATTTAGTTTGGTATTTATTAGAAACTAATTTTATAGTTGTCCAGTACATTAAAGGTACTAAGTGACCACAGCATTGATGATGATCAGCATGTCTTAGCATTACAACATTATTTTTTACTGTTATATTCTTATGGATTAGCATTTACATTTGCACATGCAAATTATGGTTAAATAATCTGCTCCAAGCTGGCATGGGCTATATAATTAACATGGTCTATAGTAGACCCATTTAAATCCAATTAACAGATTAACTGTTGTTTTATTTTTATTGTTAATTATTCATGATGATGAATGTTATTACTTTGGGGAGTGCTAGTGGGCTTATAGTTAGCTGTGCTGATCTCTCAGAGTGATCTTTCATTCTCATTCCTTTTATATTAAATTTTATATTTTGTTTATTTGGGGATGATGATGGTTTCCCATCTCATAATTATGCCCTAATGTGGTGTATTGTAACAGATAGCTACCCAATTGAGGGACATTGTAATCTCAGATTTTTTGGGGATCAACTCCTTTTTTCTATACTGTTACTATATATATATATATATATTGTGTCGGTCGAAAATGTATGTTGATCCAACAAGACTTAGAATCTAAGCAAAAGTACCCCGAATCCAATCATGCCTGAGATACACAGGTCAGGAGAAATCATGAATTCTAACCTATTTGCCCATTCCCAAATCTACCACATTACGGACAACACCAGTGATATCCTGGCCCAGTGCTACAACGTTTTGCATGAGAACTCAACTGGTGATGATGAGAACAGAACCCAAGATATAAGTTAAAACATACATAAATATATTGAGATTCGAACAACTGGATTAAGTTTAAAAATATGAATATTTATTTTGACAAAACTCAAAATGATTTTATATATAAATAATCAACTTCACACATTTTAAACATTATTTTGGTTACAAATATCTTACAAACTGGAGTAGATATCAATTTATTGTGGAGTTACAATACTGAATATATATTTGGAAATTGGATTTTATTTAAGTTTACAAAAACAGATTTATCTGAATGCTTGGTGGACATTTTATACATTTAGAAAACATATGTAAAGATGCAATAATAGAGTTTTGCAGTTCATATGACTTTAATAGAATGCCCTTGGCATTTGATACATAACTTTAATTTCATTCACAGCATTTATTTATAACAGTTAAATAAGGATACAAGATGATCCATAAGTATACTAAAACATTTATTTATTCTACATTTTCAACATTTAACAAGCAAATATTGTGAAACTATAAATACAAGAATGGCTTATTTCAATAAGAGGGAGGGCAGTTTCAAAGAGGTTGAATCTAAAACTCCAACGGAAAATATTTAAAGAAAAAAAACGTTTCATTATTACCTATCATTACGGTTTATTTTGTTAAACAGGCTAAAAATGAAATATAAGAAATTGCGGTACTAGCATCATGTCAGTAAAAAAGAAAATGGCAACTTTGGCCGAGAAAACTTCATTCTTCTATTTGAATGTGGTATGCCAGCTTCAGGCTGAGCAGTACCGAAAATGGAAAGATAGGTAGGAAGTTGCTATGGATCCGGTTTACAGTAAGTCCATGCAGAGCTTCGACTATGCTAACCGGCTTGTTCCAGGGAGTAGACTTAAACCCTGTTACGAACAAGAACACAAAGACGGAAGGCTCTGTATCTTCTAGAGTGAGGTACAGATAGATAAGAGCAATATATAAATATATACTTTGAGGGGAAGAATGATCAACGAAAACGATCAAGAATCCCTGGAATGAGGTATGGGCAAATCAAGATCAAAGCCCTTATGTGGCTCATTAATAATGTCTGACATATGCTAGCAATGCTATTATAAGAATATAAAATCATTAGATTTAAATACTGAAGTGAAGCCCTAAGTGGTTTAACAAATACATAATGATATATTAAAATAATGACTCATGTAAAGTCATTAATCAGAAGTTAAAACTATAAGTAATAAAGCATGCATTTCTTCCCCTTCTTGAATCCATACTATTTTGTTTAACATATATCAAAAAAATAAAATTCATGCACTTAAAGGTGCAAATAACAAAATAGTATTTGGTCACCAGCCTTTTGGTGATGATGATCAATAAAGAAATTTAAAAAATTAACGGACACCAATATCCACCCCAGATTGAAAAGTATTTATACATTTTGTATAAATTTATGATCAAAATATTTTTTAAAAACATATATTCATTTAATAGACAAACTCAATCTTACAAGCTATTTAAAAATAAAAACATGAAATAATTAATTATTCCTCCCCCCCTATTCTACATCAGAATATAGAAGTTTGTAAGACTAAGTTTGATTGATATTTACAAATAAAA
Source organism: Epiperipatus broadwayi (assembly GCA_028023455.1). Lineage (NCBI taxonomy): Eukaryota > Metazoa > Onychophora > Udeonychophora > Euonychophora > Peripatidae > Epiperipatus > Epiperipatus broadwayi. Next base: position 326,183 of record JAQFVV010012681.1, on the reverse strand, counting down.
ATCGAGTGAAAATACAAAAATATCATTAAAATTAAATTATAACCGCCCTAAATTATAAGAAAAATAAGAAGCATGAGTTGGATGAGATATTTTACAATATGATTGGCTTAAGTTATAGAGAACCGATACTAAGAAAATAATTATTAGTTTAACATGCTCGCTGATTAGCGAGTCAAAAAGAGGTTTAACATAAAAACGTGAAATTTTTTAAGAGTTAGTAGTTATAATTCAGGTAATGCGATGATAATGACTTTGGGCTTGTTACCTCATGATTCAATGGGATGAAGTACAGACAAATCTATGGAAAGCAGCATTCTTTGACTGGTAGGAGTTACATCTCTGCAGGGCAAAGAGTCAGGCTGAAGATGGAGGGAAAAGCAGCTTAAGTCGTTCTACCCAAAAACCAAAAAGACATGAAGTTGGTTTAGCAGCAATTGACCAAACTCTTCCCACAATAGATTTTCAACTCTATTTATACACAATAGATTTTCAACTCTATTTATACAAGTTTTGAGTTATCCAAAAAATGTTTTTAATTAAACTTCTTAACTCAAATGTAATCCTGAATCTATAGAAATATTTTCTCTATTGTTATTGGAGATGCAATCGCCAGATAACTGTCCAAAAATAAATTCAAATCAATTTCCAGATTGGAAATAGATTTGATAAAAACGTTAACAGCTAACTTAAAATCAATTAGCTTTGTTTTAAATTTTACTTTCATTAACTTTGATTTAAAAATTCCTTTTAAAACCATGAAACCATCTCTTTAATTGCTCTTGGACAGTTAGCGGTTGCATCTTCCTTCTTGAATTTTTATGTAATTATATAAAGAAAAATATTTATAAAATAAATAAAATATAATTAAGAAAAAAAATACAAAATTATTTACAATATTTGTTTGTGCTTATATATATATATATATATATATAATAACTCCGTTAGTATATGTATATATATCTGAGTCACATCTAGAGACATTAATATCAAAATAATTAAAGAATTTTTAGTTAAAATTTATATTTATAACTTTTATAGACACTTCTCAGAAATATACGTATAGTTTATATACATGTGACAAAAAAGAGCAAGATGAAACATAGGTTATGGTAGAACAGTGAAACTCAGTCTTGAACTAAAGTCGACTGTTTCAATATATATATATATATATTGTAAGTCAGTATAGTTACTTTAACCCAACCTAGAGACATAGGTAAAAGGGATTTGACCCTCAGCCACCCGTCTATATCAAAACTAAGTGACTCACTCCCTTAACCTCACAAATGTTAATTTTTTTAATGCAGCCCTGTGGTCAGGTAGAGTCAAGACTCTTAGGAATCCTAGCATGTGATGATCAGGTTTACACATATATAATAATGAACACCTAAAACTTGGTTACTATTACAGATTATAGTTCATTGTTAGCATAAGATTATTTATGTTTCATTTAATGGAATTATTTACAAATAACAACAAAGTACCTGCATATGTATATAAGATTCAATTGTACTTAGATTTTTGAAATAAAAGAAAAAACAAAATGTTTAATATGCATTATTAAACATAGGAATAAACTTGACTAGGTAGAGAGGAAATGTGAAAATTGATCTTTGGTGTGAGAACATGGTAAAGTTAACATGTTTAAATTAGCTAAACAAACAAGAGACTGAATTGAACATAGCCTCATTTATACTAAAATATATATATAAAATCCCAATGAATCTTTAACAATAGATTTGCATAGCAACACACAGATCATATACCAACAGGCATAATTATAAAACAAGGGTAAAATTCAGTGTGGTACTCAGTGACTATGTACATATTTAAATGCATGTCTCTAAAATATAGAAAAATCGGTACTCATTGTTTAGACAGGACAGCTGCTTGGTGGCATTCTTCTGTTAAAAAAAACTATTATTACTATTCCAGACCGACATTTATTAAACTATGATCAACAACTTAATATCGAACATTATAATAATAATTTTATTTGTAAATTAGAATATTGTTGGTAAAATATAATTATTTTATGCAAAATATGAACATTATTTAGTAAAATAATAAAATTTTATTTATAAATAACAGTGTAATTGTAAATAATTGATTAACAAACATTAACAATTTAACAACAAACATTTTCAGTTAAAAGTAGGCTGTGATTATGGAAACACAAGGTCTCTGAAAGTGCTAAGCCATATAACTTGTAATAAGATTGAGACAAGCTTCACTTTTTTGCATAAAGCGTAATCTAAACTATTTACTAATCAAAGGTGAAGTAAAAAAACTAGTATTTTATTTCAAATAAGTGTTTTGTAAAATTGGGTTAAGGTAAAATAATACAATTTTATTTATAAATAACAGTGTAATTGTAAATAATTGATTAATGAACATTAACAATTTTCCAAACTAACATTTTTTAGTAAAATAATATAATTATATTTATAAATAACAGTGTTTTGTAAAATTGGGTCAAACAAAAATTTTAAAAAAGAATAATAATAATAATAATAATAAATACAACAAACCAAAAGTATAGTGTGTGCTACTCAATTCTACTTCTTTGAAATAGTGTTGTCTGTTTTTGGAAGTGACATTTTGACTAGAATGGCCTCAAACAAGATGTTGCCACACAAATTTACTCAGTTGTTTATTGAGTGTCTCAGTGTGCCACTCCTTTTGTTTGACAATGTGACTATCCAAAAATGCTTTATATTTTGGGTGTGGGCACCTGTGCTATGGTCAACAAAGTTGTAGGTGTGGTTGACAGTGAGCTGCTTAAAATTGGCCACCTCTAAATTGCAGCTTCTATACCACTTCCAACAATCTGAATAGATGGCCGATCCGGGCTGTATATTTTCACAGATGACCTGCAAAAGGAAAAGGCAGAGCATGATGCAATGGCTGTCATGAAGTAATCTCCTGTCTCACAGTACAATCCGCTGAAAATCCATTGTTGAGGAAGCATTTGGCCTCGGTGATTCTTTCTGCATGTGAATAGTGTCTTGTCTACCTGACCTGTCAACCCTGGACCTCCAATTAGATGGCAGAAGTGAGACACGATGCTCCCATGGTACAGTTCCCTCAGTCCATTTGTCCACTGTATTATAGTCTTTAGATAGTTCTAGCTCTGCATGACTTCATTCCATGGACAATTCTTCCCCACTCCAAATATACACAAGCCATAGGGCTTTCACTAATGGTATTCGTGAGCTATCAAACCATGTTTGTTTCAGATAGAACACTTATGACAACAGGATGCAGACTTACACCTGAACTGATTAATCTCCAGTTTTATGCTCTCTCCACAAATGCATGTTTTGGAGTGTGGAAAAATATTTCTCTCCTGCAAAAACATGATGGCCTCACTTTCTGTCCCAGGCAATTGCCAAAGATTGAAATGCAGCTTAATCAATTCAGCATTTTTTTAATATCACAAAAAATCTCATGCATTGTATCTCAACTTTATTCTAAAATACTTTCCAAATTTCTGCACCCTTTAAATATTTGTATAGAAGCATGTGGACAAGATAACAATTTTTAGGATACAATACTACGTCAATTCACTTATAAGAATTATTTGAAAAACAATAAAAAGTTACGGTAACTTGAAGTACACCTACCCTCAACTTGTATTGTATTAAACTTATAATCTTAGCAAATAGATAAATTGCATAACAGCATATGAACATATATGCTGTATATGATGTTATTCACATAGAAATCAAGTGACTAATGACATATTTCTTTGCTTTTGCAGAGAAATTAGGCTATAAAATAGCAAGAGGCAGCTGCCTAAATGGCATATTTCTGTGCTTTTGCAGAGAAATAATGCCACCAAGTGTTTGGCTTGTCTAAATGATGAGTACCATAAAAACTTCATCATGACACCAATTTGATTAATGAATAGCTACTTCACCTCTAATTGATTATTAGAAAAAGGAACCTGTTCAGCTAAGCATGACCCAAGTTTAGGAATGAAATATTTTTATGATATATTAATGTTATATTTTCTTGCTGCCCCTTTAACAGGATTCACCATTCCAGGCAACTGATATATCCAGTATTCATGAACTGGCTGGATGAAGTAATCCAAAAAAGCAATAAAAAAATGTAGAGATATGATATAATCACTAAGTAACACAGTATTGGGAATGCAGTCAAATGACCATAAATATTAAAGCCTTATTAATATATAGATCTACGATTTCATATATTATTTGCTACAAAATCCATTATACAATAATTAATCCCCCCTCACTTCATGACCATTAATTAAACATATATGCAGGTATTATACCAGCATTTATCCTTAGCCTGATTAATCAATTATCATTATTTAACTAATTTATGCACATAGATTTGATTAATATTGAATAGATAATTATATAAAGAAGATTGCTCTTTACCCCTCTATTATAAACTATAAAAACAACAGATGCTTATATATACTGAGTCCCCCAGTACATATTTATTTAATAACCATTTGGGGTTGATTAACTATATGTATAATAATAATTGCAAGATACTTTTCTAAAAATATAAATCAACAAATTAAATAGACACATATATATATGATATGAACGTCTTTTTTAGTCTAATTAGAAAATGAATATGCTCTTTTCTCTCTCTTTTAAAAACATTTAATAAAAACAAACGACTGTGAGAGAAGGTGAATGGAATTCTTTCAAAAAACAAAATAACTTTTACAAATTATTTAGAAATGACTTCCAGCTTCTCCCTTATATATGTATTCCACATTAGCAATGAAATAATAAATACAAAACAAAAAAAGAGATCTTGTTGATTTCATATGTATGCTAATGATATGTCACTATATATATATAATAAGAAAAAAACAGAATTAGTTGATCATTAGAATACATAATCTTTTTAAAATATATGTAAGGTACAAATATATGTTAAGCAGAACAATAATAAAAAAAATGGCAAAGATAAAAGTTGTCGGTAACTGAGACGTGATATATATGGATTATGCTTTATAAGGATGATGAATTAAGAGTCCATTTTTAGAGGGCTCATGATGCAGTCATTATTTCTTGATAGCTGTTATGGTCTACATCACGGACATCTATGCTCATATTTCCATTTAGATTGATCTTTCTTTTTGGTAGCAAAAGTAGGCAATTATCAGGCATGATTCTTCTGTCTTCTGCAGGGTGTCATTTCTAGGACTCCCTCTGAGGATGAACAGGAGGGTGAAGGAAAACTTCTCTACTCAAGCATGACTTGTATAGACCTTTACATATCGGTCCAGATTTTAGAACAAGAAGATTGATGTTTTTTTAAACAAAGAAAAACTAATATTTATACCATTTAACTCTTTTTTTCACATTAATTAATCAATTGAAGTCTACCAAAGCTTCCATTGCTTACAAATTCTTAAAAGCATCATATGAATTTACACTATTGTTAAACAAATAAGTTTATATTATCTCATTTTTCTTAATGGATTTTAAGTTAAATTCTTACTTAATCTATTTTGTGCATTAGCTAATTTTTTATCTGCTGATTCAATACTTTTTTATATTTGCTGATGAAATAATTTATTTTACTTTAAACTTTTTTCTATAATTTCTAAATTCTAAAATACAAGGAACTAAATCCTTTATATTGCTTTTGTAAATTAAAAATAAATCCTAGATATGATATAGAATAAAATATCTTTATATAACAATAAAATAAAATAATATATGACAATAGCTGTAATATAATCATAACATATAAAAGCTCTTTGGCAATTTTTAATTTTTTTGCCCTTTTCAATATGTCTTGTTTAACTACAAAAATACAACCTATATTGCATACATATCGACATCTACCGTCTCTATATAAAATTAACACAAGCCTATAATTTATGCTTTAATATCTTTATAATAATATATATTATATAACCCTCCATTCATTTTTCATTATCCAATTATTAGTTAAATTAATTGATGTTTTATAAGTGTTTATACAATTATTTCTGTTATAATTAGTGTAATTAGTTTCATATATCTTTCTTCTATTAATTTCTTTAATATAATTTAATGGGCTTATATTCTTAACACAATCTATTCTATGTCCATATTTTAAGTAGTGAACCCCACCAGTAATTTTATATAATATACCCTTTTCATATTTTATATCATCTTTTATTTTATAATTTCCTACTATTATATCAAGATTTTTACTATTTGACCATCCTATTTTAATATTTTTATCTACATAATTTTTATTTTTTTAAAATGTGTGATAAATTTTAGGAACATATGAAAGTTTTACCCATTTTATATTGTCTGATTCATTATTATTACCTAAATTATATTGTTTATAATTAAAGAATATATTTATAATACTTCTAAAGTTATATCTGTAACTAGTATATAATTTTATAAATTGCTCATTTTGTAAAGTAGCTGTCTTTCTATCCATGTTATATTTGTCATTTTTAATTTTAAAATTTTTAATAACTGCCATTTTTTGTATCCATGCCTGTTGCAAACCCATAGAAATAATTTTTCTTAATTTATCTTCTTTAATGAATTGTTTTAATATAATTATGTTATTATCCTCTACCTCTATTTCTCTATCTAAATACTTTATTTTAACATCAATTTCTATGATTGTAAATTTTATATTATCCATTTTATTATTAAATTCATTATAGTCTTCTTTATAACTCTTTCATTACCAATTATTAATATATCACTAACATACCTAAAGTAATGTATTACATCTTGATTTTCACTACTTAAAATAAGGACATAGAATAGATTGTGTTAAGAATATAAGCCCATTAAATTATATTAAAGAAATTAATAGAAGGAAGATATATGAAACTAATTACACTAATTATAACAGAAATAATTGTATGAACATTTATAAAATATCAATTAATTTAACTAATAATTGGATAATGAAAAATGAATGGAGGGTTATATAATATATATTATTATCAATATATTAAAGCATAAATTATAGGCTATTGTTAATTTTATATAGAGCCGGTAGATGTCGCTATGCATGCAATATAGGTTGTTTTTTGTAATTAAACAAGACATACTGAAAAGGGCAAAAAAATTAAAAATTGTTGAAAAGAGCTTTTATGTGTTATGATTATATGACTATATTACAACTATTGTCATATATTATTTTATTTTGTTGTTACATAAAAATATTTTATTCTATATCATATCTAGGATTTATTTTTAATTTCTCAATTATATACATTTAAATTTCCTTTATAATTTATAATTTATTTTAATATTATATATGCACATGTATCATTAATCATTTATTTTAATATCCATTCACTGTGGTTGACTTTATGGTCTGTGGTTAAATAAACAGTGAATGGTGAAGCACACACACACACACACACACATATATATATATGTACAGCTTCAATATATATACTATAATATAGTATATTGCATTGAAAGTATATTTGACTGGTATAAATCAATACTTCCAAACTTTTTTAAATTTGTAATGGTGGTCTTTTCAAAGAAATCATTTTTATATACTGAGATTCTATTATGATTTATCTGAATATTATTGGCATATGGATTGTTTTTTCAATAGAGAATCCTGCGCTCCTTTGATTTTTTTTTCCTTGTCATTAATCTCCTAACAGTAAATTTTGACATGTAAAATATTACAAACATTTGTCCTCTCATGCTAAAGAAATATTACACTATACTCTATGTATATAAGCATAATTTCTTTGAAGTAACTGCCATTATTTGAGAGCAAATGGTTTGTAAACTATGATTGATATATGGCACCAAAAATATACATGACTAAAGTTAAACTATGAAGCTATGTAAACAAAGTTCTGCTGAGTAATTTTCTAAATTGTATTAGATTGTTTTATTACATATAAAGTTAAGTAACTATGTATATAATAAAACAGGCAAAACTCTCTATACAGTAGTGACACTCAGTGTCAACCAGAGTAATCAATGGATGTCATAAGTCTTGTGCATCAATTCCCCATCTATTGCCTACTCATCCAATATCTCCACTCTAGTTTCTGGCTTATGGCCTTTGTCAATGAGGAGTTTTGAATCTGAAAGCACTGCAGCTACTATATGGAGAGTTTTGCATGTTTTAATAACAGTTATGTGCTACCATAAGAAATGGTGATTATGTGATGTTTAGTGGTTTAACACCAATCCTGCCTAATAGAATAGTAGTGGCTATGGTTATTAAAGAGCCAAAGACACCAAAATGTATGGGTACTGAACTGAGTTCAGACCCATATGACTATATAAGCTATTGATCTTAGATTGAAAATATTATTGTTTTCAATTTTGATCTCATAGTTTTGTAGTTAAGTAGAGATAAAAGGTGGCTGCTGGAGGGTTGCATTAGATCCTAAGATCTAGATGTAGTGCTCTCAGATCCAAAGCTCCTCACTGACAAAGGCCACAAGCGAGAAACTAGTCTGGGGATATTGGATGAGTAGGCACTAGATGGGATTTTATGCATAAGCCTTCTGGAACACATTGATTACTCTGTTTGGCACTGCTGTATGGAGAATTTTGCCTGTTTTAATAACAGTTATATGCTAGCATAAGAAATGGTGATCATGTGATACATTTATAATATATATAAATGTGAGCATATGCATGAATATGCTTTATCAATAGATAAATATAAGTAGTTGACTAATTCTAAGTTTACTTTTGTCAGATAAAATGAGTTATACATGCATTAAATGTAAAATATAATTGTATGATTTGTTACTCAGAAAGTCACTTAGCATTAAATCCTGCAAGCTACAGTATTTTAACACAATCAAATATACGCAACTAAAAATTGATCCACAATCCACTAATCTAAATAAGATTTGCTGGGGAAAATGTGTGTGATTATATAAAAGAGAGTTTGATGGAAATATCACCAGATGAACAAAAAAGCAGGATAAAGATCACTACTAGGAGCCTTATAAAGAGAACTTTCCTAAGAAGATTTTGCCATCATAACAAGTAACTTCAATTTCTTGGATTTTTAAATATTTAGAAATAATATTAACTTATTTAGAATTAATAAATATTATTTAATTAAAACTTACACATAATGTTATTGCTTAATTTACAATAAGAACTGTGTGCAGAAAACAATTCCTCAAAGAAATAGTTACAAGAATTTACTAAACCAGAAATGAGTCTGAAGCCTTCTGGCATCCATTGATTACTCTGGTTGGCACTGAGTGGCACTACTGTATGGGGAGTTTTGCCTGTTTTAATTATAAGAATTTACATAGATAAAATTTGAAATAATTAATAACAACAACAGAGTTAGTAGCAATAAAAATTAAACCAATAATAATATATCAACAGTTTCAGTTAAAATTAAATTAAATGTGAATTTTCTAATTAATGATATGACAAGTGGTGATATTTCAGAGTTGGTATATTTATAAAATCCAATCATGGGACCACCTATATAGTAAATAATATAGATGCTTGTGTTGACTACTGTGGTGTGAGTTGAGATATTGCAATTTCTCATATAGTAGATTTTTGAATCACCAACATTAAAATTCTTATTATTAGTAAAGCAAAACAAATGATTTATTAATATTTAGTAATAGAAATGGAATTTAATAACTTATATTTAAAAAACCTAGAAAGAAACTACATGTGAGAAGAATGAATGAAATAAGGAAGTGTGTGAAGTGATGTGAGGAAGAGAGACTAGAGATCAGAGATTGATTGATTGGAGAGACAGACATTCATCCTGCCATGGATTGATAATAGTTGAAAGTGGTGAGAATGAATCAACTCAGAAATTTCTTTTTATTTTAACAATTTAGAAGAAATTACTTTTTATATTAGCAATTTAGAAATGTATGATGTTAAGCAAGTATACTTAGATAGGCAGTAAAATTTAACTGAAAATACCAACACTATCAGGAATTTGCCTATCTAAAGTGTATATTTTAAAATTGAGTAAGGCTTATTTAAAATAGTCTACTGAACAAAGCAATAAATCTAATGGGAAAATGTATGTATTAAACATATATTTAATGTGATGTATCTTATTGCATAATTGAATTTAATACCTAAGGTATATGCTTCATCTATAGCACCAGCCAGAAGACAAACCATTTTTAGCTTATCATATTCTTCATCTTATTCTAAGCCAACAACTGTAACCTAGAGTAATTAATGGATAAACATCACTGAAATATACAAAAATTGGCTGGATATCATATCTATATAATTTTGAAAGAAAATTAGCTTGAGTTCAAAATCTTAGGATTTTTTTAAAATTCAGCTTATTAACTTAAATAGTATAAAAGAGTAAAAAAACTGATTCTAGATGCACAAGAGCATTAGTTCCAGTTTAAAATCCTAAATATTAACTGATGAAGACAAAATCCAGAAATAAGCCTGAGAATGTGGATATTATAGCACTATATCATCTGGTATTCATTGATAATCAAAGCTAACAGTACTCGGCTTGAGAACAGATTAAGAGATCTGCTTTTAAACATAATATATAAACTGTTTAGTGAAATTTTTATTATTTTACATCTAATTGTAAATAAACTTTTTATATAATTTATATTTTAGCATATACCTTATACTGATATTGATAATGTGTGTGTGCATCTAAAATATGAGATCATGAGTGTTGAGATGAATTTTTGATGGAATAAAATGATTAGATGTGATTTTAGTTTGTACACTCAGTTATCCATTTATTTGTACTGGACCTATTTATCTTATTTATGAGAATAATGATAAGTACTAAATATTTATAGATATATTTAATATCTATTTGGGCTATTTATATCTTGAATTAAAAAATAGACCCTCTGTGTGCATTACATTGATGTCCTTCGTGAATCATCAATGGGTAGCTATAGTAATTGAAGTGGGAAAGTCGCACATCTCCTAACATTACTGAAAGTTAAGGTAATTATTATTAAAAAAAATTAATTTAGATTTAAAATATAATTGTATGTGATTTGCTCAGTAGGTTGTGTGACACTAGAATACTCAAATCACAAGATGACCATGACATTTAAATTCAGCTAACCAAAGCAGGATTGTTATTCAGTTGAAAATTGATCCAGAGTTTTTCAACTGTTCAATCCACCACTACTCTAAATAACACTAGATAACAACAAAAAAAAAGTATATGGATATGTATGGAAGAAAGTTTGATGTCAATGTAGTGCCCTTGTTTTTTATTAGTTCATTACTAAAATTATATAACAAACATTTCATATTAAATCAGCAATTGATCTATTTAACCTATAATAATTAGTAATAATTGAATGGTTTTATTGCTCAAGAATTCATAAAAAGTTTGAGCACTGGAAGTACCTGGATTGTAATTAATCTGAGGACTGTATATTTCAAAGACTAACATTTAACCTCTGCACTAAACCACACAAGGTACCTATTCTATAATTACATTATTATTGAAATATAAGTATAATGTATATGCTTAACCTAGATGCAATTAAAGGGATTTGAACTCATATTTGGACCAACTGATGAGTGCTGGGTCAGCATGAAATACATATATTGAAGATCATTTATCTTTTTCACATATATGTTGGTCATGTGTTTTTGGTTATATTGGATAGAATGGATGAGTGTAAGAAGCTTGAATGTATGGTTCAAATCCCCTTTAATTACATTATTACAAAATTTTTAATCCGTATGTTTATATTAGTATATATATTCATATATACATGTAAATGTTATATCCATGACCTGTGTACAAAGTCCTTCACATATTAAAATATTTTTTTCAAGGAACCAGCATCATGTGATGTTTATTGAATCAGGATACAGTCAATCTAAATAGTCTTTCAATTATAGATCAGTAAATGAGCATTTAGATGCATATCTAGAAAATGAAATAAAAATGGAAAAATATAAAATCCCTCATCAACTGGTAATGGGCTGGTCAAGTGAATAATATCTTTTTCATTTATCTTTGATAAAGAAATGAAGAATCTTTTGCTCAGCATTTGGCCATTTACCTATTCATTTGTCATGCACCTACCTATTTACTTACACTACCTAGTTATTTGTCTACCTATCTATCTATCCATTCACCCATATACTTATAGAAAGATTGTGTTAAGAATAATAAGAAGGGATGGAAATGAAAATACATTGGTGAAATAAGAAATAGGTGTTATTGACATAACTAAAAGAAATAGAGACTGCAATCGAACTGGGCTAGATGTGTTGCTAGAAGAGATGATAGTATCATGGGCAGTTGAAATCTTAAACTAGATTCCAAAAGATTGTAAAAGACCCAGAAGTGAATTCATGTGAGATGGATGGATAAAATAAGGAAGTAATAATGGGAAAAGAGTGACTAGAGTTCAAAGAAACTGGATTAAACTAGGATAGAACTGCATCTTGCAGTGGACCAATAATGTTTGCAAATGATGAAGATGTTTGTAATTAAACCTTTGGATTATTTTCATTATCTAAATATCAATTATTAAATGACTTCAGAAGAATTTCAAACTTTATTTAAACTTTTCAAACCTGCGTCATGATAAGTTTAAATACAGTTTGAATTTTTCTAAAGATATCTAACATTTAATACTAAATTCTGGAAATAGACCAATCTATAATCACAAATAAAATGCTACCATCACAAAATTTCAGACTAAGATTTACATATACTAATATTTATCAAGTAGACTATCTATCCAATTACTTATTTATTATAGTATTCTAAATATATATATTTAAAAAATTATTAGATCTCTTTTATTCATTAACCCCCCCCCACCCGCCTTTTTTTTTTTTCAGTAACAAATGTCTCAATATTATTTTCCCAGTAATAATAATAATCGTAGTTCATTCAATATTAAACAGAACAGGTTTTTCTCCACGCCTGACTGAAATATGTAAAAAGAATATCATATTAATTGGAATGATTTTTAAAAAATCTAACAATTATCGGTTTAAATAATGATTTTTTTTTTCTCCCATATAATACTACTATTGTTTTAATTTAAAATATTGGTAGAATTGTACATTATTATCATTGAAGCGATAATCCGATCATAATCTATAATTACAAATAATTTAGATTAACGAGATGATATTTTAGATTATGTCGTTATGAGAAATTCTCTTAGTTTTCTTTCAAAACTATCTATGGTATGGCAGATAATTAATGGATTGGCAATGTTAGTATTTTTTTATTATAATCACATTCAATGCTATTATAATAACATCTTTGAGTATTAATTTAGGAGCTTGTACTAAATGCACCTAGACTTAATTAGTTCCAAACTTTTCTTACTAATTGATATGGATACAATAATATAATAAAAATACTGCCATGTAACATCCGTAGATTCCACAAACATATAATATTGGTTCTGGGAAAAAATGAAAAGAATCGTTTGCTGCCCTTTTACTCTTTCTGAAATGTGAAAAACAATTTGTTGCCTTTAGATCTTTCATATTAACTGTTTTCATCAATCACAGACAAATTAATGAAGGCGAGTTCAATTTATATATACATGTCTTATGGACCAGCAAAGGCATTGTCTGGGTTGTTTCGGGTACCTTGCAATGGCTTGCAAAAAAAAAAATAGCCAATGTCTTTTATGTTATTTGGATAATAGTGTGTCTTTTAAGTTATTTGTTATTTGGATAATAGTCAAGTGTTGGTGGCCTTGCGGTTAGCATGGCTACCTTCCTTCCAAGCACCCGGCTCGTGTTCGCTTCCCGGTCATTTGACATATGAAAAAAAAAAAGCAACATTTTTAAAATTAAACTAAAAAATTCTAATAGACATAGGATTGAAAATATTACAAACAATAAACTCTCCACTTAAAGTTTTAATTATATTTCACAAATTATAAAAAATGAAAGACATAAAAAGAAAAATTGCATAATGCAAAACAAATATTTTTTGTTCCATATTTATCATAAATATCTTACCAAATATCTTCAAATTCAATCCATCTTCTCCACTTTACCCATGCACACCTCATTTTATCCATCCATCTCTCATGTGGTCTTTTTCTAAGTCTTTTACAATCTCTTGCAATCTAGTTTAAAATTTAAACTGTCCATCTATTATCATCTCTTCTAGCAATATTCCGAGTCCAATTTCCATTTCAGTCTCTTAATTTTTTCAATGATGTCAGTAATACCTATTTGTTCTCACACCCATGTATTTGATCTCTTTTTGTTACTACTAACATATATATTTTCCATGCTTCATTGAGTGGCCTAAAATCTCCATATTGTTCTTCTGTTAAGGATTGATAATGCATATTTTATAAAAATAAAAAAAAACGTTCTTTTCAAATACGTTGCTATATTTCCTTTTAATATTAAGTTACTTCTACTAAAACTAGTCCAAGTTTAATTCCATGATTAATTTCATCCACAATGTTTCCATCTGTAGTAATATGCAATTGTTAACTTTTTTAAGTCATCATTATCAATCTTTATTTTCTTCTTTTGTGAAAATTCATTGAACATTACTTCAATCTTTTTAACATTTATATTTAATCCTACGTTATCACTTTAATTTGATAACTCTTGCAACATTTTTTGAAGCTTTAAAGCATTATTTTAAAAAACAACAACATCATATCCAAAATCTAGATGACTTAAATAATCTCCATTTATTTCTATTCCCTTAGTTTCCCATTTTAATCCACAAATAATTCTTATAAACCTGCTATAAAAAGTTTTGGAAATACCCTGTTGTACACCCTTCCAATGTAAATCTTTATAGTATTATTATGTAATATAATTGTTGCTGTTGCATTTATATAAATATTCTTCAAAATATGGCAATACTCTGGGTCTATATCTTGATGATCCAATACACTAATCACTAAAGAAATCCTTATAGAATTGAATACCCGTCATACTGTATAAATGCAAAATATAATGGCAACTTGTATTCATTAATTCTTTTTATAAATTCTCTCAATACTTGGATATGATCCACTGTACTAAAACCACTTTTAAGTTCAACTTATTCTTTTAATTAGTTAAAATCCAAAGTTCACTGTAGATGGGTTGTAAGATTATTTTGGTAAAAAATTTATATAGAACAGATAAAGAACTAATAGGTCTGTAATTTCAATATATCTTTTTTTATCACTTTTTTTTTAAATATTAATACTGCATTCTTCCAATCATTTGGTAGATCTTTATCATTTAGATATTTGTTATATAACTTTGCCCAAAAAATATAATTTCTTCACCTGCTTCTTTTAAGATATCATTATCAAGAGCTTTTCCTTTCTTCATAAATTTGATTGCATGTCTCACTTCTTCATTTAAAATCCTGAACAATTCAGAAGATATAGTAGTTGTATGAGAAGAGAAATGCTTTTCCTTATTCTTTATTGCTATATAATTTTGATATAACTCTTCTACACATTTCATGATGTCATCTCCCTTTTTAGTAATAGTTCCATCTTTTTTTTCTTATTGCAGAAATAAGTTTCTTTCCAATACCATAATCTGTTACACTTTTGAGACTTTTATTATCTTCTATAGCTTTCTTTGCTATTTCACAATTATATTTTATTATATCATTATCAACTCTTTTTCATGTTATTTTACAAAGTTCAAGATATTCAATCCTTCTTAATGATTTTTGTATATTTTTTTATTTCTTTTTTTCTTCATAAATTGTCTTATCACAGTAGATATTTCATTTGTCAATTACTACTTTTTTGTACCAGCTTTGTTGCAGTTTTTAAAAGTGTATGAATTATCTTCCTATTGATTTCGTTCACATCTAAATCATGTTCAAAATCTGTTAAAAATTTGGAAATGATTTGCAAGTTCTAATTTAAATTCATTAGAACGTTTCTGAAGATTAAGAATATCAACTATGAATATGCTTTTCTTAATAATTTTTGTTTCTCTAGTTTTGTATTAACATATCTTACATCTCACTAATTGATGATCACTTACCATGTTGAATTTATTAAGAACATTACAATCTTGAAATATGTATTTTCTGATAGTCAAAATATAATTCAATTCTACTGTACCAAATGTATATATCAAAAATAACTTAATTACTCCAAACTCAAAATTAAACAAGATTATCCAAAACTTAAGAAATTTAAAAAAAATCTTAACATAACCAATCGCCTCCATGCCAAAACAGATTTCTCAAATGGAAAAAATACATAAAACATGAACAAATATATAGTAATTAGAATTTCCACAATTCACAATATCCCATACATCTTTAATAATAAAGGAACTAAATTAATTGCTTCAGTATCATAAATTTTCAATAACAAAGATTTTAATTTTTCCTTTTATTTCTTTCAAAAAAGATAACTTTAGCCTTCTCAAGCATATTATGGTCTGCATTTCTTTTATGGATATATAAAACAGAACTAATATATTTATTTCTAACTACTTTTCTTAATTGCTAAAACAAAATTTTTACAGAAATATCAACACAAAAGACACAACATAAATCACAATAAAGAAAAATATATACGTATAGCAAGTTTTATTAATAATAATATTTTTGTTATTTCAATTACGTTTTCACATAAAATCAATTGCTTTTTCATTCTTATTTTCTTTGTTAGTGTTGGAAACTCATTAATAATATTAGATATTTTTAATTTGGAAACAATTGTTCTTTCAGCATTAATAATACTTATATTTGAAAGTCTGTTATGTTTCATAATTGTCCATAAATTATTTTTAATAATTTTAAATATTAAAAATGATTTTTTTCCTAATGTGATTGTGCCTGGCATGTGAAGGATATTCTCAAAGCTACACTAAGTTTTGATAATAAACTATCCATGTCATTTCAAAAAATATAGTTGAAAATTGCTAAGGCTATTCTTTCAGTTTTAATATAAGCTTTTATCATAATTTCAGAGCATTTTCATTGAATTCTTTATCTTTCTTATTGCATTGCCTAATCCATATAATATTAATATCATTTATATTCTATAGTACTTTTTACAATGCTTTTTTACAACCCACTAGATGATTTCAATTGCCCCAGCAATCTTCTTTACAACTTGAAGAAAATTTTGAGGGCAATCACAACTATCTAATGATTTAATCCTTTGGCTATCAAATTTTCTTATTGGCTAGCTTGAGTAAAAATTTGAGTGATTTCATTTGTTAAATACAGATCTAGCTCATTTCCTTTCATAAATATACTAATGTCCAGCAATCAGAATTGTCTTAATTTAGCTTCTAAAAATTGAATTATTTTACATTCAAATTGGTTAAATGTTACAAAAAATTTAAAATAATATTAATGACTGAAGCAAAATATCCTGTAGTGAAATAAAATCATTATATTTCAACCAATCATTATGTGAAATCACCGGTGATTTCTTGGGTCTTAGAAATTATGATCTGTGATTATTCATTTCTGTTGTCTTTTCTTCATCTAAAATTAAATATTTTAAATAAAAATCCAAATCTAAACACACTATTAATCAATATAATGTCAAAAGTAATCTTAAAATACATATTTATGAAAAATAGTTGCATTTTTCAAGTTATCATTAAATGTCATTGACATGCAAATAGCGGTCAACGTTGTTCACTTTCCCTTGATTATTTTTCTTGTAAAATTTAAAAAATTCCAAATCAAAGTTTATATTTAGGTAAATTAATGTAAAAACTTAATTATCAATGTAAAAAATTATGAGAAATATATTTATTTATATTTAAAATCTATTATGAAAGTATAAAACATTTTTGTTTGATTTTTGACTTTGACAGAACCTCCCTGGAGAACAATGGCCAAAGTTGACAGTGATTTGTGGCACCTTATAAGAGAAATGAGTAGGAACTGCATAACAAAAGATTGTAGTGAAAAATCTATTTTTTGTGAAAGATATGCAGATTTTTTTGGAATTAAAACTTTAAATGCTGATAAAGCTATGAATTTACAATAAAATAAGCATGAAATAGAGAATATATGACCAAAACTGGCCGAAAGATGGCACAAAATGTACAGATGGTTATTTTTTGTGATTAACGGACAATTAAAATATTTAAATTTCTATAAACAGAAGAAATACTGGTACTAGTAAAACTTTTTAAACTATTCATAGGATGAAATCACCAACCTCATACTAGTAACCAAAAAAAAAACTAATCAATAAAATCCATATTTTTCATTAAAAAAATCAAAATGAAAAAGCATAAAAATAACATGTTTAGAAAACAAATTTTAAAAAATATATTTAACAATCAAGCCAATGTTCGCTTATTACAAAAGTATCACTTTCTGTAAGAAATAAAATTACAAAAGTATTTCTTGGATCAAGTATAAGTATTTAACAATCATAACAGCATAACATGTAAGCCATACAATCCATAAGCAAGTTAATAATGACAATAAATTCATAAGAAATTAAATTTTTAAAAAAATTGTTCATCAGTATCCCATAAAAACTATAGTTATTGTCGTAAATATACATTTTTATCTTATTATTGTAACAGTCAGAATCGTCTATCTCGCTAACACACTGCAGAATTCAAACCCCACACACGAAACAACATTCTAGGAGGGGTTGCCTTCTAGATATACTAAGCTTGAATCTAAAGTCCAAATTTCACAGCGCCATCTACATGATAATGCATCTGATGCCACTACTAGTATAACCTTTGACCAGTGCCTGGTGGTCAGGGAGAAACAAAAGACTCTATACTAAAAGAAGCTTGGGTGGTGAATTAACGTCTATGGAGTTACAAAAGAAATGCAGAAAATATATATATAGACTGAGACAGTGATAGGAATCAAATAAAATAAGAGATCAAATTTAGATTTAAATAATTTCACAAAATTTATTTAAATAAATTATATATATAATGCCACTGTCTGCTTACATGAGACAGGGACGCGTATTAAATAATTGTTGGCATTATATTCCAATAAATAAAAAAAAGGTTTTAAAGCAAAGTGATATATTCTATTCCTCGGGCTAATAGCATTACGATAATGTGCTTGATGAGATAGGAACATGTGCAAGGTGCTTTGAGCAATTATACAAGTTTAAGAAAATATTTGAAATTAAGTGATAAAATATTTATTGATTTCGAGAATAGCACGGACAAAAGCTTACTAAGCAACAAAGTGGGAATGTGATCAAAGCATTTATTTGAGAATAATAATTATAGAGTTGCATTGGGAGGTCAGTATTGCTGATAATGAATTTATTAAAGTTGGAGGGTGTGACACGTTTAAAGTCACGGATGCTTTGTAAAATAAATATAAAAATAAAACAATATTGAATATCCGGAATGATTACGGAGGGCATCTCGCCGCTAACTCGGAAAGTATTTTATGAACAGCCGAAACTTAGCGACTGGGTGATGATTGCATTTGATTCCCAGGAGTGTCATTTGTGGACACACTCTGCCTGAAAATCGCAAAGAGAACGGACTTGGCTGTGTAAAGAATCCTTGGAAAAGTAAAACAAAGCAGTCTCAACAACCAATTCACTTACCAGCAATATGAGATTAGTGTATATAAAACATACTGAATGGGTTTTACTTGGATTAAGAGAAATGCCCAATCACATTCCCAGAAATTCATTTAAAAAGGGTCCGCACATTCTCGACGTCAATGATGAACTTTGTAATTAAATTAGAACACAGTAATTAAAATAGGAAAATGCTTGCTTGCGGGTTTGAAAATTAAGTATAGATTTATATACGCAATCATGCATTAGGGGACACATTTAATCATTGACGTCGCACATACTTTCATATTAGATTAAAATCAATAATGTGTAGATTTTAAACTATGTGATTATATTATATATTAAAGAAAAGAATCACCCTCGAATGAGTGATTTGCAAGATAATAAAATTTGAAATTATTTAGAAATTTAAAATATGCCTTCATAGCGGCGTCTTATTTTCAACAAAGGGAATAATTCACTCAGTCAAAGATGATTCTGACACATTATCATAATAAAATAACAGAAATCTTAATCAATAGAAAATATTAACCCAAGGATAGAGAGCAAAATGTTGAGTATATTTAAACACGTTAAAGAAATACATAATGAAGTTATGTGAAATATCAGAAAACAATTTAAAATAGCTATAGCTTGTTAGTTATCACAAGAGCTCTTGGGTTAATTTAGGGTTACCTCTGGAGAAGCATTTTGGGTAGATGTTCGGCAGGTTTTATAATTCAGCAGCAAAATCTGGAATGTTCATATTTTTGCAGCAGCAGCAGTTCCGGGGTTCCTTATGTGATAGCTTCCGATGGTCTGGAGCAGTGGCCAGCTATTCCGAGGGGACATAGCCATCTTGACGCCTCTACTCTGTCATGTCAAGGTTAGAAAATTATTAGAATAGAACTCAGAATGATTTCTCTTAGAAACATTAGAATGGAGAACAAAAGAAAACTCTCCTTTTTATAGTAGAAATTAACAATAGAACTGCCCTGGAGCGTTACAAAAACATATTTGACTTATCAGCTGTAATTAAATCTATCCGAATGTCTAAAGGAATTCAACATTAATTAATTTCTTTTGTTAATTTCCCTGTCAACATTTGAATTACAAACTAGATTCAATTAAAAATTACTTTTATTAATTAAAGAAAACCTTAAGTGGACATCTGCTGTTTTTAACAGAAATATTTGGAATGACTTTTATTAAATTAAACGAAAATTATTTTACTTTTAAATTGCAATATTTGAATCTATTTACTAAATGAATATTTACTAAATGAGTTTTATTTTAAATCAAAATATATTACGATGGTAATATATTTGTAAACAGAATCAAACAAAATAACTTTAACAATTTATAATTTTGATATGTTTTGAAATGCATATCATAGTGTGTGCGCAATTACAACTTATATAACCTACTTTTTAATAAATCAAAATTATGTGAACAAATACATAATCTATAATCTTTTATTTATTTGGGAATGAGTTATATATATAATATGAGCATTGTACTTGTGGTTTAAAATTAGGCAGGATTTTTGGTATATAAGCGTATTGCAGACACACTACGATAGATTGGGGTTCAAACTAAGGTATGAGGATAGGAAATAGGTGAGAAAAGGTGAAACGAAGATCTGCAAAGCAGACCTTACTGTTTCACATTCCCTTAGTGACGGAATCTTACAACAGGTGTCCACCTATGAAGCCTGCATAAAAAAAAATTTACAAGATAACCCATAATGTATAGGATATAAATATAATGAAGAAACGAAACTGAATTATATACCCGGATCATATTAATAAATCTACCATCTAGCGAACATTTTCTATTATCTCCCCCCTTCAACAAAATTTTATTTAACAAATCTAATAGTTTAACATTGTTTATATCCGATCTCCTTTCTCGTTTATCCTGTGACGTGTCCATTTTTTTGTTGTTGTTTAAAAAAAACTACTATAATCCTGGGTCTGGTGGGTGATAACTGCCTTTATATTTTGATAAGTGCAGTCTCCGATTATCAGGCCTCTTTACCTTGTCTGGCAGTTCTTTAGCCCAGGGACTGAAATCCAGAGTGGTTAAGAATTCAGCCATTTCCTTTATTTCATCTGGTTGATATATTTTTGCTATATCAGGTGGGATATTTTCCTTGTGTTTTTTAAATACTTTGATATTGGTGGTAAGCTTGGTTAGCTGGGTTTGAGGCCCTAGGTCTCGTATATCATTTGCTGGGAATATCCTATCTAAATATAGTTTGGGACAATTTTTTGCTTCATGAAATATTTTAATATTGATAAGCTTGGTTAGCTGGGTTGGATGCCCTAAGTCTCAGATATCATTTGCTGGAAGTACTCTTTCCAAATAAAGTTTGGGACATTTTTTAATTTCATGAAACATTTTAATATTGAGCTTGGTTAGCTGGGTTTGATCTCCTAAGTCTCGGATATCAGTTAATGGAAGTACTTTTTCCAAATAAAGTTTGGGACATTCTTTAACTTCATGAAATATTTTAATATTGAGCTGGGTTAGCTGGGTTTGATCTCCTAAGTCTCGGGTATCAGTATTCTTTGCGGAATCATTTGTCTCTATTTTCTGGTTCAGGAATTCATCTGTCAATGACCCTACCGAGTTCAGGTCTGTTTCATCTTTTCTTGGTTCAATGACCTTTTTATTGTTCTTCGTGCAGCATTTTTCAAATGCAAGTCGGAGGGCTTTCTGTCCCTCTCTCACTTGTGCCAATTCGTGGATGAGTTTGGCCAACTCTTTACATTCCTCAGCTCTCCTTCGGATTTGTTCTTCCCATCGTTTAGCTCTTTCTTCACTTTGCTCCCACATCTCTATAAGATTCCAGAAAAGGATCTCATTATCATCCGTATTTTCCATGGCCTTGGATGATTATCGTGATCGATGATGATGATGACTTATTTTATTTTATTGCTAACTATTTATCCTAAACAAAAATATTTTTTTTGAACGAGTTGGTGTACTTTTAAAACACAATGTATAGCACTGATAAAGAAAGCGTTTACACTGTTTTAAGTTGAACTGACTAAAACTAATACGGTTAAAAAAATACTATTATTATATTTTCTTTGTTTGACTCTCTGCGATTACTATTATGTTTGATTTCAAATTTTAGTAATGGCTAATAGGCTATCTCCCTCTCGGTTCTGTTGGCCTAATTACTGCTTTTATGTTTATCACTAAAAACCCAACTACTACCCTTTTATTACTGCAAAAATTTCTTGTTTAAATCTGCTGCCAACGTATATATTTTTAACTGCCCATATATACAAAAATCTCTTAAATTCTATCTGTCAAGATATTTCGCTAACATATTTATTTTTAAACTCAAGCAATTTTATTTATATATGTTAACATTCACTAGATCCGGGTATACTTATTTCGTACCTTCTTATTTAAGATTAGCATACAGATATATTTATTGACATTATTATTGATCCAATTCACGTCTCATTATTTGGTCTAAGAAAAATTTACAAACGTTGAAAAAAAACAAATTACATATAAAAGAATTTAGCCTGGTGACAAAATTTATTTTAGAAGTAACTCCATTTAATGAAATTACCCTTGGGCGCCATGTCACCAGTTAAAAGGATCCATAGACTGTTAGCTTCCCAAAATGAATTTTAATAACTATTCCATTTAACTATGGGCACTCGTTAAAACATTCACATTTTTTTATTGATTACAACATTTTATTTATTATTGAATTTTTGAATTCCATATGATAGCCTATTATATCTAGGTCATTACCATACAAAATTACTATTACGCTATCTTGCGCATTGAGCCAATAAAACTTTATTTTGATAGAAAAATACAATATTTGAAATATTCATAGATTGTCACAATATTCACTTGGGACAATATTTAAGTAATTCACACCATGTGTATATAGCATGACTTAAGTGAAACAATAAATACAGATAAATACAGATGGCTCGTATCGCACTATAGCAAGTTTGGACAAGTTCTGATTATACAGTATAAGTAATTGAATGCCCGAGTCAAACAAAATATATGAAATATACATGCAAATAAACAATATAGAGTTTGAAAAATATTATATATATCAAAAATATAAAGGATTTGAGTGATTAAATAAGAAACAAAATACTAAAATTAAGCTACAGGGATGTGGGTGTTTATATAATTAAGAACTACAGGGATGTGGGTGTTTAAATAATTGAGGCTCCATGTTTGGGCAAGCCATGGACCCAGAAAAAAAAGTTTTACTATGTAACAGTCAGAATCGTCTATCTCGCTAACACACTGCAGAATTCAAACCCCACACATGAAACTGAACATTCTAGGAGGGGTTGCCTTCTAGATATACTAAGCTCAAATCTAAAGTCCAAATTTCACAGCGCTATCTACGTGATAACGCATCTGATGCCACTACTAGTATAACCTTTGACCAGT
Source organism: Epiperipatus broadwayi (assembly GCA_028023455.1). Taxonomy (NCBI): domain Eukaryota; kingdom Metazoa; phylum Onychophora; class Udeonychophora; order Euonychophora; family Peripatidae; genus Epiperipatus; species Epiperipatus broadwayi. Next base: position 302,278 of record JAQFVV010012681.1, on the reverse strand, counting down.
GCCTGGTGGTCAGGGAGAAACAAAAGACTCTATACTAAAAGAAGCTTGGGTGGCGAATTAATGTCTATGGAGTTACAAAAGAAATGCAGAAAATATATATATATATAGACCAAGACAGTGATAGGAATCAAATAAAATAAGAGATCAAATTTAGTTTTAAATAATTTCACAAAATTTATTTAAATAAATTATATATATAACACCACTGTCTGCTTATATGAGACAGGGACGCGTATTAAATAATTGTTGGCATTATATTCCAATAAATAAAAAAAAGGTTTTAAAGATAAGTGATATATTCTATTCCTCGGGCTAATAGCATTACAATAATGTGCTTGATGAGATAGGAACATGTGCGAGGTGCTTTGAGCAATTATACAAGTTTAAGAAAATATTTGAAATTAAGTGTTATAAAATATTTATTGATTTCGAGAATAGCACGGACAAAAGCTTACTAAGCAACAAAGTGAGAATGTGATCAAAGCATTTATTTGAGAATAATAATAATAGAGTTGCATTGGGAGGTCAGTATTGCTGATAATGAATTTATTAAAGTTGGAGGATGTGACACGTTTAAGTCACGGATGCTTTGTAAAATAAATATAAAAATAAAACAATATTGAATATCCGGAATGATTACGGAGGGCATCTCGCCGCTAACCCGTAGGAAAGTATTTTATGAACAGCCGAGACTTAGCGACTGGGTGATGATTGCATTTAATTCCCAGGTGTGTCATTTGTGGACACACTCTGCCTGGAAATCACAAAGAGAACAGACTTGGCCGTGTAAAGAATCCTCGGAAAAGTAAAACAAAGCGGTCTCGACAACCAATTCACTTACCAGCAATACGAGACTAGTGTATATAAAACATATTGAATGGGTTTTACTTGGATTAAGAGAAATGCCCAATCAAATTCCCAGAAATTCATTTAAAAAGGGTCTGCACATTCTCGACGTCAATGATGAACTTTGTAATTAAATTAGAACACGGTAATTAAAATAGGAAAATGCATGCTTACGGGTTTGAAAATTAAGTATAGATTTATATACGCAATCATGCATTAGGGGACACATTTAATCATTGACCTCAAACATACTCTCATATTAGATTAAAATCAATAACATGTAGATTTTAAACTATGTGATTATATTATATATTAAAGAAAATAATCGCCCTCGAACGAGTGATTTGCAAGATAATAAAATTTGATATTATTTAGAAATTTAAAATATGCCTTCATAGCGGCGTCTTATTTTCAACAAAGGGAATAATTCACTCAGTCAAAGACGATTCTGACACTATCATAATAAAATAACAGAAAGCTTAATCAATAGAAAATATTAACCCAAGGATAGACTGCAAAATGTTGAGTATATTTAAACACGTTAAAGAAATGCATAATGAAGTTATGTGAAATATCAGAAAACAATTTAAAATAGCTATAGCTTGTTAGTTATCACAAGAGCTCTTGGGTTAATTTAGGGTTACCTCTAGAGAAAGCATTTTGGGTAGATGTTCAGCAGGTTTTATAATTCAGCAGCAAAATCTGGAATGTTCATATTTTTGCAGCAGCAGCAGTTCTGGGGTTCCTTATGTGATAGCTTCCGATGGTCTGGAGCAGCGGCTGGCTATTCCGAGGGGACATAGCTATCTTGATGCCTCTCTGTCATGTCAAGGTTAGCAAATTATTAGAATAGAACTCAGAATGATTTCTCTTAGAAACATTAGAATGGAGAACAAAAGAAAACCCTCCTTTTTATAGTAGAAATTAACAATAGAACTGCCGTGGAGCGTTACAAAAATATATCGGATTTATCAGCTGTAATTAAATCTATCCGAATGTCTAAAGGAGTTCAACATTAATTAATTTCTTTTGTTAATTTTCCTGTCGACATTCGAATTACAAACTAGATTCAATTAAAAATTACTTTTATTAATTAAAGAAAACCTTAAGTGGACATCTGCTGTTTTTAGATAAACTTATATAACATTAACTAATTAAACTATTGTCCCTCATTTAACAAAAATATTTGGAATGACTTTTATTAAATTAAACGAAAATTATTTTACTTTTAGATTGCAATATTTGAATCTATTTACTAAACGAATATTTACTAAATGAGTTTTATTTTAAATCAAAATATATTACGACGGTAATATATTTGTAAACAGATTCAAACAAAATAACTTTAACAATTTATAATTTTGATATGTTTTAAAATGCATATCATAGTGTGTGCGCAATTACAACTTATATAATCTACTTTTTAATAAATCAAAATTATGTGAACAAATACATAATCTATAATCTTTTATTTATTTGGGAATGATTTATATATATAATATGAGCATTGTACTCATATTTAAAATTAGGTGGGATTTTCGGTATATAAGCGTATTGCAGACACACTATGATAGATTGGGGTTCAAACTAAGGTATGAGGGTAGGAAATAGGTGAGAAAAGGTGAAACGAAGATCTGCAAAGCAGACCTTACTGTTTCATTATTTAATACTACTGTTATTCTTCATACAGTTAATGGGAAAATATACACCCTTGGCAGTGTAAATTTTATAGCACTTACATTTTTGTTGTATATGGACACCTCTTTATAATTTCCCATCAATTTATTGCCATCAATTACTTTTTTTTATAGATTACATCTCACATTTTGTATTGTTTTGGCTGTTAAATTCTTGTCATAAATGTACATTTTCACTTGTACACTTTTTGCTATCAATTACTTTCTTATGGAATGTGTCATTTACTTTTTGTATTGTTTAAATCCTTACTTACATTCAAACCATGAATTGGTTTTATAATTTAATTTTTTATGGAGTTGCATTTGGTCTTATAAGTTAATTCATCGGGCATTGATTTGATTGCTAAATATAGGTTTGTTTTTTAAATATATTACATTATTTTTATAATCCTTTATTTATGATTTTTTAATTAAAAATATGAAACATCAATTGCTTTTCTTTGGAGTGATGCATTGTGTTGTGGTTCCCCCCTTTTTCGGAGTCAATAATCTCTCAGCCACTATGCCCAGAGAAACCTGTTAGGCACCTTACCTTCTCTTTCCATTCTCCATCCTAAGTTTTTCACATATTCTTCTCTATCCTGCTCTAGCCCATTTCCACAACATAATCTTTGTCAACCTCATGGCCATTATATCTAATTCACCTTATCTTTTCCCAAACCCAGCATAAAAACCAAGAACTCATTTTCTGTATAATGACTATGTTTATATTTATTCACCCACAACATCATTATTTGTACTCATTCTGCCTATAATCATTTACATTCAATTAACAGATGCCTAATATCTTCCATGCCTTCCTTACATAACTTGTAGATTGAAACATCCATATTTTCCCATTTATGTGTATAGTCCCTTGTTACTAAAGATCTTGTTTGAGCCTTAAACAGTAGACTACTTTCTATTATCATAATATCCAAAATTCTGATACTTCTATATATATTTAAACTCCTTTTACTCTCCATACTAGTTCATCTCTCCAACTCCCCATTTTTTATTAATGCATTTAATTTTCTATCTCATTCCTTGCCACTATAACACTCAACAATTTTCCTAATACAATCATCCCACCTTTTGTATAAATATACTGACATAAATTCTTTTAAACTCCTTTTACTCTCCATACTAGTTCATCTCTCCAACTCCCCATTTTTTATTAATGCATCTAATTTTCTATCTCATTCCTTGCCACTATAACACTCAACAATTTTCCTAATACAATCATCCCATCTTTTGTATAAATATACTGACATAAATTCTTTTCCAAATCTTTTGCATACTATACTACTTTTCTCACTCTTCTTGTTACTTGTCCTTTACTCATAACCCAATTAAATACTATTTTGGCTATTTTTTCATTATTCATAAATTGTAGTCTACTGAACATTTTCATTTTACTTTTTGCATCACTTGTATAAAAACTTGACTGTCTAATTTCTCCTTGAATTGCCTCCTTTGCCATCCATATATCTACATCTAATGCATGCCTTACTACTTCTCTTTATACTTTTTCTAAATAATCTAACATTTCTTTACTAACTCATAACACATCATTATCAAATATTAACCCTGCTATTGCCACTCCCTTTCATGCAATTCTATCTACATCATATTTATTGTATGAAACACTAATTTCTTTGTCAGTCCATTTCTTTTCTGTGCTACATTTATCAATTTTTTCCCCATTCATCTGAGCAAGTTCCCTGATTACTTTAGATTATTCCCCAATAGTTATGCCTATTCATCACATTTAACTTTATATTGCTCCAATAAAAAATTTTTTCTCTCTTTCCCCAGTATTTATCACCATTACTTTTAATTTTTCTGAACTAAATTTAATCCCCATATCTTTACTCACCCTTACACATGTCTTCAGCATAACTTTCATATCCTTTCTACTTTCTTTACAGAAGAAGACATTATCTGCAAATAAAATCCATTGCCACTGATTAATGATATCTCTATCCCTCTTTCTAGTATTTCTATAGCTCTTTCCATTTTCTGTCAAATACAAAAAAAAACAAAATAGATGACATAGGGCATCCTCACCTTAGTCCCAGTCCATTTTTAATTCTGATTCTATATTTCACAACTGATATGTATAGTAATTATTTTCATACAATACCTTTAAAAGATCCACTAAAACTCCATCCATTCCCACATTTGCTTAACTTACACATAATCTATTTCTATTTACACTATTGCATGCCTTTTTTATATCTATAAAAACCATATATAACTATCTGTATTTCTATTCATATCTATAAGTTGTGTAACTAAAAACAAACTATCTCCTATATGTATATCCAATCGAAAACCTCCTTGCATTTCTCTCACTATATTATTTTCTTTCATGCATTTTGCAACTTTTCTAGCCACCACATATGTGAAAACTTTATATAACACTGACATTACTACTATTGATATATAATCGCTGGCCTTTCTATGATCTTATACTTTCCTTTAAATAGTAGCCTTACTCTTGTATTATTCCAACTTTCTGGAAATTATCCTGTGCTATTTTATTAAACCATGATAATATATTTAATTTTGCCCTATTTCCTACATTCATCACCATCTCTGCTGCCCATGCCTTTCCACATTTCAATTTTTTCCCTGTTTCATTCAATTCATTCTCGGAAATCCTAATATTTTTATTACTATATGCTTTCATGTTTGTAATCACTGTCCTTCATATTTAACATCTTTTCTATATCCATTACATCTTTCATTTCAATTTTTTCACTGTTTCATTCAATTCATTCTCGGAAATCCTAATATTTTTATTACTATATGCTTTCATGTTTGTAATCACTGTCCTTCATATTTAACATCTTTTCTATATCCATTACATCTTTATTTAAGATTGTCTCCAATTCTTCTCTAGAGCTACACTCTATTTCCTCATCAACAAGTAATACCAGCTCCCATCTTTTCCACTTTTATTAATATCCTCCAACAATATACTATTTAATTCATTCTTTTTCTATAATTATCTCTTTTAGCCAATTTCGTTTTGTAAATATTTTTCTCATTTAACATTAACATCTTTTTCACTTTCTTTGTCCTTAACAGAACACTTATATTCTCAGCATGCTTTTATCCTCTCTTTTACACTTTTACTGATTCTCACTTTTCTATTACTTATTCTTCAGAATATTCTCATCTAAAATCCTATTTGCCACTTTTTCTATTTCACCACACCAGTCCTTATATTCATCCCCAACAAACTCATCCATGATTTTCTTCAATTTTTATTTTATACAAACTCATCCATGATTTTCTTCAATTTTTATTTTATATTCTTCTAACTTGTTCTTACCATTCATTCTCAATCCACATCTTTTACTAGAAAATCACTAGAAAATCCCCTGATATCCAAGTCATTTAATACTTAAAATTTAACCTTAACCTGATGTCACTGTCATATTGTTCTATATTTTACGACTTGGTTAAATTCAAAAGAATATTAATTCTCAGAAATGATATTGTCAATTTTAAGGCTATTAAACCCAACTGATGCCAGATCAAGACAGTCACGGTGGCCTAATTAAATTAAACAATTTAAACTAAAAACTGAATTTATAATCAGTATAAAACTAATTCTGCCACCATATATGTAGGATCGCAGTACCTGGAATATATGCTATATATACATAATTCCAGCAAAATAAAGATAAAATAGATTAACATTTTAAATTAAATCACTTTTTTTTTCTTCAAATATACGACTTTTAAACAAACATATATCTGTTATACCTATGCCATTCAATTCCAGGTTTATCACTTGCATATATATGTGTGATCATACATACATAGTCACTCAATGTTGTTTGTGTAGGTACTCTGAAAGGGTTTAAACCTGGCATAGGTGTCGGTGTAGGGGTAAATAAGTGAAACAGGCAAGCAATCAAAATTGACTGTTTCATATACCCAAACTTGCTATAAAACATGATAAAAAATGCCCTTACTTAAATTTAGATTACAATGATAAATCTTGGAATTTCTGGTAACAACTAATGTTATACTCATTCCTGCCTGAATGTACCTTTGCCTAGCTAATAGTCCCATGTGACCAACAAGAAAATATATGAATACTAATGAAAACACCTATATAAATAAAATAATAAAAAAACACACATACAATCTCAATGATATACATATATATTATTAGTACTGGATATATATTATTAATACTGGGTTGGTTTATATTACTAATCATAAGGGAAGAGGGTGATCCATATGCTATTTACTATCTCATTCAGATAGGATCTGGGGGTAAATCAATATGTGGTTCTGGACCATTGCAGTCAAAAAAATTCTAAGAGGTCATTCTGATCCTCTAGGTGACAGGAAAATGCACTCCCCATCACTATGTCATGAATTAATCTGGACATGACCAAAAAGGAGTTACTAATGGTTGTCATCCCACTTAAATTTCAGCCACACCTGGTATCTTTCAGTTATCACCCTTTCAATCATTGGCCAAATCATATGCATAGATCAGATTGGCAATTTCATTATCAAAGGTAATCTTTCTTCCACCCTCTTTAACCATTTCTTTAAAGTCAGAGACACATGATCAGACACCCTCATTCATTGGAAATGAAAGAGTTCCTGCAGGCTCTCCAGATGTGACTATGGACTCTCTCCTACCTCCACTTTGAAAGTTTTGACTTGTATAAACTTGGCAATTTGTATGGGAGGTTCCACCTCAGATACATGGTGTCCTTCAACCAATAAACTCTCTACTGGCATTTCTACACCTTTGTAATTGGACTCTGCTCCTCTTTCTTCTTTCTTCTCCCCATTGGTAAGTTCTGGTGACTGGTGTTTTGTCTCACAAGCGATGATCCCTTTTGCAGTGGTTTCATGAAAAACTGGGAAGACATTTACAATCTGTCTCTTTTAGTTTTGGAGATTCTTTAGGCCTTATGTTTCTATATTCACCTACCTGTACTCCCATGTCCAGGTTATTCTAATTCTTCTTGTGACCACTCATGTCCTGACTCCAAAGGTATCTGTCTTCCTTACTGTAGGTATTTTCTACACCTTTGTAATTGGACTCTGCTCCTCTTTCTTCTTTCTTCTCCCCATTGGTAAGTTCTGGTGATTGGTGTTTTGTCTCACAAGCGATGATCCCTTTTGCAGTGGTTTCATGAAAAACTGGGAAGACATTTACAATCTGTCTCTTTTAGTTTTGGAGATTCTTTAGGCCTTATGTTTCTATATTCACCTACCTGTACTTCCATGTCCAGGTTATTCTTATTCTTCTTGTGACCACTCATGTCCTGACTCCAAAGGTATCTGTCTTCCTTACTGTAGGTATTGTACCCTGTAAGAGATTGTCCCTTCAACTCATACAGGCTCTCCATGACTTCCCCTGTGTACCTTGCAGTTGTTTGATGGTCACTTCTTGTGGTCTAAGTTCTATTTTGCCTTTAGTTAGTTTCACCTCTAGTTCATGCTTGATTTCTTTGACCACTACTTTCAATGAAACTTCTTGGGTCCCTACCTCCTTTCTTGTTGCTTCATATTCACCCTTCAATTTCCATATAGCTGGTCAGTTTCCACCTTGTGGCCTTCCAAGAGCTCTACAACTTCTACTTTTACTCTCTGATAATTTTGTTGACAATTATTCTTAATCCCTCTACTCTTTGTCAGCTTTTTTTCTATCACCCGATCTCTGGCTTCTACATTTTCTTACATCCTTAAATCCCTTGCTTCCAAATTCCCCAGCCTTTCCACAAAACTTTAACTTTTGTCACTAAACTTCCTAACTTTTCTCAATTTTCTGGATTTTTTTTGCATTCTGCCAGTTCTCTGGGCCCATTGTTTCAATCTTTTCTTCCATCTTTTGTGAGAGTAAGCCGATAAGGTTCACATTAGTTTCTGGTACTACCATGGAAGGTTCTTTTTAAAATACACAGGACTTTCCATGTATCCTTCCCTTGGATCTTGCTCTACCCTGGTTTCCCATCCTATTTTCCTTTGCAGGTGATGATCCTCACCTAATTTGTTTCTGGACATCTGCCCAGTTGCTTCCTCATCATTTACAACTACCCTTTTCTCACACAGCATTACCTCAAACTCCTCCGGAGCTTTCCTTTCATTCTCCTAAACTTGTATTTGCTACTTCATCTTCTACCCCACTTCCTTCTACTATTTCTTCCTCAGTACTACTATCCATCAATGTTTTGATATCAGATTTTTATTTTACTATTAAAAGGTTTATACTATATTATCAATACAGCTCCTCATGGCTCCCTCCTCAGAAATGGCTTATCCTATGGTCCCTTCATTTACAAGTATCAGCCTGCTATAGATTCCACTAACTTATTTGACCTCTAACAACTCATTTTATTTCCCATCTTGATCCATATGTGCTATACCTATTTATCTAACTTATTAAGAAAAAAAACTTGTGCTATATTATGGTAATAACAAGATATACCTATCGAACATTTCTTATATATATATATTTAAAATAAAATTTACATGATGATAAAATGATAAAAAAATTTATAAAATGGAATCTTACTCAAAGTGACAGCTGCATTTGTTTCTAAAATGCTTAAAAGATTCATTATAATTATTAGTACTATGCCAGATTTAGTTTTATTTAAGTACCCACAAAGACATCTTGTCCTTTAACCTTGTTTCATTGCCTGCATCTAATTCAACTCCAGTTAAAACATAATAACAAAAACCACTGGGTTTCTCTTTTTTTTACTTCTTTTCCCCATTCCTGATGATAAATTTTGTAAGGGGGTGGCATTCCCGGGCATCAGTCATTAGTGAGCAAGCAAGGTTATACCTATACACAATAGGTGTGTACAGCATATATTTCAAATTTTAAATTAATATTCCATCAGACCAGTTTCAGTATAATCATCAAATATTTCACATCAATTGCCCCATGTGCATATCAACCCTGTCAACAAAAGAAAGAAAATTATTTGAAGTTTTTATGTATATGCCAAATTTTTTTTTACATATATTGAAACAGTAAGGTCTGCTTTGCAGATCTTCGTTTCACCTTTTCTCACCTACTTCCTACCCTCATACCTTAGTTTGAACCCCAATCTATCGTAGTGTGTCTGCAATACACTTATATACCGAAAATCCCGCCTAATTTTAAACCACGAGCACAATGCTCGTATTATATATAACATTCCCAAATAAAATAAAATATTATGAATTATGTATTTGTTCACATAATTTACATTTATTAAAAAGTAAGTTATATAAGTCGTAATTGCGCACACCCTATGATATCCATTTTAAAACATATCAAAATTATAAAGTGTTGGTTATTTTGTTTGGATCTATTTACAAATATATTACCGTCGTAATATATTTTGATTTAAAATAAAATTCATTTAGTAAATATTCGTTTAGTAGATAGATTCAAATATTACAATTTAAAATAAAATAATTTTCGTTTTATTTAATAAAAATCATCCCAAATATTTCTGTTAAAATAAATGGGGGACAATAGTTTAATTATATAAGTTTATCTAAAAACAGCAGCTGTCCACTTAAGTTTTCTTTAATTAGTAGCAGTAATTTTAATTAAATCTAGTTTGTAATTCGAATGTCGACGGGGAAGTTAACAAAAGAAATTAATTAGTGTTGAATTCCTTTAGACATTCGGATAGATTTAATTACAGCAGATAAGTCCAATAATTTTGTACGCTCCAGGACAAATCTATTGTTAAATTTTACTATAAAAAGGATGTTTTTCTTTTGTTCTCCATTCTAAGCTTCTAAAGAATTCGGAGTTGTAAAAAGGTTTCTGAGGATTCTAAGCTTTTAAAGAATTCTGAGTTGTCTAAAGGTTTCTGAGTTGTTCTAAAATTCTAATAATTTGCTAACCTTGACATGTCCGAGTAGAGGCGTTTAAGATGGCTATGTCCCCTCGGAATAGCCAGTCACTGCTCCATACCATCAGAAATTATCACACGGATCCCGGAACTGCTGCTGCCGCTGCCAAAATATGAACATTTCAGATTTTGCTGCTGAATTATAAAACCTGCCGAACATCTACCTGCAAATGCTTCTCCAGAGGTAACCTAAATTAACCCAAGAGCTCTTGTGATCACTAACTAACATGCTATAGCTATTTAACATTGTTTTCTTATATTTCACAACTTCATTGTGTATTTATTTTGTGTGTTTAAATATGCTCAACATTTTGCTCTCTATCCTTGGGTTAATATTTTCTATTTATAAAGCTTTCTTTTATTTTATTATGATAATGTGTCAGAATCGTCTTTGACAGAGTGAACTACTCCCTCTATTGAAAATAAGACGCCGCTATTAAGGCATATTTTAAATTTATAATTTTCCAATTTTATTGTCTTGCAAATCACTCGTTCGAGGGCGATTCTTTTCTTTAATGTAACATAATCACATAGTTTAAAATCTACATGGTATTGATTTTAATTTAATATAAGAGTATGTGCGAAGTCAATGATTAAATGTGTCCCCAAACGCATGATTGCGTATATAAATCTATACTTACTTTCAAACCCGCAAGCATGCATTTTCCTATTTTAATTACCGTGTTCTACTTTCATTATAAAGTTCATCATTGACGTCGAGAATGTGCGGACCCTCTTAAATGAATTTCGGGGAATTTGATTGGGCATTTCTCTTAATCCAAGTAAAACCCATTTAGTATGTTTTATATACACTAGTCTCGTATTGCTGGTACATGAATTGGTTGTTGAGACCGCTTTGTTTTATTTTTCCAAGGATTCTTTACACGGCAAAGTCCGTTCTTTTCGCTTATTGCAAGTTTCCAGGCAGAGGGTGTTCACCAATGACACCCCTGGGAATTAAACGCAATCGTCACACAGTCGCTAAGTTTCGGCTGTTCGTCAAAATACTTTCCTACGGGTTAGCGGTGAGATGCCCTCCGTAATTATTCCGGATCTTCAATATTGTTTCATTTTATATTTATTTTACAAAGCATCCGTGACTTAAACGAGTCACACCCTCCAACTTTATAAATTCACTATCAGCAATACTGACCTCCCAATACAAATCTATTATTATTCTCAAATAAATGCTTTGATCCCATTCCCACGTTTGCTTAGTAAGCTTTAGTCCGTTACTATTCTCGAAATCAATAAATATTTTAGAACATTTAATTTCAAATATTGTCTTAAACTTGTCTATTTACTCAAAGCACCTCGCACATGTTCCTATCTTGTCAAGCACATTATCGTAACGCTATTAGCCCGAGGAATAGAATATATCACTCTGTTTGAAAACCTTTTGTCATTACTGAAATATAAATGCCAACAATTATTTAATACACGTCCCTGTCTCATATAAGCAGACAGTGGCGTTATATAAATAAATTGTGTGAAATTATTTAAAACTAAATTTTATCTCTTATTTTATTTGATTCCTATCACTGTCTCGGTCTATATATATATATTTTCTGCATTTCTCTTATAAATCCATAGACGTTAATTAGCCACCCAAACTTATCTTAGTATAGAGTCTTTTGTTTCTCCCTGACCACCAGGCACCGGTAAAAGGTTATACTAGTTGTAGCATCAGATGCGTTATCACGTAGGTGGCGCTGTGAAATTTGGACTTTAGATTCGAACTTAGTATATCTAGAAGGCAACCCCTCCTAGAATGTTCAGTTTAGTGTCTGGGGTTTGAATTATGCAGTGTGTTAGCGAGATAGACGATTCTGACCGTTACAATATAGCGAATAAACAATCTTATATCCGTAAATTATACTTTATAATTTTAAAGTATGGCTAATGGGATTTACATTTTCAAACAAGTGAGAAAAAAAACTTTTTTTTTACATATGGTTTATCCCATGTCAATGTATTACACACATATATAACAACACTATGGCATATTTTAACTAAATCTGAGAATAAAATTCAAATTTATACATATATAGTTGTTGATATATAGCATGGAGAGATCAACTAAATTATATGGAAACAGTTCAGAATCCAGGAGGAAAAAAATTTACATGTAGAACACATATAGAAAAAATGTTACATCTATATTTATTCAGGGTATGGTGAATAATCGTAGCCCCAAAAGTTGGAGTGCCAGAATCTGGAAAAAAAATACATATATTTTTGAATGTATATCAGTTCAGGGCTTTAGGGTCATGGAAAATAATTGTCAAAGCCCCACATTGGGTGGGCCAGAATCCAGAAAAATCTATGTACTGGTAAGATTTGTACATCCACGCAACAAAATATAGAGTATAGGTAAAACACTAAAGCTGATCAAATCTTTACCAACATTCAACCTGCTACACCTTACTCCATTATTTAATACCCGATGAATGACATTTCATAAGTTACACATGAGTTCAATTTAATCATGGGCTGGGTAAAGAAAAAGACTCATGGAGTAAATAAATAAATTAACATCAATGCACACACATGGCTAAGTGAACTAACAATATATAGAAAAGTATTTATATATATATATAATGATGTACACATAAATTAATATGGACTTGAATATGAATTGACTATAAGCAATAAAGAAATAGAAATGAGTTTTATTTTAAAAAATAATTTAATAAATAAAATAAAAAAAATCATAGATAAGACACACTATACTTATATAATTGGACCATGGAATATTATGCTCACAGGTATCACATAGTTAATGAGATTGCTAGTTACATATTCTCTCATTATAACTTCTTAATAAAATAATCTGCCATCATGTTTATGCCTAAATTAATGCGCAAAATCCTAGTTAGTTTGCAGTCTGCCAAATCACACAGAACATATTAGCCAAAGTTATATAATGAAATATAATGTACTTCTGGCATCCACTATATATAACTGGTTTAGAGTAGAGCATATAATCAAACTCAAAGATATGCGGGTTAGCATGATAATATAGATTAGGGTTCAGCTGAGTGCTGAGTAATCATTTAATATAAGGGAGAGAAACTGGCTTATGCTAGGTCTACCAACACATGCTATGGCATATATTAAAATATTAAAAAAAATAATGGTTTGAGTGGGTTGATATTCACAGGCTTCAGTGCCCTAAGACCAACCCACTCAGTATAAATAGAACATTAATAGTTCAGGGAGTCAGATAAACATATAACAATATGGACCCTCGTGTTCCAGTTCTAAATGATTTGCTTTACTTAAACTAGAAGTATGAGGGTCATGAAGCAAGCATTTAGTATACTATAGATACTTTGTAATGACACAATCGCAACTATGCATATATAAATGTAAATGTGTTTAACTGACTTAACATGCCTTAATTAAAATAGTTTATTTGCATATATATATAACCCAGTTCTCAAGACTAGTATCTCAAACATACTACTTAGGGACTATATTAATTAGTAACCCATATTAAGATATCAAACCTGCATCTCATATATTAATCTAGGGGGGGGGGAGTATATTCGAGGGGCAATTATTGATAAAACATTATAAATATGCTTAATAATATCCCTGTGGCTAGTTCCTATGATATACAGATTACATATATAGAAAGTTATAATTCATAACTATAACTAAGCAAACTAGAAACTTTATCTAGGATGTAACTGTTTACTACAATATTAATAAATAAAATTAATCAGTTTAAATAAGATCTTGAAACAGTGAGTTGAGAACAATTCAAATATTGAATGTTTATTAAAATGAAGATATGAAAATATCTTCACAAAAAATAGACTAAAATTATAAAGATAAATACTCATGGTTTCAAGTTATTTGGCATATTAAAGTAAATTTAATGATAAAATCATGAAAGTAAGTTAAAGGAGAATATATAGGCATAAAAGACCAGAGTAATAGCTCAAATTAGATTATTAGAATGTTTTACATTTTAAAAGAATGATTTCACATTATAGGTTTTAGTTTCAGACAAGATTGAGATTGAGCTTACATTAATTAGCATTTATCAAATTTATTTGCAGAAATTAAACAGATTTTAAATGTTGTATATTATATAGCTAGCTTAGGTAGATATTGCAAAATTAACAGTTTATACACAGAGCTCTGCAATAATTAGAAAGATTACCAGTTTGATTCTTTGCAGCATTGGCACTATTCTTTTTGTTGGGTGGCTAGGTTTCCATCCTCTTATAATAGTGGGATGGTTATGCTGTAATTTAGTCCATTGCAGCTGTGTTGGACTGCAACCACAGGCTAAGTTGGGGCCCTGGTCTACCATATCCTGCAGGAGATACGGTGAGTTTACACCTTTTACCCTGCCATGTTAAAGATAAAAATGAGTGTAGATTCAGCTTGCAACCTTTTCCAAACAATATAGTATATATCTCTTGCCTACAAACATTGCACTATTTATACAATTTTATTGCTGAACATCTGCTTGTTTTTCAGTTTTTATACAGCAAGAAAATCCCCTGAAATCTAAGTCATTTAATACTTAAAATTTAACCTTAACCTGATGTCACTGTATAAATCTCAGTTCATATTGTTCTATATTTTATGACTTGGATAATTTCAAAAGAACATTAATTTTCAGAAATGCTATTGTCAATTTTAAGGCTATTAAACTAGACTGATGCCAGATCAAGATAGTCACGGTGGCCTAATTTAAATTGTTTACAATTTAAACTAAAAACTGAATTTATAATCAGTATAAATCTAATTCTGTCATCAGATATGTAGATCACAGCTACCTGGAATATACTCTGTATAAACATGATTCCAGCAAAATAAAGATAAAATAGATTAACATTTTAAATTAAATCACTTTTTCTTTCTTCAACTATGTGACTTTTAAACAAACATATATCTGATATATATATGCCATCCAATTCCAGGCTTATCACTTGCATATATATGTGTGAGCATACATACATAATTGCTCAATATTGTTTGTTTAGGTACTCTGAAAGAGTTTAAACCTGGCATAGGTATAGGTGTAAGGGTAAAATAAATGAAACAGGCAAGCAATACATTATATAAGTAAGAGCAATAAAAATTGACTGTTTCACTATTTATTTTTATATAAGTAAGATGGTGGCAGAGAATGATGCAACATTTTGGAAGATCCTTGAAGGCACTTAAAGTAATGGAAAGTTTAGTAAATAATAGAGAAATCCATTAGTCAAAACTAGCAAAATCACTCTATTGAATTAAATATTAGTTTTAAATATTTTAATTAAAATTATAGTCATGTGAATGTATGGACTTGAACAATATCTTCAAGAACCTATCAATATTTGGCATCTTCTATTGCACAAAAACAAAAGTACATTTCCTGTTGATAGAGATCACATGGGGTAAGTTAAGTATCTGCATTGCCTCAAATGATTTTCTAAAAGCATTCATGGAAAAAAGTATAACCAAGTATAAATAGGGCTCATTTTTCCACCAACAAAAACAGATAGTTAATTTTGAACTCAGTGGCTAAGCTGAATCCATGCTGCTCAATTTTTTTAACATTATAACAGCTGAGTAAAGGTACTAATGCTGTACTCCAATTACAAACCAATGGACTGCCTTTAAATGCTTTAAAAGTGAGTTCAGAACAGAAGGATACCTCTGTTTTAGTAAAATAAGGACCACCTATGCTCCAATATATATTTCCTCCAAAGAACATCCATCAAGTCATCACACCATCATGTCAGAAGGTAATCCTCAATACCATCTTAAAGACTCATCTAATTTGTTATAGTTATCTATTAAGCCCTATTTAACTTATAAATATATTTCTGTCTATTGTAAAGTGCTGGTAATCTTTCTTATGACTCTATAATTCTATCAAATCTATAGGCAATCTTTCACATAAATTTCACGTTTTATTTTCATTCTATATTTTAGTGTGGTACAATTTTATTATGATTATTATTTTACATTATTACATTTTTATTTAAACTATCAATTATATGCCAATCTAACCCAACCTCATGAGCATATATTCTAGTATTATAAATCCCATTATTCAATGGATATTTTTTTAAGTTAATTCATTTATTATAAACACACTAGCTCACTGGGTTTGGTAATGATTAATTAATGCTATATGTTTAAATGCAGATTTTTTAAATGCTGCTATATTTCTTAGGTACATTATTCACTGTTAGTTCTAAACACTATTAATAAATTTCTAATTATGATATTTAAAATATTATTGATGATCATCATTTATTTGGTTATTATAATGAAACAACTATTTACTTGTAGTGCCTAAGAGCATGACATTTAATAAATATTGTTTTACTTATTTCAAACACACAGGGGACTCACTTAATGAAGGGATAATATATTCGTTGTTATTATGACATTCATTAGTTATTTAATAATAGTTATTTTATAGTTGGTTTAGTATAAAAATCAGGCTGTTATGTTTGATTTTAATTTATGTTTAGGCTTTAATTATTCAAATAGTTAGTGGTGTATTTTACAGTGTTTCTAGCACAGGTCACCCTTTGTAATTTTATATTTTGTTTTGTCATTACGGGATTGTCAGGGACTCCAAATTCCCTCCTTCATGTCTTCATGTTTTAGTATGGAATTTGTCATGCCCTAGAACAAAATCTGGATTGAGTAGTGAATGCTTAGCATGGGATGAACAGCCAGCCCATCACATCTTCCTACCTTCCTCCTTTCCAGGTATCACTCCACTAGAAGATCTGGCACACTTTCTATTTTTATCAAATGATGAAGTTTCTTCATTGGCCGAAAATGGATCAAAATTCTTATTGCTGACACTCATGCTAGTACTGCCATTTATAAATATTTTCAATTCGTGCCTAAACTACATCTATAAGTCGTAATGTTATGATATGATTATATTTAAACTATTTACCCATTTGTTGAATGACTCCTAGATGCTGTACTGGACATTAGACAGCAGTACAGACACATGAGACTTGAATTAGGACTGTTGAGGATAAATCCCCGAATGAGATATAAGAATTAGAATAATACGTAATTATATAAAACGTTTTTGTTTATAAAAAACTAACTAAAAGAAAGATTCGAACTCTGGATAGGATTAAAAGATACTTTAATTTAATATTATACAAAAATCAATTTATTCTAAACGTATATTATTTATATAGTTCACACTAGAATAGTTTCATTATGGTTACATCTGTGATTATTATGGGATGTCATGCTAATATATATATATATATATAGTGCAGCTTATTTATATGCCAATGTTTAAAAAGAAAAAGTTACATAATGGGTTTAAGAAGAGAAATGCTATTTTATCATATGATTAAATAATGACCTAGACAAAAGAATTCACAAGAGAGACATTTAATGATTGAATAAATTAATATCATATATTTAACAAACTATGATTGCTGCCACTTTGATCACACAAGAAATCTACATGTATGTAACTATGATGCCAGGTAAATTGGTCTCTGATATCTCCATTACATTTATTAATTATTGAACAACAAAGTTATAAAACAGTGATTTTGAATTCATGAATATTTTCATATTCAGTATGACAAATGTTATTTCATTTTTAATTATAATAAAATAAGGAAAATTCATTTTGTGGAAGTCGCTTATCTAAGGGATATAGCTTAATGCAAGCTTTTTGTGACATTCTACATATAAATATGATAATAAATAACAAAAATTGTTTAGTTATATCTTAGCATTACGGCTTACTGACTAGTCTTAGGCATGATTCTAAAATATTACAATGAATGGCAGTGCAAGCATGAGGCAGCAAATATAAAATTCGGTCCATTTTCGGCCATGGAGATGCTTCATCATTTATGAGAGAAAAGATAAATGGTATGCCCGTTCTTCTGGCAGGACCTTGCCTGGAGAGGAGGAAGGTAGGGAGATGCAATGGTCCATGTAGGTTACCCATGCAGAGCTTCCACTATTCTTTCTGAAAGTGTCCCAGGGCATTTACAATGCCAGTTAAAACATAAGTGAAAGTGGAGGATTCGGAGTTCCCGATGATCCTCAAATTATGATAAAGCAAATAATGACAATGGCTGTCCCATACTGGCAATGCCATGAAACTATAATATGTCCTTTAATGTCAAAATAACTAATGGCCTAAATATAAAGTTTTAATTGACATAATGGTATGACTCGTATACTAAACCAATTTAAATAACTGAAATATAAAACTAAATGAATGTCTTAATGACATACGATTACATTAAATGGGTCCCACGTGTATTTGGAATCAATAAGCTTTATTTAATACTATAATGCTCAAGGCGCTACATATAAATGATTATTACACTTAAAAAAATGATCATTATTATTTAAAATATCTTAAGTGAAATTTAAGCAATAACGTTCTTAAATAACATTAAATTTACACTCAATAAATAAATATATATATGGCAGTATTGTAGTAATAATAATCTGCCTAGAAACAGAAATGATATTATTTAACTATTTCTCAATCCAGCAGCAATGGCTTTAAAACAAATAAATTTAAAGTAATTAAAATATCCCTGAAGCGCTAGGGATTTAAAAGACTAATCTAAAATATAGGCTTGCAGAGTTGAGTTGGCTTGGCATATAAATTACATTTAAAAGTAAACAGCAAATAATTATAATAATAAACTTTACTGTGCTAAATAAAATGTAGGATTTAAAGCTTGAGATAGATGTGAGCATTTACACATATATATTTGATAGGATTAGAGCGAGTTTTTCAAGCAGAGATTAGATTTAAATATATAACAAAAAACATTAATTATTAATATAGATATAAGGTAAGCATGGAACTGTTACCTGGGCAATGTTACAATGGCTAGGTAATTTATTCTTTGAATTTTAGTTTATAGGGATCAGCTTGGTGGTCAGCAGTCTCAGTCACTACTGCTTCATCGTTGGCAGCATTCTTTCGTGGCAGGAGCTTTGAGGCAGCATTTCGGAGGTAGTTCTGAGAGTGGGAAAAGATGATTCAGGCCCTACTCAAGTGACATTTTATTAATTACGCTATATAAATGGTACAAGAAAAGTAGAACAGCAAAAAGCAGAAAGCCAAAGAAAGCAAAAGCCAAAAAGCTCCCTTATCTCCAATTTACCTATTTATACCTTTCCAACTATGACAGGAATGCCTTAGTTCATTTGCCCAAAGACAGATAAGCAATTAACAAATTACATTCCATTTTTAATTAAAAACAAGACATAAGAAGATGATAAGGTTCAAACCACATTCCAGCTCGAAAGAATTTAAATTAATATAAATGAAACAAAAATATTACATTAACGAAATATTTTTAATTAAAATAAAATGACTTTGATAAAAAAAAAACAATATGCAATAATAAGGGTTTTGAACGTTCCTTCATCAGATTTTCAATGAAATGGAAGGCTGAAGAGCTATGAGTTGGAATAGTTTGAAGCCTGTCAATTAAAGTATGAAGATTGGCAGCTATCTTAATATAAAGCTGAGCACTGATTATATATATATGCGAGGATAGTAATCTAGACCAACTGATGATTGCTGGTTTAGCATGAAATACGTATATTGGTGATTATTTATTGTAACTTAATTAAAGTTCGTTCAAAAGATATTACTATACCTGAGTTGAAAAATATATATAAAATCATAACGCCTAAAATAATGTTGGATTTCTCAATATCCCACTATCTCAATAATTATAAGCAAATTATTAATAACAAGTATTATAACTCAGGTATATGAAATCACGTGAGGTGAGTACACTAGTAATTCAATAAAATATAACTCAGGTATACAGACAGTAGATTTTATCCACTTTCATTTCTTGGTTTGATGTTAAGTGCATGTTTAAACAAATACTAAGTGAATATGGTCTAGCAGGGCGCCACTAGATTATCTGAATCTAGACACAGTTATATCTAATAACCTTTCACATGTACCGGGTTTGAATCCCCTTTTGGTACTTTATTTCTAATAAAAATGAGAGATTTTGCTTTTTGAGCCATATCACTATAAGCACTAATATTTAGGTAAAAGTAAAACATCTATAAACCAAAGTGGAGTATATTAGACATAAATCATTTCTCAGATCTTAGCATAACAAATGTGTTTCAATATTTTTATAAGTTTACTAGCTCAGATTATATATAACTAATTTAGGATGGCAATTCACTCATTCTTGCATGAAATAGATGACGGGATGTGGTTATAATAATACTAAGAAATCACTAAATATTATAAAATCAATATTTATTTATGGCCTTTAAACAGTTAAACAGCTCATTAATTAAAACGTTGATGATGATGATAATAACGATAGTGACAATGGTTTCAACTACAGCTCTAGGACTAAGCCTAAACATAAAACTAATTTTGATAAAGAAATTCATAATTATTGCTTAATTTTAGCATACTTACTTATATCTTAAATAACTAATATTCAACCATTGATGATGATGAATAATCATACTTAACAAAGACTACACTTAATGAAATATATACGCCTCGTTTAATAAAACAAACTAATATTTATTACTGCATTTCTAACATATACATAAAAATTTCTAAATAAACATGAAAATTGACATGAATAATAATAATAATAATAATTGATTATATTACAATCCTCAGATTAATTTCAAGTTCTTCCCCCCTTCCCTTCAAATGTATTTTGTATTAAGTTGGACGTCACATTGACCATGATTTTCATTCCATGAGAAAAGTATTTCAAGAAAAAAATATTATCTGCTCATTGGCACACATACTTTATAAATCTAACATGTAAGTAGAATGTAAAAGAAAATGTTAATAGAATTGAAAGAGCAAGTTTTAGAAACAAGTTTTAAATTATTTTCTCCCCCGCTCTTCTACCTCTGAAATGCTATACTTAACTTGAAACAAAATAATCTAATATTCTAATACTACTTGTTACTTCACATTCACTCGCAATTATACACATATAAAAATATTATTATGTATGTGCGTGTTTTATCCCATAATAACAAAATATTATTTAAAACCAAAATAATAATAATATATTAGTTAAAACTAAAATCATAATACCATTAAAAAAAATTGTTTTACACAATATTTCATAACTGTAAAATTAATAAACAAATAATTTGGATACATTCAAGATCATTTATGAAGCTCAAAGTTATTATTAGTAAGACATTCTTGTTATTAATCGATCTGAATAGTCTTTAAAAGTTCTTTAAATAAAATATACCACTTTATTGCTAAAATGTTTATTAAGAAAATAGATATAAAAAGTCATATTACCGATCTTTTGTTTGTGGCGAATTTCCAAGGGTTCAAACTTGTCTTGTATAATGTCTGTATTTCTGCAGCTACCATTTCCGTTTTACTGGGAACAATCTCTTTCTTGAGGTGTATAACTATTTGATGATGATGACTCTATTGAGGTTATTTGCTTTAGTGGATAATTTGGAAATCATTATATTAATTTTTCTTCTCTTCCTGTCAAGCGTGATTCTTTTTAGTGGATGAAATACAGCAGTTGTTTTTACATTTATACATTTCTTGAGTTTAAAATCAGTTGTTGGAACAATTAATTGGACTTGATGATTAATATTTATCAGTAGATTAATTCATCTTTTATCGAATGCAGGTGAATGCTTTCTTCCTTCTATTAAAAACATCTTATTTCTCTGGTCAGTTGAAAGGTGTAGAATATTATTTTAGACACAACATCTTTTCTTTCCTATGTGATGTGCAGCTTCCCCCAGAAAGTTCGTTCAAAAGATATTACCATACCTGAGTTGAAAAATATATATAAGATCATAATGCCTAAAATAATGTTGGATTTCTTAATATCCTACTATCTCAATAATTATAAGCAAATTATTAATAACAAGTATTATAACTCAGGTATATGAAATCACGTGAGGTGAGTACACTAGTAATTCAATAAAATATAACTCAGGTATACAGACAGTAGATTTTATCCACTTTCATTTCTTGGTTTGATGTTAAGTGCATGTTTAAACAAATACTAAGTGAATATGGTCTAGCAGGGCGCCACTAGATTATCTGAATCTAGACACGGTTATATCTAATAACCTTTCACATGTACCGGGTTTGAATCCCCTTTTGGTACTTTATTTCTAATAAAAATGAGAGATTTTGCTTTTTGAGCCATATCACTATAAGCACTAATATTTAGGTAAAAGTAAAACATCTATAAACCAAAGTGGAGTATATTAGACATAAATCATTTCTCAGATCTTAGCATAACAAATGTGTTTCAATATTTTTATAAGTTTACTAACTCAGATTATATATAACTAATTTAGGATGGCAATTCACTCATTCTTGCATGAAATAGATGACGGGATGTGGTTATAATAATACTAAGAAATCACTAAATATTATAAAATCAATATTTATTTATGGCCTTTAAACAGTTAAACAGCTCATTAATTAAAACATTGATGACGATGATGATGATAATAATAATAACGATAATGACAAGGGTTTCTACTACAGCTCTAGGACTAAGCCTAAACATAAAACTAATTTTTATAAAGAAATTCATAATTATTGCTTAATTTTAGCATACTTACTTATATCTTAAATAACTAATATTCAACCATTGATGATGATGAATAATCACACTTAACAAAGACTACACTTAATGAAATATATACGCCTCGTTTAATAAAACAAACTAATATTTATTACTACATTTCTAACATATACATAAAAATTTCTAGATAAATATGAAAATTGACATGAATAATAATAATGATAATAATTGATTATATTACAATCCTCAGATTAATTTCAAGTTCTTCCCCCCGTCCCTTCAAATGTATTTTGTATTAAGTTGGACGTCACATTGACCATGATTTTCACTCCATGAGAAAAGTATTTCAAGAAAAAAATATTATCTGCTCATTGGCACACATACTTTATAAATCTAACATGTAAGTAGAATGTAAAAGAAAATGTTAATAGAATTGAAAGAGCAAGTTTTAGAAACAAGTTTTAAATTATTTTCTCCCCCGCTCTTCTACCTCTGAAATGCTATACTTAACTTGAAACAAAATAATCTAATATTCTAATACTACTCCTTATTTCACATTCACTCGCAATTATACACATATAAAAATATTATTATGTGTGCGTGTTTTATCCCATAATAACAAAATATTATTTAAAACCAAAATAATAATAATATATTAGTTAAAACTAAAATCATAATACCATAAAAAAAATTGTTTTACACATTAATATTTTTCATAACTGTAAAATTAATAAACAAATAATTTTCATACATTCAAGATAATTTATGAAGCTCAAAGTTATTATTAGTAAGACATTCTTGTTTTAATCGATCTGAATAGTCTTTAAAAGTTCTTTAAATAAAATATACCACTTTATAACCGTGTCTAGATTCAGATAATCTAGTGGCGCCCTGCTAGACCATATTCACTTAGTATTTGTTTAAACATGCACTTAACATCAAACCAAGAAATGAAAGTGGATAAAATCTACTGTCTGTATACCTGAGTTATATTTTATTGAATTACTAGTGTACTCACCTCACGTGATTTCATATACCTGAGTTATAATACTTGTTATTAATAATTTGTTTATAATTATTGAGATAGTGGGATATTGAGAAATCCAACATTATTTTAGGCATTATGATCTTATATATATTTTTCAACTCAGGTATGGTAATATCTTTTGAATGAACTTTAATTAAGTTACATTATCTATTCAACATGTGTGTGATCAGGTGGGTCAGCAATATGAGATGACACTGGGAGCAGTGGGTCGTGTGAAAGTCTGAGTTCGAATCCCACATATATTACATTTATAAATGCAGGTTTAAGCCTGTACAATGTATTATTTCAATTAATGAAAGATGAGCTTTTAAAATATTTAATTAGTAAAGCAAAACCTCACAATCTTGGTTATATCTTCTTTCTTTTAAATTTTTACAAAATTGAAATTAAAAGCAAACAAATTTTTACAAATGATAAACTTTATGTGATTATTTAAATTTTCTCTCTCTCTCTCTCTCTCTCTTTTTTTTTACAAAGAAACACAAGCTTAAAATATTCAAAAGTATCAAAATTATAAAATATTTATTATATAGTAAAGTTTTAGCATATTTTAAATATATATATACGTTGCCAAGATGGCAAGGTTAGTACATTAAATATAATTGCTGGATTTGAACTCTTTTATATTGTTAGTTTTTTAGGTAGGGAAACATGAACCTCACTCTGCCTACAGAGTGATTGCTTCAATGCTTTAATAATTTTTTTTATTTATGATTTCAAATCCAACAATTCGATGCACAAAGTCTTGTTCTTTTAAATATGCAAAGAATCGCATATTTATTTCATTTTATTGTAAACTAAATTATCTTTCATTTTATATAAATTATAAATGCTAGAAAGAGCATCGATCGTATTACCGTATACCTGTATATTTCTCATATGATTGAAATAACCTTGATCATATCATACATATATTAATTTAATTATAATTGAAGACAGCAAAGGGTCTGTTTATTAAATATATTGAGTGAAAGTTATTACTGATTTATTTTCTTGATTCTAAATAACTGTTTTATCATTAAATTACTTTGTAAAGTTTATTTAATTCATAGTTGGCATATAAATCAACCGCACTAATATAAAATGTACACAGATATTACGGTATCCATATTTTAAATACATGATCATTATTATAATATTCCATAATAATATATAATAATCTTGTACATCATAAGTGAACCTATTTAGTATGCAATCTGTAAATAAACACACATGTATAATAATCTTGTTATTCTATATTCATTAAACATTATATATATCAAAGTATCCAAGTTGTTTGAATCGTTATTAATCTTAATTTAGTTATATTTCATGTTTGAGAGCTTGTTTCACTGGGTTACCTGAGATCACAATCATACTTGTAATTTTATCATTAGTAGTCTTAGGGTATCGTGCTTCTCCGCTGTGTTTCCAGGATTGGAATGAAATAAATTCAGTTGTATCACCAGAGATGTTGTTGATAAGGGAATGGGCAAATAGGGTAGAATCCATGATTGCTCCTGACCTATGTATCTTGGGCATGACTGGATTTGAGGCACTTTTGCTCAGATTCTAGGTCTTGTTGGGTGAACATACAATTTCGACCGGTACAATATATATATATCAACTACAAATATCAAGTTTATTTAAAGTACATTATACTCTTACACTTTTATTTATTGTGGCAATACTAAAAAGTTAAAAATAAAAAGATACATTTTTAAAATATTAAATGCTTTAATTTACTGTGCTCTAAAAAGCAAAAAAATATTTTTCTCCAATCATAATTGGAGTTTTTATATTTAACTAGAAATAAAAGCATACAAGAAGATCTAAAAATCAATTAAGTCAATACATATTTTTCATAATAAGGGGTTGACTTAATTAATATCAGAAACCCCTCCCCCATTCTTTTATTTCAAGTTAAATCTAAAAACATCAATTATGGTTGAAGAAACAATTTTTGTTTTTGTTTTTTAGTGCATAATAGCAAAAAGAATTTAATATAAAAAAAATTAAGTCTATTTATTATCTTTTTCAAAAAATTTCATTTATTGTGACTATTTTTTTTTTTTTTTATTATAATTTAAATCAACTTGCTGTTTTATGTAGAAGTGAATCATTTTTAAAAATATTTTAATGCATAGTTATCATCATAGATGTTCTGCATGGTTTGGTATGATTATAGTGGCATACTTTGGATCTTGTTGCTCATGGACTATAACTAAACCCTGTAACATTCAGTGTCAATTTTCTTATGAATTTCAGAGTAATATACATCCTTTTTATATATATCATAGATAATTACATTTTATTATATTGTTGCAAGATAAATTTTTATTATTGAAAGAATTGACTGAAGTGATGTTGGGTTATTCATATTCCTAGAAGAGTTATAGTTGATTCCTGAGAGTCATCCTATCTGGATTTATACTTTCATAGTTTGCAATTAAAAATTTGGTTATTAAAGTGAAAATTAGTATATACTTAATATTTTACCATTAGAAACCAAACAGTCACTACCTAACCATTCACAATATAGATAGTGGTTACAAATTTATATGATTTAGCTTTAAGCATTATTTCACTTATTACTTAATATTTTGTATCTTAAAAATTAAACTACTAAACATCACATGATCATCATCTCTTATGCTAGCACATAACTGTTATTAAACAGGCAAAACTCTCCATACAGTAGTGCCACCCTGTGCCAATCAGAGTAGGCAGTAGATGGGGATTTTATGCACTAGATTTCTGGCATCCATTCATTACTCTGGTTGGCACAGGGTGGCACAATTGTATGGAGAGTTTTGCCTGTTTAAATATTAAACTAATGTATGGCAAAGACTGGGTTGATAGTACTAGATATAGTTTCAACATTATTTTAATCAAGATTACTACATATGGTATACATTAAAGATAGTTAAGATGGAGGTGATTAATTAATCATTAGTAAAAAACAAACAAACATGTAAGTTAAGTTTATTGTGTAGGTAAACTTTAATTCTCATAAGATTAATCAATACAATTCATTCATATAATATCAAACAGATTAATAGTCATTAAATTATAAAAAAAATTTCCACTTCACACTTTATATATAGATTTCTTTTTCTTTGATAATAAGTATATGACTTGTCATAATAATGATACCAAATTGGGTATCTGCAATGATCTTCATAAATGTTTATTAAATGACAAGAGGAATCATTATAGAGGTGAGATTTCAAATACTATTATATTATTCTTGAGAAATTATTCAAGGCATACATGTTGTGATGAATGAATCCATGCCATAGTAAAAGCACAACAGTCATTATTTTAATTTTTAGTGTCTTTGATAACATAAATAGGGTTACCATAATTCCCAAGTATTGATACAGAACATTTAAGTGCTAAATAAACAAAACATGAAAAAAAAATGAGTAGATAATGGTTTATATTACTCTGGTAAAAAATTAATAAAGTTTAAATATTGGTTAATGGGGATATGAGAACTACAGATAGAACCCAGAGCTCCAAATTCAATTCGTCTATTCTTTATAAATGGCCAATTTTTGGTAAATTCATTTTAAAAATGACACTTCCTCTTTAGCATCTTTTATTAAGGGTATAAAAATGGTTTTATCTAAAAAGACTCGATATGCAGGAGCGAGCAATTATTTATTTTATTACCCATGCGTGAAACAAATTAGCATTCATCAAGCATCACCAGACGCCTTACACAGAGAAAACAGGACAAAAATGGAACAAATAATACGGGATCAAGTAGTGAAATACATTGACAGTCCCGTATATACGGGATGTATGGCAACCCTACATATGAACAAAACAAATTAGAATGCTATAGAAATTAACGTCCATATAGTGATTAGAAAACACCTTGCAACTAGTAAATCAAAGACTAAGAATGAAAATAGTCTTTGTGTTTTTCAATTTAATTGTATAAATTTAAGTCATAAGTATAATTTCATTTGATAATTGTATAGCATCTATTTGTGCACATATACTTTGAAGTTAGATCATTTGAGCTATACTAATTATTATAGTTAAGATAGATACTTTAAAAATATTCTTGATTTTAGGATAATCAGATCAAAATCTATGCTTTTTACAAGATTTCTCCATATGAGATTGCTATTAAATTTTTCTGATAAATGTGTATATATATTTAAGAGAAGTGTTTGATTTGATAAAATATATACAAAAATAAGTTGTATAATTAAAATTAAATTAATTAAAAACATGCAGAAGATAAAAGATAATTGTTAAAACCAAATTTTTTAGCCAGCATAATTAAAAAAAATAAGTATTCCAGATAGCCTTATTAAAGAGATTGGAGAAACATTGCAACAAGAACAAAGAAATGGGATATCATACACAAAAAGGAATAGATATAATCGCAAAGAAGCTTGTCCCATCGAATCTGGTCAAGATAGATAGTTCTAAAGAGATTAAGAACTTTTATACACTAATAACAAAAGAATGAATTATTGACCAATTCATCAAAAGTTCAAGTGTAGGAAATGACAAAATTGTGCCACGGATATTTGTAAAGATCGTCTCGATTGTCATCTAAGTTTTCAGGCAAGCTAGTTAAGTTATATATATATATATGTCAACAGATGGCGTTCTACCAAAAACACCGTCAAGCGTATGTTTACATAAACATCAGAGCATGCATTCACTATCTCTAACTTTAATTCCACTTTCAGATCATGATTTCAAGCTATTTGCTATCATCAGTGAAAGACAGGAATTTTAGAAACTAGATCTAAACACAAACTTTGAGCGTTTATGAAACAGTTTCTATTCAGCTTGCAAGCGTGAATCTTTTAGACACGTAATGTCTTCAAACTCAGCATAGCAAGCCAGATAGCTACATGGGTCTAATCTCAGTTCAGCATCACCATATAATAGAAGCCTCTGCAATATATATCATTGCTAGAAAGACCTCAAAGGTACATTTATGAAAAACAAGTTAAAAACTTGCTAACGCTTGTATTTATGTCAAGAGATGGTGTTCTACCAAAAACACTGTTAAGCGTATGTTTACATAAACGTCAGAGCATGCATTCACTATCTCTAACTTGCTATGCTGAGTTTGAAGACATTATGTGTCTAAAGGATTCACGCTTGCAAGCTGAATAGAAACTGTTTCACAAACGCTCAGAGTTTGTGTTTAGATCTAATTTCTAAAATTCCTGTCTTTTACTGATGATAGCAAATAGCTTGAAATCAATGATCTGAAAGTGGAATTAAAGTTAGAGATAGTGAATGCATGCTCTGTTGTTTCTGTAAACATACTCTTGATGGTGTTTTTGGTAGAACGCCATCTGTTGACATAAATATAAGCGTTAGCAAGTTTTTAACTTGTTTTTGTTTTTCATAAATGGCCCTTTGAGGTCTTTGTAGCAATGATATATATTGAAGAGGCTTCTACTATGTGGTGTTGCTGAACTGAGATCAGACCCATGTAGCTATCTGGCTTGCTATGCTGAGTTTGAAGACATTACGTGTCTAAAAGATTCACACTTTCCAGCTGAATAGAAACTGTTTCATAAACGCTCAGAGTTTGTGTTTAGATATAGTTTCTAAAATTCCTGTCTTTCACTGATGATAGCAAATAGCTTGAAATCATGATCTGAAAGTGGAATTAAAGTTAGAGATAGTGAATGCATGCTCTGACGTTTATGTAAACATAAGCTTGACAGTGTTTTTGGTAGAATGCCATCTGTTGACATAAATACAAGCATTAGCAAGTTTTTAACTTGTTTTTTGTTTTTCATATATATATATGTTTGAGTGTATATCCTATGCTTTAAATTTCAAAATATACTTGTTATAAAAAATTAATTCGACCAGTCGTAATAAAACTTTGTCTGATCCATCGAGTATAAATTTAATTTATGTGCGCTAATCTAAAATTGCAATAGAAATAATTGACCATTAAGGGTTGGACATAGCAGACACAGATTTTATCAAAATATAAGTTGTAAGTTATTACCAAATAGCATTGTATTTCTCCCTTTTTTTTTTAATTTACATAAATGTCTTTAAAGTAATATATATTAAGGCTACCTTAAAACTATGCTGTGATGTGATGTATTTTGGCTTCTCCTTAAATGAAGTCAAGAATATCTCAGCAATTATGCCCAGATAAACCTGTTAGCCACTTTATTTTCCATTCCTCACTCTAAGTCGTCCCATATTCTGCCCCATCCCATTTCCACAACATGATCTTTGTCAACTCTATGGCCCAGCATAAAAAACAATAACTCACTTTCTGTATAATCACTTTGTTCATATCTATTCTCCCATAACTTCATTATCTGTACCCTTTCTGCTTTCAAGCATTTACATTCAATCAACAGATGCCTAACTATACCTTCCTTACACAATTTGCACACTAAATCACCCATAGTTTTCCATTTACATGTATATTCTCTTGTTGCTAAGGATCCCGTTCGAGCCTTAAACAATAAACTACTTTCTTGCATCCAATGTTCCGTTTACTTCTATATATAATTAAACTCTTCTTACCCTCCATACTAGTTCTCCATCTCTCCAACTCCCTATTTTTTATTAATGCTTCTATTCTTTTATCTCATTCCTTACCACTATAACATGCAACAATCCTCCTAACACAATCATCCCACCTTTTATACAAGTATACTGATATAAATTCTTTATCCAAATCTTTTGCATATCGCATTACCTTTCTCACCCATCTTGTTACCTGCCCTTTACTCATAACCCAATTAAACACTATTTTGGCTATTCTTTTACTATCCATAAACTGCAACCTACCGAACATTTTCATTTTATTTTTTGCATCTTTCATATAAAAACTTGTCCATCCCATTTCTCCTTGAATTGCCTCCTTTGCTGTCCACATCTCTGCATCTAATGCATGTCTTCCTACTTCCCTTTGTACTTTCTCTAAATAATCTAAAACCCTTTTACAAGCACATAATGCATCATTACCATATGTTAACCCTGCTATGGCAACTCCCATACAATTCTAGCTACATCATATTTATTATATGAAAATACTGTTAGTTTCTTTACCAAACTCTTTCTTTTCTTTGCTTCATTTACTAATTTTCTCCCATTCATCCAAACAATTTTCCTGATTACATAAGATGATTCCCAAATACTTATATCTATCCACCACACTTAACTCCCAATAAAAATTCTACATCTTCTCTTTCCCCAGTATTAACCATCATTATATTTGATTTTTCTTCACTAAATTTAATCCCCATCTCTTTACCCACCCTTGCACATGTCCTCAACATAATTTCCATATTTTCTCTTCTTTCTGCACACTAAAAGATATCATCCGCCAAAAAAGACCTGGCAAAGTATATACTCCCTTGCCACCTCTTAATGGTATCTCCATCCCTCTTTCTAGTGCTTTCTCCATTTCACTCAAATACAACAAAAATAAAATAGGTGACATAGGGAATCCTTGCCTTAATCCCATCCCATTTTTAACTTTTAACTGATTCTATATCCCTTAATTGGTAAGTATAATAATTATTTTCATATAATTTCTTAATAATATTTACTAAAGCTTCATACATTTCAAATATGCTAACATTACCCATAATCTATTTCTATTTATTCTATCATATTCTTTCTCTGAAAAAACGACAGTAGGGACCTCTGCAAATCTTTAACACAAGATTTACTTAAAAGACAGGAGCGGCCACTCTTATCTAAACCTACTTTTCTAAATAAGTAGGAGAATCTAAAGCATTTTGATTTGAGAGCGTAAGGCCATTCAATACCTCACTAATTAAGTCCACAAATTCTATAACACATTAACACTCACGAAATCTTTCGATTTACAACGAGTTCTACTTATTTAGAAATATAGGTTTAGATAAGAATGGCCGCTCTTGTCTTTTAAATAAATCTTGTGTTAAAAATTTGCAGAGGTCCCTTTTTCAGGCGCATAGTTTTAAGATTGTAGCCTTAATATATATTACTTTAAGTAACGAGTATGCGCTTTATAAATATAATTATTACAACTTTATATAATTCAATTCAAAACAACACTCTCCATATAGTAGTGCCATGAGATAGTGATCATGTGATGTTTAGTGGTTTAACTTTATATAATATTAATGGCTTTCTAAGCATAAGATCTCAACATTGACTCGTTTAAATCGAAAGATTTCGTGCGTGTTAATGTGTTATAGAATTTGTGGACTTAATTAGTGAGGTATTGAATAGCCTTACGCTCTCAAATCAAAATGCTTTAGATTCTCCTACTTATTTAGAAAAGTAGGTTTAGATAAGAATGGCCGCTCTTGTCTTAAATAAATTTTGTGTTAAAGATTTGCAGAGGTCCCTATTTCGTTTTTTTTAGGCGCATAGTTTCAAGGTTGTAGCTGTAATATATACTACTTTAATTTTTATCGTAGAAAAAAAAAATATATATACTACTTTAAGTAACGAGTATGCGCTTTATAAATATAATTATTATAAATGTCTTTAATTTATTTGCTAAGTTTTATAATTTACAATTAAGCAACTTTCACCATATAAATACTTGAATTGATTACATTTATTTGATAAATATAATGACAGTCAATTATAACAAGAACATACATCATGTATCTGTGTTTTAATACATTTTAAATGATCCTCTTTATAATGTTTTTAACACCAATGCCTATTTTAAGGGATTTGTTAAATAAAATTCTCAAAAACAGGTTCATTAGCAATTCAATTTCAGAAACTGAATAGACTTTTTACAATTCTTTCATTAATAAACAACACTAATCTTTTATCTGAATATATCAATAAATAAATAAAGATAAAAAGTTATTCCGTACTTTAAACGTGGACTTTCAATCCATTCAAAGATCATCTGAGTAAAATAAATAAAAGATTTTTTTCCATATAAATAATTGGTATACTGTATACACATTTATTTGAAAAATAATCTTTCGAAAATAGAAATTAATTAATAGATAAATAAAAAAATAAAAGTTTATAATCCAAAACATTTACATCTAAGACAATTGTAAAATAAATAAAGTAAAAACTTGCGATAACAAAACAGAAAATGAAGGTAATATACAAATTCCCGCTCGTAAATGAAAACAACACAAGTTATTGCATAAACTAATTATGAATTTAGAATCCATAAAGAACATTAGAAAAGAAACAGAATTTTGATGGGGGGGGGGGATATAATAATATAATTGATACATATTCATTTAAAAGATAATTTTTTTTTACTTAGTTATAACAAAAAAAAAAAAAAAGGCATCAATAGATAAGATAAATTATATATAATCAAAAATATTTCTATCTAATACAATTGGAAAAATAAAGTAAAAACCAGCGATAACAAACAAAACAAAGAATGAAGTTCAGTATATAAGTAAACTCCATTAATCCCATCAACACTAATTAATCCTAAGAAAATTATATTGTTTTAATTACTGCCATATAAAAAAGTTGTGCTGATATAAATACACTCTGTATTTTAAAGTATTAAAACAAATTTTTACATTTCAAAAAAAAATTTAGTTATGCATACATGAAATATGAATTTTTTCTGCAGTACAGGATTTTTTTCATACCCGCACTTATATATGTAATATATTAGGAGGTTTAAACTCAGACTTTCACACGACCCTCAAACATCCATCCCGCCGATACACTTGATCAAACACATCTCGAAAAAATAAATAATTACCGATACACGTATTTCGTGCTAAACCAGCAGTCATCAGTTGGTCCAGATTATCATCTCCACCCATATATACAATCAAAGCTCTGTTATATTAAAGTAGTCAATCTTCATGCATACATGATGTGGGGCTTTCCTTTTTCTAAATTCACTTTTGAGATATTTGTTCTTATATGATAATTTTTATAAGTATATTCTTTATAGAACTAAAATAATGGTAGAATTCGTTTTGTGAGAAAAAAATTATGGGTATTGATAATAAAATTAGCGTTTGCTACAACAGAGTTTGATTTATAAAAAGAAGGCAAAAAAATTATTGCTGAAAAGATTCAAAAAATTTCTAGAAATATGAACTTTGATTTAATGGTAATCTACTTGTAAATAAAGTCTTTTTAATAGACTAATTGAAAAGCAAAGGTTCTCCAATACCAGTTCATAGATCAATAGTGAAAAGAAGACAGAATTCATCAGGCTTACCAATTATTGGATGAGAGGTTTTGAACATTTCTTTTGCCCTCTATAGCTAAGGATAGTTGTTAGACTAATACTAGATGATTAGTTTGAATGTTTATGGGCTACATATCTGAGAAAAAAATACACCCATGCATAATATGAAATTTATAACATATGTAAAATCATATCTAAATGCATACAAGATTTTATGAAGATTTATGCCAAAGCATGGTTAGCAAAACTATTCACTAACATTAGTCATACAGAAACTATCCCACAAATTTGGCATGGAAGCAAAACTATAGGAGTTTTAAAATCAAATACATCTAGCCATGACCCAAAAAAATTATCACCCGATATCACTGTTGTTACAAACTTTCCAAAATCGTCATATTAACAATAATTTTACCAATAGTTGAGAACCATCTACCTATATAATAGACTGAAAAAAGCTAGAAAAAAGCAACAACTCATAATAAAAAAGACTTTAAAAATAAATTAAAATCGGGGGTGATCTTCACTGATCTAACCAGTTTATGATTCTGTTTAAGAAAATGATCTAAGTTTCTAAAATTTTTAAATACAAAGCCATTATTTGACAAATTGCTCTCCAATAGAAAAATTCAAGTGACATTAAATGATAATCATGGTAAAACAAAATTTACAGAATAGTCTTCGGTAAGATTCAATTCTCTCATCTGTTTTAAGATATTCATCGGTGATCCTTCCATAACAGAATGCCGGAAATTCATTTATGCCGATGATATTGCTTCAACTTCTCGGGTGATTCTTTTCTGAAAATAGAAGTCTCTCAATAAAGAACAGTAGTCTTATTCCTAATCAAATGAAGACAAAATGCACAATTTTTCATCTACATAACAGATCATCTCACAATGTGAATATAATCTTTTGCAATAAAGATTTAAGAAATACAACACATCCCCATTCTATTTAGAAGTAATTTTGGATCAAAGCTTAACTTATTTTTCTCATTTAATTAAGATTAGATCAAAATTAATTTCTAAAATAACCTTCTTCGAAAGATAACTCATACTATTTTTTTTGTGATGCAAATACTTTATGGACAGTTTTAATAGCATATTCTGCTGGTGAATACTGTAACTGTTTGGGGAAAAAAAAGTTCCCTTGCTAAATTTGTATACGATCAAGTATAATCATGAGAAAGGTTACCGATATATTTGCTATTCCTTTGTGGTGACTTTCTGCTTTTATATTTCTCCACCTGATATCAGAAGACAACTTAGTTTTATAGAAAATATATATTAGAGCCAGCCATTTATTAGATCAGACTTGCCAACAACTTGATATAATTATACAATTTAAAACATTTCAAATCAGATCACTTTTTTGGATATTTAACCAAGAACCTACAATTGAAGAATTATGGCATAAAAAATGAAATTTTTTTCCAGATCCAATGATAAAACAAGGTGATCTTCTTATATGCAATTGGAGTTCAGGATAAGCCATAGTTGTTCTAGTCATCTGCTTTATAAATGGAATTTATCAGTCACTGATCTTCATACACATGGACAAACACAAACTATAAATCACTATCCAATCTAAATTAAATTACTTAATAAAGCCACTGGTGAATCTATCTCCTGGCTACTCTAGAACAAGCATGTTTAACTTGCAGCCTGTGGATAGCTCTCATCGAATATTTTTGCATCTCAACTAATATAATAGTATATAAGAAACATTTTAATAAAAATTTTGTAACTTAATTTACATAATTATTAATAATATTTACTAAGGCAATAAACCTAAAGCATGTGTGGTTGAAAATGCAAAGATAGGGACCTCTAAGGTCTTAACCACAAGCTTACGCATTGGAAGAAAAGAGGGAACCACCCTTCTTTACTTCAATCTACTTTCTATGTAAATAGGTTATTAATAATTACTAGTAATGAACTATAATGTTCATTAATGACTGATTACTATAATCATGTTGCATTCATACTACCCCCCCCCCCAACTAATACCAACATAGACTTACTACTACATGCCAGAGCCACATTATTAGTCTTGTAATGACTTGTTTAGTGTGAACACAACAGAAAATATTTTGCTTTCATAGAAAAAGAAAAATATGTTTATTTACATTATTTATTAATTACTGCAGTTATTCAGTGTCTTTAAATGAATGTTCAAGAAAAAAATATTAATCTTTATTAAAATATTCTTACTTTAGTTCTTTGTATTCAGCAAATCTCTATGGAAACTAAGTAGTAGTAAAATAAACTAAAAATTGCTGACAAGCATAGAAATTTCCAAAAAAAGTGGGAATTTGAGTATTTTTGCTGTGAAATAAAAATATATATGGTATTAGTGTATGAAAGTTATACAACATTAATTGTCACTATGAATAACATAAATCAAATTATAATAAATGTGAGGGATTAATGAGACAAGAAAAGTTGAAAAAGTTCAAGTTTGGACTGAAAAAACAAGTTCATGTTTATTAAAATATCACAAGAAAATAAGGCGATAGTAGATACAGGCTATGTCTTGGCAAAGTTGATAGCTAAACACTAAAAACTTTACTGAAGGTTATTTCAGCTGTATAAGTTTGTCTTGGAAATGGGAAGGTTTTCAAGCAATCTCTTTATCTTGAAATACAGTTGCAGAAAGAATTACCGATTTAGACAACATTTTAAGTATTCAGATCAAAACAAAATTATCTAGTTTCAAAGCTTTTTCCATTGCCTGTGACAAAAGTACAAACATTGAGATTGTAGCTCAATTAGCAGTGTTTCTTCATGCTTGGAATATGGCTTTCAATATTTTTGAGGAATTATTGGCATAAATACCGATGCATAACATTAGTATAGGATAAGATATATTTGTGTTTTTGAACTTCTGCAAAAATATAATCTACCTCTGTAAAAATTAACTTCTGTAACTACAGATGAAACTCCTTCAATAACTAGAAAAAACAGTGGTTTTGTGGCATTACTGAAAAAAAAAAAATCCAGGATTCATCATATGCATTGCATTGTAAATCAAAATGTACTATATGCGAAGATAATAAGCATGGAAAATGTATTGACATCTATCAAAAGAAAATCATCAATTTCATAAGATCTCCAAGCTTAAATCAGCAACAGCTCTGCTTTCGTAAGTGAATTAGAAAACAAATATTCCAGTTTGTCCTACTATACCAAGATACTTGGCTATTCTACTCAAAGATTCTTAAACAATTCTGGGACTTGAAAGAAATATCAATTCTTAATAACTAAAAGTCAAGATACATGCTACTATGGTTGCAAGATGTATCCTTTATGGTCGATGCAACAAAACATTAATATAATTTAAATTTAAAAGTGCAAGAAAAAGATCAATCATTATGAGCATGTGTGGTCAAGTTAAAACATTCAAAGATTAGTTCTTGGAGAAAAGCTGTTGAAAAATGAAGATCTAATGCACTTTCCAACATACAACATGAATAAATAAATTTAGGTGAAATATACAGAAAACATTGTTTGAAAGACAAATTTTCGATTTTTTTCAATAAATATAGAATCTGCACCTAACCACATGTAAATGGAGCTAATTGAGATCCAGTGCGATTCAGATTTGAAGGCAAAATTCAGTGAAATTGGTGTGCCCAGATTTTACAAATATTTACCTACCAGGTTTGAAAATACTCAAAAATTTGCATAGGAAATTATTTCCATGTTTGAAAGTATTTATCAGTATTGTTCTTTACAATTATGAAAGGAAATAAGTCTCCTATCAGATCCAGAATTACTGACATTCACCTAGGGGCAATTTTGAAAGTAATAATTGCAAACATGATTCCCCCTGAAGTAGGAAATATAGTAAAAAGAGATGCCAAGTACAAGGAAGAAAACATTAATTTTATTGTTCTTTTTTTTAATACTATATTTTCCCAAATAAACCTATGTTTATATGAAAATTGAAGTTTTTTTACTGTCCACATAAACTTGTTTATTTGGCCTGTATTAGCCTTTGAATTTGACATGTGTGCTCTATAAATTCCTTAGATATTTTGTTAATAGTTAAGCAATAAAAAAAAAAATCTGTATGTTAAATAAATATATTTAATTTATAATGTTTTGTATATATTCAAACTTTTTTTAAAATATATTTAATGTAATTCATAGACTTTTCTTCTAATATAATTTTTAATGTGGAATAAAGGATTAATATTATTTTGACAAACAATTTATAGCCATAGTGTCAACTGCTCTATTCTTTTCTTCTAGTTGCTTTCCTGTATGACTGTAATAAATCATAACACAACTTCCATGACTAATTTTACAGATAATTCATTTTTTTTATTTTAGAAATATTGTTTTCCATTTTTTACTATCTAATATTTGTCTTCATAAAATTTTTGACTAATGTTTTAGAAATTATTAGAGTATGAATTTTTTATACATTTATTATTCTTAGAATTTTAATTATTATTAAACATTATTATTTGAGGGAATATTACTATTATTTACATTACTATTTGCTATAGTTTTATTATTATTATTAAAGAGTACAGTTTTAAATTCTGGAGCTATATGTTTTATATATTCAATAAATTATTCTTTTTGAAATATAGTATATTAAATCAAAAGAATTTAAAGCACTGAATAATATTATATAAGAACTTGGGGGGGGGGGGGACACATAAAGAGCCAATATTTGGCCATTTATTTACATGAGAAATCCTAAACAAAGTGATTAAAAATGTTTAGAAGCTTAAAATATGTTAATAAACCAGAACTACAACATTTTGAATTAATTATAAAAGACATTAAGATAATTAAAACAAAGATATAAAAAATAATTGAATGGTTTATTGCTTGGTAATTTAAAAAAATTCAAGCACTGGAAGTGACAGAGCTGGGCCACAATCCATGAAACTTGAACTCTAGAGGGCCCTTCTTCTACTGCATTAAATCATGCAAAGCAATAATGAGATAAATGTATTTAAAAACTGATTTAACTATTAACTTAATAATAAAAAATATATATAAATATATATATAGGAAGAGCATACTAATGTGCTGTCAATACTGACAATATGTAAGGAAATAAATTATTTAAGATAAATGTATAAAATTATATAAGTGAAAAAAATGTTGTGCAAATATGAATAAAAAATATAGAACATATATTATTGGAATTCAATATGTTTAAAAATGCTGAAAAATTAATGAAGAAATTATGAAAATGTAATAGAAAAAAAAAAACAAGAAGAAAATAATAAGCTTTTATAAAATTGATGGAAAGGAGAAAAAAAGAAATACCCTTTCCCCTCTAATTTATTTCATTGAGAAAAAAAGATATGAAAAAGTAAATAGGCCATGCTATGTATTATATATATCACATGATCACCATTTCTTATGCTTTCTCATAACTGTTATTAAACCACACAAAACTCTCCATACAGTAGTGCCATTCAGTGCAAGCCAGAGTAATCAGTGGATGCCAGAAGACTTGTGCATAAAATCCCTATCTAGTGCCTACTCATCCAATATCCCCAGACCTAGGTGCAGTAGTCTCAGATCCAAGGCTCCTCACTGACGAAGCCAGAAACTAGTCTGGGATATTGAATGAGTAGGTACTAGATAGGGATTTTATGCACAAGCCTTCTGGCATCCATTGATTACTCTGGCTTGCACTGAATGGCACTACTGTATGGACAATTTTGTCTGTTTTTCTATTATATATACATTTATTATAGCCAACACTTTCTTACTATAGATTCAAATAAAAAGCTACAATCATATCACAATTTTCATGAATAAAGATGCTGAACTTTGAACAGTTGGATAAAAAAGTACTTCAAAAAATAACACACATTTATTGTTTTATTTAATAGAATGAATTTAAAACATTCCAGTGAATTGAAATTCCATACAAATATGTTTGATATCTTCATAACTTTGATTGGTTTCTAGTTTGATTAGTTAAGGCCTATTTTTAGTTTCTTAATATTTCACCAGGCCAGCACTTTACTCTGTAGTTCATTAACCTGTCATTGCTATCACATGACTCACTGAATACAGAGGAAATTATTGATGCAAGATATTTATCATCTAGTCTGATTACTGGATGGCCAAAATTTGACTCTGTAATATAAAGTTGAGTCAGTCCAAACTTTAGAATTTTATAGTATAAATGGATAAGTTGAAAATATATCTGCAAACAAGATCTTTTATATCAAGAACACTGTTAATCTATTAGGAAAACAGAAAGTTAGTGGCAAGACTAAGGACTGAAGCAGATTATTAATTAAAAACTAATTTCGATCTCAAATTTGTAATCAAATATCAAATGGACATAATATAGTATTTTAAGTGCTCTAAAGAATTGATAATTACAGCTTAATCAGTCCAGTGCAAAAGCAATGAGACGATTATTAACAGCACTAGCTGTTTCAGCAAACAAGTAGACCAGAGAAATCATTTGTAAATTTATCAGTAGATCAATACATTACAAAGTTAGCAACTGACTTCATAACTGATTATGAGAAAATAATGACCATTTCTGGGTTTTGTTAGAGCCATAAATCATAATAATTAATTGTACTAACATTGAGCAGAATAGCAATAAAAAGCTTAGAAAAAATTTCTAGAAGCAGACATATTTTTTAATATGAAAATTAGAATAGTGAATTCTTATGTTTTATTTTACTATCATTAATTACATATGTTAATACAGAGTGAATTCTCTTATATCAATAGATCCCTCTCTGCAAATTTGTAATACACATTTCCATTCTTTAACTACATCATAATAATTCTAATTAATCTTTTTTATTTTCTAAATTTTTAGTTTTTTTGCTTCTGGAATTAGAATATGCATATTCAATTACAAGTGGCTGCTACTATGGATTTGAATGTTGGACATTGAAAAACAAAAAAAAAAATGTAGTACCTTTTAAATGTTAGGAGAATTCCATAGAAAATTAACAGATATTTGTTTAGATTAGATCTAAATACTTGTTTGAAATACAGCTATTTTAAAAATGAATATTTCTATAGAGTAATTTTCACTAAACCACTCTCATGCAAAGGTAAGGATTGATTTCTATCCACTTTTAACACTTTATGGAGAAACCAATCCAAACCTTGCAAGAGTAGTATAGTGAAAATTAAGCTATAGAAATATCTCTAGGTTTATGAATGATTAATAAAAATTATTAACAAATTGTTCTAATTTAAACATAGCATGACATATATTTATCAGAAAACAATATAAATCTTATTAATGACGAGAACCAGGATTAGGAATGAAGTAACTCTAATATACAATAAGTAGATCAAAAAACCAACATGATGGATCATTCCACAGAAATGATATTCATGATTGTCAGAAGTCAACTTGGTTGCACTTAAAAATAATTGCTCTGCTCTATAGCCATCTATGTAAGATTAAGTAATCAATGGACATCAGATATGAGTACTAATCTAGATTTTATTAATAACTTGTGCTTAGACAGATGAATATAATTAATATAAATGGATTACTGCTAATTCTGATTTAAAAAAATTGTTACAGTTAATTGCATAGCTTATTTTTCAAAACAATTTTTTTTTCTTATGAGTTTGCAACTTATTATCGGTAATACTAGTTTACTACTTTGGGATAAAATATAAATATTGAATACTATTATTAGGCTTGAATGATTTCTTCTTATTGATAATTCATTTTATAGCTGCTTCAAAATAGTAATATTGAAACCACAGCTAGGCAAAACAATTACA
The DNA here is from genome assembly GCA_028023455.1 of Epiperipatus broadwayi. Taxonomy (NCBI): domain Eukaryota; kingdom Metazoa; phylum Onychophora; class Udeonychophora; order Euonychophora; family Peripatidae; genus Epiperipatus; species Epiperipatus broadwayi. Next base: position 260,319 of record JAQFVV010012681.1, on the reverse strand, counting down.
ATTAGATGTATGCACATTAAAATATTCATATAAGTCCTGTGATTTGTACATATTTTGTACATGGTTAGCAAATGATGGTTATTTATATTAATTTCTTTATTTAGAATAATGTGTGTGGGGAGGTCCTAATGATTTTTGTATTGAAATATTAAAAATATTCTTCCTATTAACATTGGATGCTACAGAAAGGACAAGTAACTATGCATAGATTAAAAAAAAAAAAAATTTACAACACATAAGGCGATGATAAATTTTCCTTTATATTCCTATAAACATACATTATAAAAATAATCAGGGCGGCAAAATATATTTAAGAATTAATAATTCAATATAAAATGCATTTATTTTGATCTTAAATGCAAACCATGTATATTAAAGCAGTTACAGTAAAACGAAAAGAGGGCTTACAATGACGAAAACCATGATAAGAACAAAGAGAAACGTTATAAGAAAAATTATAAAATAAAAAATATCATAATGCTAGACCCGTAGAAATAAAATCATATACATATAACGTAATTATGCTTATATTTATGCATAAATTACTTAGGATTTTTCTTGAAAAAATTTCTACAGCTAGATTTGATTGAAAAAAAAAGTTGTAAATGTAATGACGCAATTTTATTCAAACTTTGGCGGGAAGCCCTGCAATTGATTTGGTAACCCCATGGCTTGTTGTTGTTATTCCAACATGGCGCCCGTTACAGTGTATAGATGAAAGTTAGCAAATATATCGTATATGTATTTTTTAAACGTTTTATTCAGATTGATCTCTGATACCTGAAATAATTTTATGAACGCTTTTAAATTTTGGATTATTATTAAAACATATTTAAATAAGTTTTCATATGAGGGATTAACGGGAAATGACATGAAACGCCTGAAATATCCACTGCTATCTTCACGAATAATATAATTTGTTTGTTTTTAGTTTATCCCTTAGGTAATGATCACACCAGGGATTATTGTAGCATTTTCTCCCTCTTAAATTTATAAGAGTAGAGATGGCTGACACCCGGAGACGTGTCAAACTTTATGCATTAAATGCAGAACGGCAATGGGACGACCGAGGAACCGGGCATGTATCGTCCTCTTACGTGGAAAGGCTGAAGGGAATGTCCTTATTAGTACGAGCAGAATCAGATGGTAATAATATCCTTATTGATGTCTCAGCAAATGATATTTAATGTTAAACATTCCATAGTATTTAGCATCTTAAAATATTTTAACAGTAATTAGTTTGTCTAGTTAACTCAAATGTGAGACTTTAAAATTTATATATAACGTTTAATTTATTAACGTAACTTTGTTAGGCTTTATGAGTATAATGAATGATTAAACTATTTGTCAAAGTATTTTTTTTTCTTGAACATGTGTACATTTAATTATTTTTTAATTTGATTTATTATTTGTAATTCTAATACCATTTAATATTTTAAAAATAAATGTTTTTATGTTTTGAAATTATTTTAGGCTCTCTTCTTTTAGAGTCGAAAATTCAACCGGACACTGCCTATCAAAAACAACAGGTAATACGTTTAATAATTTTTATGAGATATATATTATAAAATAATATAATTAAGATTTATTTATTTATTGATACGTGTATAATAATTTGGAAAGAAATGTAAATATCTACGATTGTAATAGAAATAAAAATTATGCCCTCTGTTGGCTATAATGTATACATTGTCCTTTAATACACGTGTTTTTATATCTGTTTATTGTAATTATATGAACATAAATTTACTGATAATAATAAACTTTTATAATTAAATTATTTACAGGAGTAATAAATTATGGATATATTTATATTGAGATACATCCGCCATTAAAAAAAACTGCGTGCGGTATTGATTAATAAAACTTGGGAGGTTATAATATGCAAAAATGTAAACCTTAAAAGAGTTACGAAATATCTTGACTTTATAATTTAGGTTATGCTGCGGAATTGATGATATAGCATAATTCTATCTTATTAATTCTTGGAAATTCATTAGTAGATTTATAGTATGACACTGAAAGCGGTATTGTTGTTTTTTTAATCATTTTGTATACGAGTTACTCGTAATATAAATTATTTTAATTTTGATTCGAATTACAAGCATATACAAATGACTTCTTTCTATATATAATTGCAGCATTTCTCAACAAATCTTAATTAGAAACAGTATATATTTTTAGTAAGAGTATATATATAGTTTTTAAATTTGAATCAAATTAATTTGACAGGCATACTATTACAATAGATTATGCAGAGAACAATCTTGTATAGTTATTTATAGTATATTGAAACCAAATAGAAAAAAATATTGAAGATTTATCATTTTTCTGATAAGATTGACTTTATAATGTTTTTATATTAAGGTTTTATTACAAACATAGCTTTTTATCATTAACAAATGTTTTTTATTGTTTGATTACAATGTATTTGCTTTCTATTACTGACATGATTTTTATTGATTGATCATAATTGATTTTGCAAATGTCTGACATAATATCTGCTTCCAATAAATTATATATATATATTTTTTTTATTTGATTGATTCCATTGTCTAATGCATCTATCCACCTCACCAATAGCCTAAGATTTGAATCTAAACATGTTTGAATTTTTTTAATGTATCCAGTCCAGTTAGTTATAAAGCTAGTATTAGCTTTGACAGTAAGAGTTTCAGATTAGATTGGTCAAATGCAATTGTAGTATGATGCAAGATTCATCATTAGTTTTTTTTTTTTGGGGGGGGGAGGGGGGGACATTTCTAAATGTTTTTATCCTATGATTTCCATTTATATATAGATCTGCAATTTTTACTTAAAAGGTCCTAATGTTGATTTATTATAATAAATGTGAGATGTGATTATTTAATTCTTATGATAAATATTCATATGACTTATAAATGTATTGATACATAAAATTTATCTGTTCATGATTGAAATAGAATAAAATATACATTTCTGCATATTAATTTGTGCTAAACCAGAATGTAAATATGAATAATTACAATTTTTAAAACAACTTAATTTAAAAAGATATCGATGAAGTATAAGAGAATCAGAATGTAAATAGTGTCAATAGTTGCAAGAAGAAAATTAATGTATTTGCAACATTTATTAAGAGAATCTCAATATGAATTGTGGAGATTAATCTTACAAGATTAACTTGAAGGCATATAATCCAGAGTAAATCCAAGAAAGAAATGATGTATCATAAAATGTTAGAGGATTGTCTTTCTAAGAAGTTTCAAAAAATTTCCCTGGAAACAGCATTTTAAATTTATGAGCCCAGAAAAAAAAATGGGACCATTATTTGTTTATTGTAATTTAATATTCTAATAACTAGTTTCTTTATACAGTTTTTTCATATGTTAATTTATCTTAAAAAAAATTATAATCCAATATGAATCAAATATTTCTCAGTTTACAAGCAGCTATTAATGATAATGTATTGACGTATACTCTTATTAATTGCTATGTTGAGTTATCCATTATGAATTAAGTATTTTCTTATCACAATTATATGTAAATCATTTTATTGTTAGTAATTCTGCCACTGTAGTCCTAAATCCAACAGTCACTATCTATGTAGTTCACATTTTGTATTTGCCTATATTTATAAAAATCAGGATTGAAGGACTTCATGAAGCTATTAATGTATCTCCTGGTTGGAATCTAGATTTTTTTCTTAATAGTTAAAATGTCTAAATTCATAGGCTAAATAAATAATAATTGTTAGTAATTACAGATTCAAATTAAGTATAAATTTTTATTTATTTTATAATGACTGATAAAAGAATTTTATTGTTGAATAATTATTTAGCAGGAATCTGCAAAATTTGTGATATTTATTAAAAAGATACATGAAATTGAAATTATGATAAGTTTTATTATCATTATTTTTGTTTATTGATTTCTATTAATATTATTCAAGAATTAATACTTTAGAAAAAAAAAGTGTTCCAACTTAGAAAAGGAACATTATTACTTTTAAAATATTGTATAAATATTTTATCAAGTCACTTTATGTACCGCTACATATGTGTGGAGAAAAATTGGAAAATAAATATAGCTGAATAAGGTTGCATCATAGTCGATGAAAAACAGATTACTTATGCAATAAATTCACAGTCCATCATATTTCAAGTATCCAGAGAAAATAAACGATAGATATACAAAAATGATAAAACTAGAATATATTAATAATTAAAGAAACTATTTAATGATTATTAGCTAAATGCAATTTGGATATAATTCAGAATATTTTATACTTATTATTTGCAGTATATATATTCTAACCCTTCTAATGATCAATCAATCCATTAGTTTATATCTAGAAATTTATTTTATTTCTTTTAAAGATATAATTACCAGTATCAATCAGTTATTATTATTATTTCCAACCCAATATCTAACCAGTGAGTTAGTTGGTTTATCCGCACTTGTGCCACTAATTTTTATCTGGTTGGTTGCTATGGCAACCAAAATAAAAGCAGCAACATATCTATTAATTTTCCAATATGATCTAAAATACTTTTCATATAATACAATTGTACATACAATTCTCTTAAGCTATGCCACGCTTGTAATATTGATCATAATTGATCACTCCTTAATTTAAGAGCACTTATAATAAGGACACTAATCTCAGGGTTCTCTGTTATATTTAAGAAAATGCTCGGCAGTATTGTGTTGTCGCATATGACTGACATTCTGGTCGGCTATAGGAAACATTTACCTTATTTAAATTCCAGGTATCTTCATCCCCATATCAACTATTATAATATTTAAAGAGATGATAACCATATTCAATAACGCATAATTTTGAATAATACAGCCCTTTTTATCCAGAATCTCAGTCGGAATGATGAAAAGACAAGGGTGCTTTTGTGTCCTTCCATCATCCATGACAACACAATAATTTAACTAAGATTTATTACTTAGACACTTCACTTAAATGTGTACGGAACAATGTGCAACCAAAGCTAGTAGTTTGGGAATAAAGTCATTTTTACACACACATAAAATAAAATGTCTTGGTCTGAAGTTTTCAATCCCATAAATAATTCTTATTAAACTAAAATATAATGAAATATTCCAATCTGCTTAAATTTATCTGTCTGGTGTATTGAGTTTTAGGAGTTTAATGATTTCGGACTCAAGGAAAGTATTGCAAGTATTATGCAAATACACTTTTATTTAGCACACAAGAAAAATGACTCTAAACAACGTGTAATAAGACTATAATTTATTATTAAAGTTTAACAAGATTATAATTTATTATTACAGTTTAACAGGACTATACTTTATTCTTAAAACACTAAACAAACATATATAATTTATTCGATCCCATATGGATAAAACAACATGTAACTAACATTAATTTGTCTATACTTTTAGACCTGGATTAGAACTACTACTTCATCTTTTTACAATTATGCAAATTGAATAAAAAAAAATACATATTATTATCGATACATCAACTCATCAGTTTAGTGTATCTTATATGAGCTTCTACTTAACTTTATTAACTAAATATTAGTTTTGGAATAAAAACAATCTGATTATATGCAATACATAAAACGATTTTTATTATAATATATTTAATTAAACGATGGTTTGTATTTAGATAACTTATTATAATTTATGGGCTATTTATCAAACGTTACACTTACTATTTTTATATTTAACTTAATACCACTTAAGTTGTGATACACACTTTATTCATAAGGATAATTTACATTATTAGTGTTGCTTACTCATTAACCAGAATTAAACATTGTATTTGAATCCTCCATTGGTAAATAAGCGTTTCTAAATCACGCAATTTTAAACTTACTCTCTCCATTGACTTACATGTGAATTACTAGCAATATTCCGCCGCACAATCCAGATATTGATCATAGTACTAGCGCACTATTTATACTAAAATGGATCTTGAGGAATTAACACCTCCAATATACCCGTTATCTTGCCCTAACTTTCTAAACAAAACACAATAATCAACACCTTCCGTGGTGGAATTATCTCTATTTTCTCATGAGGAATATGGAATAACACCGAAGGTCAGTAGAGTTAACTACTACATTAAAATATTTTGGTGGTTTCTTGCCTTTTACTTGGGCATAATACGAACACACACCAAATATAATCCTCTCCTGGGATTTAAACGAATGAAGTATACTACATGCGAGATAAATTCTTGATCGTCCTAACTATGAGAAGCGATCACTTGGGCTATAAAACATGCCCGAATACTAGATTTAACTATTCCCCTCATGGAAAACAAAGCTTTTGGGGAAATCATTTTCATCCCACAAAATAAACATATTATAAAGATTACTTATGCTGATATTAAGCATATACTGATGCTTTATCTGGGCAAGACAAGCAAATACACTAATTATACTAAAATTATGTTACGGGGTATACTTAGATCAACATCTGAAATCAATGGATATCACAGAATAAAAGTATAATAATTTTCATTTTACCAAAGGAACATTCAACAAGTAATTGGTAGCATATTATCTTGAACTAAATAAAGTGAATGTGTTAATAAAGAATAATTGGGAATAAGTTCTTCAATTAATACAGTATAAATTCGTTTCAAGCTTTAGACAAGAAATATCTTGTATAGCAATTCTTTTTAATTACTTCTGATAATTTTTTTTTTTTTATTTACTTTACCTATTAAGTATCTAAATGTTTTTCTTTTACGCATCTAACATATAAAATTTATACCCATAATTGCATATAATAGTTAAAACACATTTTATAAAAAAATTTTTCCATGTCAAATATAAATTTAACCTAGAATAATTACCTGAAAACATACCTTTATGATTACAAGGTCATTTAAATATTACTTGACTATACAGCCTTTAACCTGTTGATATAAAAAAAAAAATACACATCATTTTACAAATTAGTAAAAAAAAATCATTACTTAACAAGTGCTTATTATCTCACTAGAAAAATGTTTTCCGTTGGGCAATTTATCCAGATGAAGAACTTGATCCAGTCGTAGTTCACGAAGCAAATTTAAAATAAGAAACACATTTTATTATTTCATTTATATAAAAGTTGCCTCCATTCTGGTGCACTTAATAAATTAGGCAAAGAAAAACATAGCAGCGTTGGATGTTAACTCTTCCTTGAATTAAACTGCTATAATTTTGGGATCCAAGAAAACAATACATATTCTAACGTAGACGAATATTTTATTCTAAACGATAACACACACAATTCTTTTCCTTTTCTATTATTGATGATACGTACCATTTTTAGCTAGCTGGCTTATGAATAAAAAAAATAATGCGCGAATTTTCCAAGATACTATTATTATACTGACTGCAACTGACTTACGTGGATATGAAGTTTTAATGACTCCAATTGATGTATAATATAACCTATTATATTATGGTTATAATTAAGTCACTAATGTTTTTAGTTTTTTTTTTTTTTGTTCCTACTCTGGGAATTGTAATTTTTCTTTAATAGGGAATTCTCCGTAAAATGCACACATACAAATTTTACGATATTTGCCTTGAGAAAATTTATATATATATATTTTTTTTAAAAATATACAGGTGCATAAGTAAATATCATTTATCATTAATATTATTTCTAGATAATTTTCAGTGAATAAAACATATTTTGACGTGGGGAACTTACATTATTTTCAAAGGCAGACAATTTCTTTTAGAAAGAGCGCGAAATTTTTCTAGTTAACTTTCCTTGGCTTTTATAATATGTCTTTTAATTATAATTTTTCTTTTATACCATGAAAAGATCATTAAATAAGGTAAAGTTAACAAATAATTGATTATTTCCTGGAAATTACTTATATTACTTAATTTAAATATAGTGACATTTTCCGTGATTGCTGTAGTTAATATGGTCATTTTGAACTTTAGCACAAGATAGTATATTTTTGCGTATAAAAAGCTTTAAATAGGTCGATAGCAAAAGAGGATCAGGATGTCCCACCAAAAAGGATTAGCTACACATTATATTATTAAAATTTTACTTGACTTATATTTATTTCTGCAATTAAAAATGAAAAAAAATTTGTTACCGAATTTCAGCACTGCTTCTTCCTTGAAAAACTAAAGTCAGACTATCTTTCTTCAAAAAAAAAAAAATTGGCGGTCTTGTTTTAGCGACCTCTTACAGAAAAATAATCATTTAATTATACCATAAATAAAAGAAAGGAAAAAAAAAACCCATTACAATCATATAGTTTTCGTATTATTTACCCAAATTACAAAGTAATTTGACAATATAAAAAAAAAATAATAAATACATTAAATTAACAATCATTGATGTATAATTCTTTAAACATTATATATAAAAAAAAAAACTACCAGAAGTTATTGTGCTTTTTGATAAGACACTCATCCACTCTCCCTCTCTACCCATCCAAAATCAATTACTGTTTATGATATGTGCTTTTATACTATATTAAATTGCTCTTATTGTTAATATTTTAATTAAATTATTCATGCTCTTCTTCAAAATGACATTGAATTACTAAATTTATTAGTTATTTGCTTAAAACACGTTAAAGTGAGTAAATAGCATATTTTATTAATCACTTAATATTATTATTATTTTACTTTTTTATTTTCTAAAAAAGGATAGCATTATTTCCTGTGGAAATAATGCCAAATAAACCAAGTGTCAATAACACTAGGTTACAATATATATATAAAATACAATTTATATATATATAATTCAAAATTTTAATGCTTAAAAAATTGGAATTAAGATTAATTGCACAAAAGTCATTCGATTTTTTTTTATTTTTAAATAAATAATTGTATAAAATTATAATGGCAAAGTTTACCAGTACTGTTACATTTGAAAATATTAAGACTTAATAGAATGTTGCAAACAAAACAAAAAAACTTTTAAAATTGAATAGAAAGATGCTATAAACAAAATATCTTTTTATTAAACTTAGACAAATAAAAAAAATAGTTACTGCAACATCTGAATTAAAAAGTAAGAATAGACATGGTTGTTATTAGATGATAGCTGAATTTGGGACTAAACTAAAAATCGATGTATAAAATCTGATGGATTTAGAGTTTACTGTATTGTAACAGTTGAAACTTAAATATAAGGGATTCATTTATCATATCCTTATGATCCTTTTTTTTCTTCTAAATTTTAATTAAAATGGGTGTTACCAGGTCCTATAAAAGCCTGGAAGATAATTTAATCAATATTGAAAATGTATTAATTTTGGATTTATTATAATTAGCTTAAACTATTTATCACCATTACACTGAGAAATTTTTTTGTTTCTAGCGTAAGTCAAGAGTTCATCATTCTCCCTGAATCTTGAAAGAATAAAATATCAATGAAGATAAAGATAAATATTAAAAAAAACAAAACAGTTTATAACAAATAAATTTGTATTATATAATTACACATAGATAACTTCTAAATTATATTGTAAATTAAATAATGAGCTACATTGATATGATATATTAAGGTTCTTGTTAATTATTTAAATTAATAATAAGGCAAACCCTTACTCTTATAATTCTGAAATATAAGGTGTGGATATATTCATAAATTAAAATACTATATCTTTGGAAGCATTTCTTTATCATTCAATATCCAAATGCTCTTTAACTGTATTTACTTTTATTGCCAAAAATACAAAAATCTCTAGCTATTAGAAAATTGAATACCTTGATGATACCATCAATAGCTAACATCACATAACCAAACAATATCATAAATAAATTTCTCATTTGTGTATAAATATACATATTCAACTCATTTACTTTTAAAACTAGCCATTCCATAAATAAAATGAGAAAATAAATATAAATCTCAATCATCTTAAGAGATCAACACATATGCAGAGCTATATGTTTGATACACATTATTAAAAGATGTGGATAATACAACTACATATAGAATTTCCTCTCATATCCTAATATTACTGGCTATAAACAATTATACCAATGGATATATATATATGAAAACTGGCCCATACCAGAGCATATGCTACTTTCTTTTTTATTGTTAAGATTAATCTAAAAGCAACTACATTAATCCTTAAGATTTTTTTTTTTTTTTTTACTATTACTGTTATCATTCAATACCTTCTCTATTTTAATGTTATCCTTTTTTAAACAAAGCTATATTCTAATTATGTATATAAATATTTATATCACTTCCAAAGGCATCGGTGTATCTTTTTAATCCGTTTTACTTAGTTAGAAAGCTCATATTCAACTTATTATTCAAAATTGACCATTATGATGTGACCACAAAGTAGTAAACTATTAATAAAATTAAACTATAGGTTCCAAGATTTTTGTTTTTTTTTGTTTTTATTAAATATAATAACCAGCCATCTAGTAAATCAATTGTCTAGCTACTTTAAACATATCGTAAAGAAAAATTTTGTACATTCATAACATTTAATGTACTATTACAATAATAAAATATATTAATTATAATTCAACAGATAAAATAAAAATAAAATTTTTGTTAAACTATATAAAGTTCAAAAGAATTATATACACATAACTTCTGGAATCATAAACTTGCGACATTATGCATAAAATAAAATCAAAGAGTCAACTTATTGTTTTTTCTCCTTTTTGTTTAAGAAAAATCTTTCAGTTTAACTATTTAGTCAATACTGGTGTATAATCCTTTATCCTTGCACAAGATTTAGCTTGTAGGATCTATATCTAAAGCATTTTTCTTCCTTATTTCTCAAATGAAGTAAGTATAAGTATTGACTTTTATTGCTTCATATCCAAGAGAGAGAAAGATCCTATTATGATGTTCTTTACTTCTATAACAATACAAATTTTCATTTGCATGTTGATTATAATTTGTTTTTTTTTTTAACTTTCAATTTTATCTCTTGAATCCACTGCAAATGTTTATATTTTCTCTGTTTTGTTTTTAAAATAATAATTGTGGAAACAAAAGATAAACAACAATCCAGCTAATGAAATCAAAAGCAGCAGCTCCTTCCATTCTTCAAGTCAGCTAAAATCAGGCGATCCAATTCAGGAAAAACATGGACTTTTGCAAAATAATTATATAGGATTTCTTTGCAACCTTTTATAAATGAACTATTTTTGTTATCTTATTAAATTAATGTGTTGTTGATTTATTATTATTATTTTTATAACAAACAAAAATCTAATTAAATATATTTAACCAAAATAAATAATTCCATCAAACAAGAATAATTTATTTTTAAAACTGTGCCTAATCTTTAGTGGATATGAGTTTATTATTATTATTAAAGTTTTAAACTTTAAATATGAATGTGATGTGATGTATGCCCGGAAAAACCTATTAGCCACCTTTTTTCCTTTCTAGTCTTCCGTTTTATCCATATTCTTCTCTATCCTGCTCTATCACATTTTCACATCATCTTTGTTCATTCTATGGCCTTTATATCTAAATCCCCCTTATCTTTTTCCAAGCGCAGCATAAAGACCAAGAACCCAATTTCTGTATAATCATTAGTTTATATTTATTCTCCCACAACTTCATTATTTGCCCCTTTTCTGCTTGTAGGCATTTACATTCAATTAACAGATGCCTAATATTTTACTTCCTTACTTTTCATAGCTTGCAGACTAAGTCACTCACATTTCTCCATTTATGTGTATTTTTGTTGCTAACGATCCTGTTTGAGCCTTAAACATTAAACTACTTAGCTATTATCGTAAATAAACTCACACCCAATATTCTGTTTACTTCTATATATATATTTATACTCTTTTTACTCTTCATACTAATTCTCCAGCTCCCTATTTTTTATTAATGCATGAATTCTTCTATCCCATTCTTTACTACTATAGGCACATAACAATCCTAACACAATTATATCACCTTTTGTACAAGTCTACTGCCATAAAACATCCAAATCTTTTGTATACTATACTACTTTCTCTTCTATCTTGTTGCCTGTCTTTTACTCGTAACCCAATTAAATACTATTTTGGCTATTCTTAAAATAGGCAAAACTCTCTCCATATAGTAGTGTCACTTACTATCCATAAATTGCAATCTTCCGAACATTTTCATTTTACCTTTTGTATCTCTCATATAAATATTTGACCATTCCATTTTTCCATGAATTGCCTCCTTTGCTATCCACACATCTGCTTCTAATATATGCCTTTCTACTTATCTTTGTACATTTTTAAAGTAATGTAACATCCCTTTACTAATACATGATTACCATAAAATAACCCTGCTACTGCCACTCCCTTTCATACAATCCTTGCTACATCATATTATATGAAAACACTGTTAATTTCTTTCAGTCCCTTTTCTTTGCTACATTTATCAATTTTTTCTCCCATTTATCCAAGCAATTCCTCTGATTACTTAAGACGATTTCTAAATAGTTATACTTATTCACCACATTTAACTTTATATCCCCCCAAAAATATTCTCTTCTCTTACCCCAGCATTTATCATTGTTTGTTTTGATTTTTCTTCACAAAATTTGATCCCACCTCTTTACCACTCTCACTCAAATCTTCAGCACAATTTCCATATCATCCCAACTTTCCGTGCACAAGAAAATATCAGCAAACTTCCATACACACACATAATCCCCCTGTAGATTAAATTTGCTTCAATTTTATAATATTCCACACATACACAAAAACAAATTGTTGTGCCTTCCTATACTTCGTTTTCTCTTTTTTCTGACGTTGAACATTTTCTTCTTATATATATGAAGCACTATTTCAGGGTATTAAGGAGAAAACTAATTATATATTAATATTATAGAAAAGAGAAAAAAAATGGCAGAATTAGAGATAAGGATTCCTTGGTATGGCTAGCTGTAGACAGTAAAAAATAAATCTAAATTTGATCATTTAAAGATTTATACTCAGCCCATCACACTGATATCAGAAGTCATCACATTGATATCAGAAGTGTAATTTTTTTTATACATTAAAAAATAATAATAAATTAGTTCATAATACAGAGTGTAAGTTGGATAAAATAGTGTAAGAGCGGATATGCTATAGCAAAAATGCATTATCTTCAATGATACATGAATTGATGGCAAAAAAAATAAGCATTCATCTTATTTAATATTGTGTTTAGGGAAATATTTTTGCAAGAATGACTTCAATATTCACTGAAAATAATTGTTTTTATGTAATCTAAATTGTTGTTGGAAGAATTTACTTACTGTCTAGTATGATAATATATTTATAGGAGATAAACTAGTCACCTTTGACATTATTTGCCTTATTCTGACTTTTTAGACACAATTTAACCATATTGTTAGTCTTTTATTTTCAAGAGATTGATCATTGACATTGACTCATTCTGTTAAAAATTCACATTTAATATTTAATTAAGTGTAGATTAGAAGCTATATTTGACAAAATCTTTCAATAGATGCCAAAACCAAAAATTTATGAGTGGGACGAAAGAAAACTTACTTATTTTCTTTTATTAGCTTCATGGTTATTAGCTCCCTCTAATTTTACAATTTTTTTTTTAATATGAATTTTTTTTTCTACAATACAGGCTTTTTCATACCTGCCCTGAGCTTTCAAGAATATGTTGGAAATTTTATTCATAGATGAAATTCAGTAATAATAATATTGAAAGTATTGTCTGAGAGACTTATGCCAGTGTTGATTTTAAAAAAAAGAGAATTGGATGTTAATGTTGTTTTTTTTTTGTTTTTTTAAAAATGATTTTGTAATATTAGAATTTTTTTTCCATCAGTAATCTTTAAAAAGATCTTTTAATGGGAAATATTTTGTAAATGGAAGAATTCTGTATTTATTTATAAAGATTTTTATTTTCATGAATAGAGTTTCAAAATGGAGATAGATTTTAATAATCAGCTCTGCTTTTTTTTTTCATTACATTTTCTGAAATCATTTTTCTTGATTTGTGACATTTTCAGAAGTTATCACTTTCCAAGTGAATATTGAGTATAAAGTTATATACTTTGCTCCGAATGTAAAGTCAAGATAATAATTATTAGGATTGTAAATTTTTTTTTAGTTATATTTAGTGGTTTTTTTTTCTTCCGAAATTCCTTCTTAATAATATTTATGTACATGTATTATTAATATATTATTTATTTAAAAGTATGAGAATATAGAAATCTGTCAAACGATATAATTTATTTATAATAAATACTTAATTCTAGAATAAATTTTTTTACCCTGTTTTTCTGCAATAATTGTATTGGTTCAAATATTAACAACAAAACAGATTTGAATTTGTAATAAAGATAAAATTTATTTAAAGCTGAGTGCTTTCAATATTAAGTAATATCATAATCATAGTATTATGTGACTAAAGAAAGTTGAGATCCAGATTTAAAATTGAATTTTTAGGAGTAGATTTGCATAATGATGGAAGTGGTCGCTACAAGTACCATTTTTTAGAAAGAGGGGTGCTCAAGTCCTTTTTATTGATGGCGTAATTCTTTGTTCCGAAGAGATGACAGAAAGAGAAAGGTGAATGAGACATGATCAATAGTTAAAGGTCATCACGCCATCAATAAAAAAGACTATATCATTCCTCTTTATAAAAAATGGCACTTGTAGTGATCACTTTCGTCATTAGTATGTAAATCTACTCTTAAAAATTCAATTTTATGATAATCTATTATTTAATATTAAAATCTAACTTTAAATCTAGATCTCAACTTTCCTTTAGTCACATAATGCTATGATTATAATAATATTTCAGTATTGAAAGCGCACTCAGCTTTAAATAAATTTTTTGAACTATTATGATAAATACTGCAACAATAACATGTCTAAATACTTATATTTATTTCAATATATGTGTATGAGTGTATCATAAAATTAAGTACTGTATTTATAATTTTGTATTGGTAAAATCTAGCTTGGTAATTATTTATTTTGATAATTCTTGTATTTAGAGCATTAAATTAGACATGATTATAACAAAAAAAAATTTTTTTTTAGAATAATGCTCTGAATTTATAATGGTCATAAATATTTTAAATTTGAAACTAACCAAAAACCTTAATTATGCATGAAAATAATTTTGATTACTGCACGTTATAGAATGTATATTATTTATAATCTTTCTCTCACATTTTAGAATAAAAAATAGAGGTTGTGTTATTGATTTGTCCCCTTTATAATATATTGCTGTAATTTTTTTTTGTTTTTTGCTTTACTATTTAAAACTTTCTTAATAAAAATCACTTTAGTATGTCCAAATGAAATGGTTATGAGTTGTATACCATTGCTTATAACACTTTTCTCAGTGAAATCATTGTTTAAATGTAAAGCACGCATATTTTATCACTATAACTATGTTTGATGTGATTTACTCAGAAACATTTAAAATTCTAAATGATCAAGTACTGATTTTTATCACTTAGAATAAGTCATTGTTTTCACTATAGAATTATTAGTTTTATTGTTTCAATTTCTTTGTAAAACAATAATTAATTTTAATATAAATAATAAATTAAGATGTTCATTAAAAAGATTAGATAACAATAATGACAATAAAAAATTATTATTAAAAAAGGAACAAGCAAGAATTGACATCATTGAAAGAATTCAGAAATGAAATGGAGGTGAGGCTGGATTTATTGTTAGAAAAGATGTCCAGTGCACCTCCATTTCATTTTATAATTCTTGTTTGCTCTCTTATCTAACTATTTTTCTTTCTATCACTTTTTGTTATTCCCATTATACATTTCTCCATACTTCAATGAATAATCTGAAATCTCTTTATTGCTCATGTGTTAAGTGTCTAAGTCCTTAGATTCATAAGAACTGGTAAAACATTTATTAAAAGTCCTTTCTTTTCAAATGCATAGGCTTATTTTCTCTTAATAGTAAATTATTTCTATTAAAAGCATCCAAATTTAATTTTATGATTAATTTTATTTACTATACTTTCATCTGCATTAAAAAAGTTAACTTCTTTTAATTTATAACAATCTTTATTAGCTTCTGAGAAAAAATCTAATAAATATTACTTTAATCTTTTTATACTATATTTATCTTCAGTTTGATTTTCTTATTTTCAGCTAATAATGCTTGCAATATTTCCTGAAACTCATCTGTAAAATCTAGATGATTTTAATAATCTCCATGTATTTTTACTCTTTTGCTTTCCATTTTAATCCACAAAATATTTTTTGGAAAATTGCTGTAAAAAGTTTTGGCGATATAATCATCCTAACATATATCCTTATCAATGTTAATCTTTTTAGTTTCATCATATAATCTAATCACTGCTGTTACATTTTGTTAAATATTTTTCAGAATATAATATTCCAAATCTATATTTTGCTGTTAAAATTGGTGGAAGGGTTTGTAGAATCAAACGCCTTTGCATAATCTACAAGTCCATAGGATGGCTACTAATATTAATTGGTCCTTTAAATAACTTTTTTCAATATTCTGATCTGATTTTCTGTAATCAAACAATTTTAAATCCAGCTTGCTCTTTCTTAAATATCACTATTTGATGAGTTCTTAATGTCTAGTGCATTGTATATATTTATATTTCCAATGACTGCAGCCACAGTTGTAATGTGAAAAGGAAAATTAATGTTAAATTTAAAAATATAAGATCCTTCTGGTGAATAAATAGAGAAGATATATAGATATGCTATTTTGTAATCAAAAATCTTGGGATTATGTGATGCTTGAAGTAATATTTGAGATAGTTTCATTAAATATTTACATTATATGGATTTTCAGAAATCATATTGTTTTTTATGGCCATTTTTCTAAATTAAAAATTCATGCAAGCTTCTTTACTATATATGATATGGAAAAGAATGAAAATGTAAAATTAAAGTTTAATGATTCTAATAATGCACTTTTATTGGTCGGCATCTAGGCGAATAGTCTTAAGGTTATAGCCTTAATATATATTACTTACATAATGAGTATGCGCTTAATAAATTATTAGTTACAACATTTGAGAATTTAGTAATTTTTTTTTTTTTATGACTAATATGCAATATATAAATGTTTGTAAAACTAGAAAAATAAAGGAACAAAATCGTGAAAATATGAAACAATTATAATTTGTAGTAATAATGTTATTTTTTAATATCTAGAGATTAACTAATTTTCATAATGATCATAAATAAATTTAGAAAATGATAAATTCATTATATGCACAAGAATAATATATAAGGATCATACATAAAATAAATATATGCACTGGATCAAATTGCTCATAATATGAAGTAACAAGTCTCTACTGTCGCATTTTAGGCGCATAGTCTTAAGGTTATATAGCCTTAATAGATATTACTTATTCAGTTGGACTGAAAAATTTATTTTTTCATTCAATTAGAAATAAATTTTAGGAACCATTTAGTCTATAAATACTGTAAAGAAAGACATCTTATTTCATAGCTATTATATTTACATATCTATTGACCTGTACTGCTAACCATGTGTACATTTGTTTTGTAACAAGAAATATAATATATTCAAGAACTGGATGATAAAGAAAAAAATTTTTATAATTACCTAAGGTACTTCCAAAAAAAAAAAAAAGATGCAAATTATTTGGTTGACATGGTTAAGAGTTTAATATGCATAGCATATGTTTTAAACAATTAAACCAAGAGTTCCCAATTTTTTTAGCTGCAGACGCCTTTACCAAAAACTTTTAAAACCGTCGACTTGTTAGTCATTTACTTTACTTATTCAAATTAATAAATTTGTATAGTACTCGATATTAAATATTTCACTAGATATCAAACTTTTTATTTTAATCACTTGTAATTAATGATTGAAAAAGATAAAAGGACTACAGAATATGGCATTACATCATGCAACATTTAATAACGAAACCTGCACTAATGAAAATTAAAGCAAAAAAATACAAGCAGAATTTTTTTAAAATTTTTGACATTTATGAAATAAATATGTAAATTCAAAATAAATACAAATATTGAAATCACTTTATTAAACATAAAAATGAAGTGAAAAAATCAACATATTCAGACAGAATTAAACATCAACAAAATTACAACAATGAAAGATTTTAATCAGAATTATAAAAATAAGAATACCAAATAAATTAGCTTGGAAAACTGAATTTAATGAGATGGGTGCACCTGGTGATCTGTCAACAATTTATCTATGTCCAGTTTTAAATTAGTGAGTTGCATTCTCAAATCTCCATGTTCAGTGATATGCAATCGATGTCTGTTCTGAAGCAGGTTTAAAACTACACTGAAGCCTCTACCAGATATGACAATGGAAATGCCAGCAAATACTTTTGTACAACAGTCCATAGAGCTGGGTACAGAAGTGGAATATCTTGTTGCAGCCAAAACTTTTGATAACCCTGTTTGAATTGTACTTTGAGATCCTCATTTTTGCTGATGGTTATCAGCTCATTTTGCAAAATTATATTTGGTTCTGCACTAGTAGTGTATGGGTTTATTATCCAGTCCGGTATTTCCAATGATAGAATATCTTTGAACCTAGTTTTGAAATCTAAGTGAAGAGCCTTCAAGTGGTTGACGTACAGCAATATATTTTTTTTTTGGATTGCGCCTATCTTAAATAAGTTGGGGAACTAGGAAAGCTCAGATATTGCAATATTTTGCTTAAAAAAACATTAGTCTAGCAACAAAAGCCTATATGACCAATTTTGCTTTGATGAGATTCAAATTGTCTCCTCACAGTTGTAAATTAACATAATTAAATTGCCAAATAAGTTGGTTAAATGAACAATATCTGTTTTTACTCTTAAGTATATTTTCTTTCAAATTGGAATCCTTATTTCCAAAAACTAAAATGGATTGAAAAAGTGCAAAAAATCTCACCAAATATAAACCTTTTGAAAGCCAGCGAATTTCAGTATGGAGAACCAATCAATAGAAATCTTTGTTACTTTCCTCACATAATCGAGCGAACAGTCTAGTGTTCAAAGCATTACTTCAAATTTTGTTCACAGCTGTTGTAACAAACTGAAGCAATTGATGTAATTTGTTGCTAATGTTCTTGGCTACTAAATGTTGCCTAAGGATTACGCAGTGAACTGCAAGCACTTCAGGTAACTTACGGAAGTTCGATAATGACCAACCATAGCTGGTGCCTCATCTGTCACAACAGATATATTTATTAATGGAATCACTTTTTGCCTGAAAAATAGCTCCATTAAATTAAAAATCGGTTCGCCTCTTGTCAGTTTCTTAAGTTCCAGAAAAAAGTAGCTCTTCACGCACTTCCTGATCTTGAATAAAGCGAACATACGCCAGCAACAAAGCTTCATTATCATATAATGTTGACTCATTTGATTGGAGGGAAAAAACATTTTTTTTGTGTGTGTTTTTTTTTTGCAAAAGATTACTCAGACGCTGTGACCCATTTCATCGATACATCTTTGAACTGTGTTATTGCTCGAATTCTTTTTATAATGTCTTGTGCAGGTTTGTGGAGTACAGTGTTCAATACCTTCGCGACAGCCGGTAGAATTAGTTTCTTCCTTATGGTGCATGGCTTGCCAGACTTCGTGATGCGTAGGGATATGTTGTACGATGCCCTTAATCCATCATCATTTTGCTTTGATCATGAAGTAAACCTTATCTATCATAGTTCTCTTCAGAATTTTATCTTTAAGTGATTGAAAATATGACACATCTTTTTCTTTCTTGTCAGGGTGAATTCTGTTCAAGTGATCTGCTAGTTTTGATGGTTTCATAGCTTCATTGCTAAAGACTTTTTTGCATATGAGGCACATTGGTAAATGTTTGTTTGATAATGATGGAACAAATCCTAGCTTCAAATAGTCCAAGTTATACTGTCTGTATTTCTTTTTTAGTTCAGTCATAATAGGATTGTAAGAAATAAAAACTTTTATTAACAAACAATTTTGACAGCCTCTGTAATAAAAAAAAAACCCCCAATAAAGTATTACTTACTTGAAGCAAAAGATTTTTGTTTAAACTCGATTAAATAAACTGTTATCTGATTTTTTTTTTTTTTGCAATATTGCTCCTCAATAAATAATTATATTCAAAATTCACATCACAAATAAGTACGTCACATCATATGAATTCAATTTATTTATAGTGTTCTATGAAAGCATGGCTGTACAAGACTGATAGAATCTGTTAATATTGAACATCGTCTCGTTTTACTGTGAGCAAGAGCAGATATGCAACGATTTTTCATGTCTCCACTTATTTTGATGTGTTCGATAAGACAATGCACAGACATGTTTGTGTTACATGTATTTTCATGCATTCTTACGTGTGATTTTTTTAATGACCCATTTTACTTTTTCATTCGCAAGTTTGGTATGTAATATGTTTTTATCAAAATGTTCTTTTTTTTTTAAAAAAACTATTTTACATTTTAATTAGATACTTATTGGACTCGTGGTATTTTGAAGTAACAAACAAATAGCAGTAGTAAGGGGGTATATTTTTGCTGTCTTTGAATCACATTTTTTTTTTATTCGTGAAACTATCGACCCCTAGATATTTTAAATCAACCCCCAGGGAGTTGATATTGACCACTTTGAGAACTCTTGATTTAGACAAAGAAAAATTTGTTATCAAATGCCTTTTAAATCAATGATCTAATCCTTTTATTAATGGTCAAAAAAATATTTGAAAAAATATGTATATTTAAAATATGAAATATAAAGTCCTAATTATTTCTAAATTGTTTTTTTTTTCCAAACAGTAGTTTTTATGGAATTTATAAATAATTTAAAAAGGTAGTAGAAATTATAATTTTATTTCTACACAGTATAAAAATGTTTAAAAATATTTAAAATCTACTTTAATAAATTTGTAAAGTAATACTTTTAATTTCAATTTTTTAAATTAATAGTGTTAAATTTTTCTTCAGATTTATTGATTTTCAATTAATATGTATATTTGCTAATAAAAATCAAACAAATTTCTTTTTTTTTAAACAGGAGACATTAATTGTATGGTCAGAAGGTGATAATTATGATTTAGCTCTCAGTTTTCAAGAAAAAGCAGGATGTGATGAAATTTGGGAGAAAATTTGTCAGGTAAACATCACAAATTTTATTCATTTATAATTAAACACCAATAAATTTAAAATTATTTTTTTGTTTATATAATTATAAAATATATACAAAGATTGCACAGAATAATGGAATACTTATCTGATCAGAATTATATTTTTAAGTAGCACAGAAATGGAAATACATGTCAATATAATTTGTTTTTTTTTTTGATGGTAGAATCCTAAAGAATATCAAACAGGAAAATATGCCTATGAGGACTAACATCTGACCTTTTTGATTTTTTAAAAAAACTTAAGTTGTGGTGGCTGATTAGCTGAAGCATGGAAAACCAAAATTGCCGCCAAGATTTTTGCTTATCAGGGTACAGAATATCCTGGCTCATATTTGGCGGGAAGACTGAATAAAATTACGCTTAAAAGTGGATTATGATAATTTGACATTTATTTTTACAAAGAGATTAAAAGTTACATGGGACGCTAATTGCAATGATCCAAAGCAGAAATTGATCGGCAAAGAAAAAGAAGTACCAACAAATTTTGTGAAGATTTAAAAATATGAACCCTCATTGGAAATATTTTTATATTAAAAAAAATTGATAAATAGCAAAGAAGCTTATGATCATGTTTTTTTTATATATAAAAAACAGCCTTACAGAACAGTTAATACTTCAAGATGGGCAATCTTAAGAATAATTGCTGCTTTATGAGAAACAATTGAAGTTTGAAATCGGTGCTTACTGAGAGAGCATAGTGGGTGTTAATCAATGCTTATCCCCCCCATTTGTCAGCCATATTACTGCAGATACCAGCACATATCTGAGCACTTCATTTGCTACCAAAATATTTATGACCAAACTGTTACATCGGAGCATTATTTGAAATGAATGCTGTGAAGCATAAGCGGTGGTATTATGAGCACAAGAACTGTATAATGGGAAGCAAAACATTTTGTTGACAGACGAATTATCATTTACACTTTTCCTAGTCACTAAGATTTGTATCTGAAATAAATAACTACTTTTTAAAACTTTAAAATTTAATGAAACTGTCAAGATTTTATAGCAACAATATTTTGAAATTCTTCTAGTTCAGTCTTCATTTGCAGATTATCCAAATATTTTAGGTAACCAGTTCTCACAATGTTATATTATTTTCTAAGATGATAATGTTCCAAGGTATCTTTTGATAGCCGATCACGGCTGCTTGCCGGCATTATTCTTATGGAAAAACAATAAAATGTAACATTACCAGGTCAACACTTTTATTTAATTAAAAACTGTTTTAAATATATTTTTTAATAAAATACAAGCAACATTTTATTATTTAATTATTGTAATACGTGTTTCAATTATTTTCTTTTTTTACGGTGTTTTCAATTTATTTTTGAATAAAAGATACAAGCACACATTTTTTTATTTCAAAACTTTTATTTTTGTAATACATGGTTCAATTTTTATACTATTTATTAAAAATATCTTTTTTTGGTACTTGTGATTTTTGACCCATGTGGCCACCAAAGGTGCTGGTCTGGGTCAACCACAGAAATACTTAAGAGTAGGGGCCCCAAATGCAGCAATGCAAATTTCAGCCGATAGATGGCGCTGTTCACAATGTGTAAGCACAGGGGCATTCCACCAGCTGGCTGGCAGCAAAGCTGCCCGCTTGGTGATGCTGGTCGCAATGCATAAGCCCATTTAGCTTACATCGTCTGCTACCAGCAACTACCAAGAACCTAGTGGCACTAATTGCCGTAAACACATCTAGCTTATGTGCTACCAGCACTACTAAGATTCTAGCCCACTATGTGATGCTGTTTCTCCGCGTTACACACGGAAAAACTACGCAATGATAGGTTATGTACATACTACTTAAAAGATGGATGGCGTATAATGTACAGGTGTGATTAATTAAGAAGCTACAACTATTTAAATATGCTTTCAAACTTAATAGTGTCACATGCTATTTCACAGTTTTATAAATGGATGTATTTTTAAATTTTTTTTTTTTAAAAATCGATCTTTTTTTTTTTAATTATTTACTCTAAAAGTGGTTTTTTTTTTTAAAAAAAGGCTAATTTTTTTCCCTTCTTTCAAAACTGTATTATTTTAAAAAATGATTGTTTGTAAAACTTTTATACTTTCAAACAATATTATCCAATAACTTTTAAAGTAATACAAATTTTATTTCGGTTTATACATCTTTCAATTAATATTTCGCAAGCGTGTTATTTTAAACAGCTGTTACACGCAAACAATAATTCGAAGATTAAATTACTGCCTGTCAAAATTGGATGATCATTGAAAATTATATATGATCTTAATAGCCTAAAATTCAGAAGCCTGATAGTACTGTCTTTGCTAGTGCACTATTTCTTTCTTTCATTATTGAATTAGCAATATCACCACAGCTTGTAAAAGTAATGTTACTTATTATAAGAGCTTAACAATGACTTAATTTGTTTCATAATTATGCTTTTACAAGTTTTGTTAATTTTGGTATAGGATATATCTAGATGAACGTCTAAACATTATGAAAGAATTTTGAAAAAAGTAACAGCAATGCTTTTTTAGTAGATACATTCCAAGTTCAGGATTTATCAATGAAAGCTGAAATCTAATTAGAATTTTTGCAATAGGTCACTTTATTTACTTTATGATAGAACCATCAAAATGAGAGGCATGTGGTGCTGGATACAGTTGAGAAATGATTAATTACTTATTCAGTAATTGAAGGTTATTGGTTTATCATGAGATAAGTACATTATCTGCAAAAGCTAATGAATACATATTTATTTTTAATAATGGTAGAAAAGGTTTAATTAAATTTGCATATTAAAGTAAAACAAGATCATCATCATCAACTATTATCAATCTACTGCAGGATGAATATCTCTCTAAGTTTCTCCTCATCACCCCTCACACTTTCTTATTTCATATATCCATCTCACATGTGGTCTCTTCCTGGGTTTTCTACAATCTCTTGGAATCCAGTTTAAGATTTCAATTGTTCATCTATTATCATCTCTTCTAACAATATGTCCAGCCCACCTCCACTTTAATCTTTTAATTTTTTCAGTGAAATCAGTTACACCTTATTGTTCTCTTACTGTTTTCGATCTCTTCTTGTTACTCCCAACATGCATCTCTCCATACTTCTTTGAGTGGTCTGAAGTCTGTATTGCTCTTCTACTAAGTGTCCAAGTCTCAGATCCATAAGTAAGAACAGGTAAAACACATTTATTAAAAATCTTCCTTTACAAACACATAAAAGTATATTTCCTTTTAGTATCAAGTTATTTCTGCCAAAAGCACTCCAACCAAGTTTAATTCTATGATTAATTTCATCCATTATGTTTTCATCTGCATTAATAATCTGACTAAGGCATTTGTAACTGTTAACTTCTTCTAACTCATCATAAAAAATCTTTATTTTCATATTTTGAGAAAATCCATTAAACATTACTTAGATCATTTTAACATTTATCTTTAGTCCTACTTTCATCTGATAACTACTGCAACATTTCCTGTAGATCTAAAGCCTTATTAGCAAAAACAACTAAATGACTTAATTAATCACCATTTACTTTCACTCCTTTAGCTTCCCATTTTAATTCACAAAATACTTCTTGCAGCATTGCTGTAAAAAGTTTTGGAGATATGGAGTCACCCTGTCTTACACTCTTCTCAATGTTGACTTTCCCAGTATCATTATCTAATCTAATTGTTGCTGTTGCATTTTTATAAATATTCTTTAAAATATGACAATATCTTGGATCTATACCTGAATGATATCTCTAGAATTGTCATTATGATGTATTATAGCATTTTTCGGTAGATTTCAACAATTATTAACTTATGGGGTTGTGATCAAACAGAAAACAGTGGCAAACTTAAAGGAGATAATAAATATACTTGAATTTATTTACTGATTAAAATCTCTACATATTTTCTAATATAATGTTTGTGAGTAGTTAGGTGGTTTAATGAATCTATAAATGAATTTTTAAATAGACAAATTTTAATATCTATCACCCAACAGAGACACTTAAATATTTACCAATTTCACAATATCAACTAATAAACTATAATTTACTTTGATTAATCATTAAGATTTGATTTAATGCAAGAAATTGTCTACACTCAGGAGGTTACAAATTTATTGCCATCCTATTAATTCAAAGGAAACCCTTTGATTCCTCTTGGAGGCCTTAAAGGAACTGAGTAAGGCTAATTCTTAATGACCACTCCATACGTTCTTGTCATTACAGCTGTTATTACTATGTGATTATTCATATAGTATATAAACATGAATGGGCTGCTCACCAACATGCATTAGCCAGCGTGACGAGGTTATTGGATTTTTACCTCTGAGTTTAACATCAAGAAACTTCATGGACTTTCTTTTCAGTTGCCTGATAAGGCAGAATGTATGCTTGTGTAAATGATAAATATTTTCACTTAAATATTTACCAATTTCACAATATCAACTAATAAACTATAATTTACTTTGATTAATCATTAAGATTTGATTTAATGCAAGAAATTGTCTACACTCAGGAGGTTACAAATTTATTGCCATCCTATTAATTCAAAGGAAACCCTTTGATTCCTCTTGGAGGCCTTAAAGGAACTGAGTAAGGCTAATTCTTAATGACCACTCCATACGTTCTTGTCATTACAGCTGTTATTACTATGTGATTATTCATATAGTATATAAACATGAATGGGCTGCTCACCAACATGCATTAGCCAGCGTGACGAGGTTATTGGATTTTTACCTCTGAGTTTAACATCAAGAAACTTCATGGACTTTCTTTTCAGTTGCCTGATAAGGCAGAATGTATGCTTGTGTAAATGATAAATATTTTTCCAATATATACAAAAATAAATCATGTCCCTTATTACCAGGAGACTGTAAAATCATCAACCAAGGCAGCAATTGGTGGCCGAAGGCAGAGGGTGCTAAGAATCCCCTGATTGTGGACCCAGGCTGCCATTTGATGACGATTTTTTTATTTAGGTACTTACAACTGCAGATCACTTTCAAGTGAAGGAAGATTGCAAGAGTTAGAACTAAAACTGTTATATTAAATGGGACATTATTGGACTTTGTGAAAGTTAGAAGAAAAGGTGAAGAAGCAATTGTTTTAAAAAGTGAACAAGTACTGTACTATAAAGGCACAAATATTGGAAATACAAGTGGAGTAGGATTCATTATAAATAAAAAGTGGAAGAACAACATTGTGGAGATTGATGGTGTATCGGACAGATTGGCAAGATTAGTTAAACAACTTAATAGTAGGTACCAATTGCAGATAATTCAGGTTTATGCCCCAACAAGTTCTTAAAGTGATGAAGTAGAAGATTTTTATATGGATGCACAAAAGGCTTTTGGTCAGAGTAAACAACATTTTAAAATTGTTATGGGAGACTTTAATGCTAGAATTGGTAAACAAATGAAAGATGAAACTGCTGTATGTAATTTTGGTTGTGGTAATAGAAATGAGAGGGGACATAGACTTGTGGAGTTTGCAGGAAAAGGAAAACTTTATATTATGAATTATTATTTTGAGAAAAATGTTAAAAGGAAATGGACATGGAAGCATCCAAATGAAGGTACAGCAGAATTGGATTATATTTTGACTAACAGAAAATACATATTTCAAGATTGTAATGTTCTTAATAAATTTAACAGAGGAAGAGATCATCGATTAGTAAGATGTGAAATACATGTTAATGCAAAACTAGAGAGACAAAAATTATTAAGAAAAACAATATTTACAGTTGATATTCCTAATTTTCAGAAACATTCTAATGAATTTAAATTAGAACTTACAAATAGGTTTCAAGTATTAGTAGATTTTGAACATGATTCAGATTTGAATGAAATAAATATAAAAACAACTGATACACTTTTAAAAACTGCAACAAAAATAGCTGGTTGAACAAAGCAGCACTTGAACAATAACATTTCTACTGAGACTAGAGAATTTATGAAAAAAAGAAGGAATATGAAGATATTATTAAAAAGGATTGAATATCTCAAATTTTGTAAAATGATGCGGAAAAGAGTTGAAAATAATATAAGGCAGTATAACTGTGAACTAGCAAGGAAAGCAGTAGAAGAGAATGAAAGTCTCGAGTGTAAAACAACATTTTGGTATTGGTAGGAAATTTATATCTGCAATAAGAAAAAAAAGCTGGAAATATTACTAAAAAGAGAGGTGACATCATGAAATGGATAGAAGACTTTTATCAAGAATTATATAGTAATAAAGAACAAATACCTCCTATATCTATTACATCTTCTGAATTGCCCAGAATTTTAAATGAAGTGAGACATGCAATTAAATATATGAAGAAAGAAAAGACTCCAGGCAATGGTAGAATTATAATTGATATATTAAAAGAAGCAGGTGAAAAAATTGAAATTTTTTTAGCAACGTTATATACCAAATGTCTAAATGATAAAAATGTGTCAGATGATTGGAAGAATGCAGTATTAATATTAATATTTAAAAAAAGTGATAAAGAAGATATTAAAAATTACAGACCTATCAGCCTTTTATCAGTTACATACAAAATTTTTACCAAGATAATTACATCTCATCTACAGAGAACATTGGATTTCCACCAACCAAGAGAACAAGCTGGATTTAAAAGTGGTTTTAGTACAGGAGATCATATCCAGGGATTGAGATAAGTTGTAGAAAGGACAAATGAATATGAATTGCCATTATGTTTTGGATTTGTAGATTATGAACAGGCATTTGAATCTATAAACTTTTCTTCAGTAAATCACATTTTTATTTCAGTGAAGGTAGATTACATGGAGGAAAGGGATGCCTAGCTTTTAGCTGAATTTAGTACATGGTTTTCATTACAAACCATTTTTATTGCTAAACTCATAGTATGTTAAAAGCTTGATTTAAAAAAATCTGCTATTTTATTCAATAGCTTGGTAAAGATTCCTGCTGTATTATACCACAGCTTGGTAAAGATTTCTGCTTCTTTCTTCTTTAGCAGCTGAATTAAAACTTCACTGCTTTCTCTTCAACAGCTAAGTTAGGAATTATTTCTTCTACTGTCTTTTTCATTAGTAGTAGGATATAGACTTAACTGCTTTCTCTTGAACAGTTAAGAATACCTGTTCCAGACATTTGGGTATTATTACTTATTCACAACTTGACATATTTTTTTTTCTAGAACACTCTTGCCCACAAGCCAATTACACTCTATCTTTTACATAATAATTTTCATGACAGTCAATTAGATAAAATTTCATAAATACAATTGTTCAGGCAATTCCATTCTTAATCATAGATATTGAAAACAAGTCAAGAACTTAAATTAGTATCATAAAATTCTAGACATTCCTTTATAAATAAAAACCAAATTTTCTTGCAAAAAAGAAAAAAAAACCCAACATAAACAAGATAATCAATTAATTGCACTGATTTGATTTTTCTTTTTCATTAAAGGGAGATAAAGAAAAAAACTGATTAATTAAAAATAAAATTTACAAAGTTATTAAAATCTTATTTTGTTGTTCTCTTTTTTTAAAAAAAAATACTATTAAATATATTTAATGTTTGGGAATTCTCATACTATCATATTGGGATTTAAAATATTTAGTTAAATAAAAACCCATTAAAAAAGTATATATAGTAAAATTAAATATTTCCCCCATTAATTAATTAAATTTTTTATACTCAGACATGAGGAAGATGCTGTCAACTATCTAATTATTTTTTGTTTTAGTGCAGCTATGCAGCCAAATGGTCATAATATTTATTCACATAGGTGATAATAATTCTTACGTAATAATGTTAAAAGGATTCACAGCTAGATCTCTTATTATTTAGAAAGTTTTAACATGGGCAGCAAGGAAAATGAATAAATGGATTAGACCTTTACTTATGCTTGAAGAACTCGTAGTTCTGTTGAAATTTTTTTATTTTTGTCATATCATGAGGCAATTTAATTCATTAAAAAAGTGAAGAAAGATGATGGTGACTAGTAGTGAAGTGAATGGTTTGCCAAACAAAATAAATGATAATCCATTCTGGAGAAATACTTGCTTATTTATTTTGAACTATACCTATTGCATTGAGAATTGAAATATTTAAAAAAAGAAGCTAGACTAAAATTTATTAATAGCTAAGTTATACAATTCAGATTTGGATATATATATATATTAATATAAAATAAACAAAATAAATAAATAAATTAATAGGATTTAATTATAGTGAACACTTGGAAAATATTTTATAAATAAATCAAAATTAGTGTTGTAACATATATTGTTAATCATATTATAGATGTCTTTATAAATCCACTTTTATTCAATTTGAAGATCATATATTTGAAAGGGAGGATAAACAAATATTTTAATTTCCAAATGAAATTTTATATAATTAATTTTTTTAGTTAATTGTGACAATTAAAATTTGCACATTTTATAAATTACTTTTCATATAATTCCTTGTTACAGCATTTGTAATATATATTTTTTGTAAGTTCACGTTATAGTGTATGAGCAAAGAATTTAAATTTATATTATCATTTCACTTATGGATCCATTTATAAGTAGCAGTATTTTAAAAAAAGAAGCATTACATTTCTAAAGTGGATTATAAAAAAAGAATAACAGTTCAAATGGTTTGATATTAAGTAATTTATTGTTTGGAATATTTTAATCTTATTTTTAAAGTTGATCATTCAGCCCACATTCACACATGAGCAATTATATTCTATGAATTTTGAAGTGTCAACTTGCAGCTTATTATTTCTCTCGGGCCAATATGTTATTTTCAGATCATTTTACAATATTATAAATTATTAGTCATTACATATGACATTACCGGTTGGGGGGGGGGGGGAGGTATATTGTTTTAATGCTTACTTGCATTTCGTTTTTTTTTTTTTTTTTAATTATTGTATAACTTTTTTCCTCCAAAGATTCTATAATAACAATACTCAACTGAGATGTATTATCTTGCACAGATTTACCAAAATTTGCCTGTTTTGTCTATGTGTTAAATCACTTTCATATCATAGAACAGACTATGTCAATTAGTTGTCTGGTACATCTTTGACTTTTTTAAAAAGAAGATATACACAGTACAAATAAATCTAAATATGTAAGATAATTCATAAGATAGATCCCAAAGAATAAAAAGTGGCATTATTTACAAGTTTGCTTAAATGATTCTTTGTGGATCTAACTTGTGAATTATTTTGGTAACAGACCATGTATGGACCAATGAACATACGTTCAATTGGGAAAATACAAAAATATTGGATAAAGAAGAAAAGGTACAAAGAAGAAAATTTAAAGAAGCTGCTCACATGACAATGGCAAAAAATCCCATAAGCCAACCTAGTGTGACTATACATAATGTATGGAAATCACTAATCAACTTTGCTCTGAGGAAAAAAGTGGAAAAATCAGGAGGAACCTCATAGATAAGTATATGAAATTACTACATACTGTTGCCTTTGGCAGGATGGCTCAGTTGGTTAGAGCGTTACCTTAAATTTCAATAATCAAGAATCTAAGGACTCAGGTTCGAATCCCATGCTAGTACTGTCACTGGTCAGGCCAGCAACACCTGAAGAAGAGGGGAGAAAAATACCTCTCGAAACGTTGTGCGTATACTAACCTGTTTGCTGTGATATTACTAACAGTTAGTGCATATACTAACCTGTTTGCTGTGATATTATTAACATTTGTTTGCTATGATATTACTAACAGTTGAATGCATTTGGAATATTTAACTAAAAATTAAACTTTTCTAAAGACATTCAACACACATATTAGATGATGGAAATAGTCCAATATAAAAATACAGCTAGAACACCATCATCACAAACCTTCAGAAAAACAATATTTAGACTTGTTTGTTTTGTAAATACATTTATATTCTTAGCGTTACATATTTGATAAGCTGTGAAAGTATTTACTTGCTTATTAAAATCATTAGGATTTTATTTAAATTAATATTTGAAAAACAAAAATCACCTCTAATAAGAAGTTTCAGTCATTTTGAGTTATCAATGCTTGAATATATTAAATAAAAGGTCGGGTAGAAGGATTATCTGTCATCTGACAAAATAGATTGGCAATGATACAATAAAAAATGGGAATTATTTACAAGTTTGTTCAAATGATTACTTTGGAGATCTCAGTAATATTTAAACTTGTTTGTTTTATGGATAGATGTTTGTATTTTTAACATTACATATTTAATAAGCTATAAAATTATTTACATGCTCATTAAAATCTTTAGAATATCTTTTCAAGGATACCATGATTATTAACATACCTCTGCTTTTATTTATTGCTAACTAATTTTGATACTGCAAGTAGAAATATTGGATTATTTTAGTTGTTTTTGTCATTGAGATGAATATACCTAAAACAAATATTAGTGTCTATTTAAAAAACAGGAATGAATAATGAGTTGAGTTGAGTTGACAGTCAAATAATTATAACTATAAAAAGGGAAAATGCTTTAAAAGCCTTCCTGTATTTATTGCTTTGAAAAGATTAGTAAGTAAAGAAAAATTTAAATAATCTTAATGGAACAAAATTAAATATAATTAATTTATCATGGTTTATTACCTGCGATTTGTTAGAAAATATTGATTAAAAAGAGATTACTGCGTTATAAGCAGTTGTCCCGGGTTAGCGGGTTCGCTTCCCAGTCGATGCTATGACACATGAGAAAAAAAAAAAAAGAGATTACTTAAAGGAAGAATAAGAAAGTTAATTTAAATTCATTACTTATATTTTTTGATTACAAAGAAATTTTGCATTTCTTGTGAGAAAAAATATTATTAATGAAAGTTCTGTTTTTTTATCATAATGTTCATATACTGCTTCACAAATAGTTTTTTTTAATGCATTCATGTATAAAAGTGATCAAATATTAAATGATTCATTGTCATTGTTTTATGTTCACATTTCTTATGAGAATAAGCATTTAGCATAGAATTGCAAACAATATATATGCCATAATGCCATAAGTAAAACCGACAGGTTATTAGAAAATTGTCATTTTGTTTTTCTGTTATCTTCTATTTTAAAGATAAATGTTTAGTGGAGAATTACAAATTTTTTACTTTTATATAAATGGTAATCAAAGCATATTATAGAGTATTCATATAACATGTGGATAAACACACTGGCTTCATTTTATAAAGATTCAATTTTTCATAAATGAATGTGGTATAGAAGTCAATTTACACTTTTTCTACGTCATGATAAGTTCATCCGTATGAATATTAGAATTTTTTAAACTTGTAGGGTCATAATAATGGTATTCAACCTGTAATTATGCATTTTAAATTATACATATTAAACAACTATTATTTTAACAACAGAAAGCTTTGCATTTGTCTCATTATCCAAAAAATATATTAACAATTTTATTATTTGCTTTGTACCTTTTTTTTTTAATCTTTTGTTTGTTTAAATACAGAAATTTAAATTAAAAATCATTTATTATCTTAAATAAAGTATTTTTTAGGTTTGTATTACTACTTATTAATAATATAGCACTATTAATATACCTAAAACAAAGTCTGAAAACATTGCTATAAATTCAGAGCTCACATTCCCAAAAAATCATTCAAATAAACTTGCAAAAAAGTTCCATTTTCTTATATCAGTGCCAATCTATTTATTAGGTGAAAAATGGTGAAAGATCTGGCATTGGTACAAGAAAATGGACATTATTTGCAAATTTATTTAAATAATTCTTTAGAAATCTGACTTGGTGAATTATTGTAACAATGTTTTCAAACTTAGTTGTAAAATGAATAGGTTTATATTGACATATAGATTGATA
This sequence comes from Epiperipatus broadwayi, assembly GCA_028023455.1. Lineage (NCBI taxonomy): Eukaryota > Metazoa > Onychophora > Udeonychophora > Euonychophora > Peripatidae > Epiperipatus > Epiperipatus broadwayi. The sequence continues at coordinate 227,442 of JAQFVV010012681.1, read as the reverse complement.
AATAAAATTTTCCAAATAAAATTACAAATTGTTTTTTTTTTCCTAAGGTTCAAGGCAAAGATCCATCAGTAGACATTACACAGGATATTGTTGAGGAATCAGAAGATGAAAGGTTTGAAGATATGCCAGATGCTGCCCCACCTATTGAATTGGTAGCCTGTGAATTAAGTAAATTAGATGAAATTAGTGAACTGATTAGCAGCTGTTTACCTTCACCAATTAGGCGAGAAAAACTGGCAGTAGCCATTGAAAATGAAGGTTATATTAAAAAGCTTATTAATGTATTTCATATGTGTGAGGACTTAGAAAATTTAGAAGGCTTGCACCATTTATATGAAATCTTTAAAAATATATTTTTATTGAATAAAAATGCTCTCTTTGATATAATGTTTGCGGACGACATGATTTTCGATGTTGTTGGTTGTCTAGAATATGAACCCACATCACCACAGCCTAAACAACATCGGGAATACTTAAGAAATATGGCAAAATTTAAAGAGGTGATTCCTATTTCAAATCCAGACCTCTTGCACAAAATTCATCAAACGTATCGTGTTCAATACATACAGGACTTAGTATTACCCACACCTTCAGTTTTTGAAGAAAATATGCTCTCCACATTAAGCTCTTTCATATTTTTTAACAAAGTGGAAATTGTAACTATGATTCAGGTAGGTACCTAAACTTCCAAATTATACTTAGTTATATATATGTGTAATCTTTTTTTTAAATGTTTTTTTAATTCATTCTGCTAAGTTAGGTTTATTCTAACGTTTTTATATATATTAAATATAATATTAAAACAAAACTATTATATACATATAAAAATGTAAATAAATCACACAATGTAATATAATAAAAATAGAAAGTAATCATCCTTTCCTCATTATATTATCGCTCCAGTCACAATAATTTAACATCATTTAATATTGGCACAAAGTAAATTTCAGAAGTGCTAATAAGAATATTAAAAGCAAGAAATGGATTTAAAGTGAACCTCTCATTTTTAGATACTTAAGATTGGCTTATATGAAATTACATTTGAGTTCATAAATAAGATGGCCACTCTGACTTGGGCAAGAGTACTCTTTCAGATTGAACAACTCTGTTTAATGGTGCTTGTGAAGAAAGGATGATTATAGTTTGTTACAACCTATAACACAGCACTTGTAAAATTTATCAAATATAAAATAATATAGAAAAGCTTTTTTCAGCAAATATTTATTTTTGCTCTTTTCATTGTGATTGCTCTATTTTAAAGTTTCAATTTACATTACATACATAGCAACAACTATCTTATATATATAATTAACTAGAACCAATATGTACAAAGAAGAAAAAACCCTGTATAAATGTATATTGCATAATTTTGCATTCATTTTTCATTAGCCATATGTTAAATTAATTGAATGTTTTATATATATATATTCATACAATTATGTTTGTTGCAATTAATATTAGTTTCATATATTTTACTTCTATTAGGTTCTTTAATAAAATTTAAAGATTTTATATTTTTTACACAATATATTTTATATTCGTATTTTAAATAATGAATATATAATGCAGATTTATCATCTTTTCTATTTTCTGCATTATATTTTTTTGCTTTTTCATCTAATTGTTTCCTTGTATATCCATAGGAAATCATATTGCAATTTCCACAATTTTATATCCAATTTCTTTTTTATATTTTACATCATCTCTTATTTTATAATTATCTATTAATTTCTCTAGATTTTTACTATTACTATCCTATGTTAATGTTTTTATCTGTAATTTGACAAAAAAAAAAAAAATCAAGTCAGATGTCACATGACTTAATAAGCTTGTATTTACAAATGTTATATATAGAGCTCGCAAAATAAGCTCTTAACAAGCTTTGAGAATATCCTCAACCCCAGACTGGTTTCTGCTTCCGGCGTCATCAGTGAATTTGTCAGACATCCATATGTCATCCAATCCAGCTATCTAACTCAAATAGCCATATGGGACTGGACTAAGTTCAGATACACCATATATTAATAGCTTTAGCAATATAAAATCGCCAAAGCCTTAATATGGATGACTGACAATTTCAGATTTTCTACTCAATAGTTATTATTAGATAAAGAGCTGGTATTTTTAATCTAATGCTTGAATATCCTGGCACCTCACTGATGATGCCAAAAGCAGAAACCGGTCTGAGGTTGAGGATATTCTCAGGGCTTGTTAAGAGCTTATTTTGCAAGCTCTATATATAACATTTGTAAATACAAGATTATTAAGTTAAGTCATGTGACATCTGACTTTATTTTTTTTTTTTCATTTTTTTTTTTGCTATTAAGGCTTTGGCGATTTTATATTTCTAAAGCTATTAATATATGGTGTATCTGAAATTAGTTCAGTCCCATATGGCTATTTGAGTTAGATAGCTGGATTGGAAGACATGGATGTCTGACAATTTCAGATTTTCTACTCAATAGTTATACATTAGGTAAAGTGCTGGGCTTGTCCTTGTATTTTTAATCTAATACTTGAATATCCTGGCACCTCACTGACGACAATGCCAGAAACAAAAACCGGTCTGGGGTTAAGGATATTCTCAAAGCTTGTTAAGAGCTTATTTTGTGAGCTCTATATATAATATTTATATAATTTTTAGTTTTTAATAATGTGTTATAAATTTTAGGGAAGTATGTAAGTTTTAGCCATTTTTTATTAGAGCTGCTATTATTATTTATAATATTATTTAAATTAGGTAATTTATAATTAAAAAGTATGTTTATAATAGGGTTATATTTATAATTTTTTTATAATTCAATAAACTGTTTCATTTGTAAAGTAGCTTATATTTATATCTATATTATATCTTATTTTTATATTTAAAATTTTTACTAACTGCCATCTATTTTATCCATGATCATTGTGAATATATAGAAATTATTTTTCTTAATTTATCTTCTTTAATAAAATGTTTTAATATAATTTTATCATTATCTATATTAATCTCTATGTATGTAATATAAATGGAAGCGTTAAAATAGTTTCATTATATTGAAAAAGGCAAAAATAAATATTTGGCAAAAACTTTTTGTATTATTATTTTTTATTATACATATACAATTATTTAAAGATATTTTATATTGTGTGATTTATTTAAATATATGAAAAACCAGTATAATAGATAAAAAAAAATTCTCATTTTTGATGACATATATAAATTGAATTTTATATTTTTTTCCCTTTTCTAGTGGCTTTTTTAAGTTTCATTTGATATTATGAGAGTTTTAGCTTCTTTAATTTTAATAAGCCATGTTACATTGTTCAATTTATTTTTAATTAATATTTACATAAATGCATTATATGATACATTCAGGAAACAATTGTTTTAACTATTTAAAAACATGATTAGAACTGATTCAATAAACATGCTATTACTAGTCATTATTAGTGAAATTTATGTTTAGAATTAACTACATAGGATTTGATGTGATATATAAAATGAGTGGATTGTAGAGAAAAGAATGAAGATGCCATAAGAATTGGTTATTTTGGAAATAGCAAAAGACTTAGAGTAATTGTCTTACATTTTTATAAATGATAGATCGTTGGTGGTTGGACTGAAAGCTGTTCTAAGAGAATGATGGTTATTCAGGTAGACATTCCATCTAGTGATCATGATCATGAAAAAATGGAAATTTTAAATGAAAAAATTAGGGGAAAAAAAGAAGAAAATATTTAAAATAATTAGCATTCCATGATGAACAAAAAGTAATGATAAAGATGGAGAAATGATATAATTGAAAAATTGTTGAGTTTTTCATAAAAGTAGCTATAATATAATTTTAAGAAATAATTAGAAAAGAATAGTCCAGATACTAAGAATAGATTTTATTTAAATTCTCAGATTTAGGAATAATATTAAAAGTATAGTTGTTATAGATATTAGGGGAATAAGAATAAAAGAAGGAAATTTTTTAAGGAAAATTTTAAAAAATAGTTAGTTGCTTTTCTGAAAGTAGATTGTGAAATGGATGCAAAATCTTGGCTTATCCATAAGACATTTAGTTAGATTGCAGAAAATAAATAAATATAAATAATTTGAAAATAGAAGTGTATATAAGAAGTTTAATAATAGAAAATAAAGCTATGGAAATGTAGTTAGAAGAATGGTAAGGTATCATTAAAGAAATGCTTATAAATTGAAAAGATTGGAAATTTATATATGATTTGTATGATAGAATTTACAAATTTTTACCAATGTAAATTTTTTTTTAAAAAACAAGACTTGTAGATAAGAATGAAACAGTAGATAATAAAGTGAAGTTTGGCAAGTAAGGGTATATAGATGAAATGGCAATTAAATTTGAAAAGGACTGAGAAAATTGATTGATATTTATAATCCAATATGGTATGATATGTAACTAAATATATTGATATTGAAGTCTTGAATTGTGTATATTTTTAAGAAGAGAAGTTTTATTTAATAAGAGTAGAGAATGTATTTGCAGTAACAAGAGTGACTGATGAAAGATACATAAAAAGAGATTTAGAGATGTGTTTGATATAGAAAAGACATTTGATAGGGGGAATTTAATTTTTTTAAATATTTCCAAAATGAAAAATATAAGAGAGGGTAAGAATAATAAATTTGTAAATGAAAAAAAAATTTTTTTATTATTATTAAATGATTTTTTATCATAAGCAAGAAATAAAAAGAATAAGATGTTTATCTTTTTATTTATTCAAGTGATTTATTAAAATACTATTGTTTTAAAAAGGCTAATGGTGTTAGCATTGGGGGGATAGGTTTATTTTATAAAGAATTTCTGTTGTCACTCCAGTGAATGATTTTCAGGTAGATTACTTTAATGAAATACTGAGTAGGATTAGTAAAATTTGTAAAAAGATGAGAATGAAAAATAAATGCAATAAAAATTGAAATAATGAAAATAATCGGAGGTGAAAGTTTTAAGTTGTAATTAGACAGGAAGTTTTAGAACTGTTTATAGTTTTAACATTTAGATAATTGGCTAATAGATAATCGAATTAATGGAAAAAGAATGAGAAATGTAATGAGTTTTTCTGAGATCCAGTGAAATTATATTTAAGAAATATGCTTGATATTTATTATTTTTGAGATGAAACAGGGATTTTGAATGATTTAAATAAGAAAGAAAACTGAAGGTTATTGAAATGTGGATTTGGAAGTGGGGAAAAAGATGGAAGAATGAAATTAGAAATGAGAATTTAAAAAAAGAATAAGTGAAAAGAACAAAAAAATTTTTAAGTAATTATGAGAGAAGTTGAATTATCATGTATTTAAGAGTTATAAGAATTATGGAGGATATGTGAAATAGTTTTTGATTTATGAGAAGGAAAAGGAAAAAAAAATATTGATAAGTGATTTGGGGGGAGGGAGTAATTTAGATTATTTGAAAAAGATCTATTTCCGATGAATGACTGGGATGTAGTCGATAATCTTTAATGTAATTTTTATTTATATTTTGATATTCAGGATTCCTATATTTAAGCAAGAAATTAATTTCTTTGGAATCATTATTGAGATATTTTACATAGCAATTTTATTATTTAGAAATTTGTGAACACAATTATGAGAAAAATTTATTTCAATTTCTGCGATTATATAAGAAAATTATTAAAATAGTGTTATGAACAAGTAAAGTATTGGTTATTTAAAAAAAAAAAAAAGATTATTTGCTTTAAATAAACGACATTTCTAAAATTGATTGAAATATCAAAGCATCTAATATTTTGGTAAAATCATTACTGATTTCACATTCAAGTAAAACGTTTAAAATGGAAATCTGATGGTTAAAAAGTCAGATGTTTATATCTGATGGAAAAGATTTTGACAGAAAACAAGATTTAAAGGAAGTTGCTGAAAATAGGAAAGTAGAAAATCTTTTTGGAAGCTTTCACTGTCATTAGAGTGATAAATACTATATATGATTATGTATACATTTATATTAAAAATATTGTTTAGTGAAGAAATATTAATACTATTACATATACTTATATTCTAGTTTTTTTACAAATACTATATCTTCACTGTTCTTAAATGAAAAATCTCTGCTATTTAATTTTATAGTATTGATTAAGATTATTAAAAAAAAAACTTCTGGAAAAGTAATTGAATGACTATTTCAAAATTATTTATGTTGGTTATTGCTGATTGTATTTTATAATAGGAAAGTAGGTTAGGAAAAAAATAGTTACTAATTGTGTGCAGAATAAAATATGATATATTATAACAATAAAATATTCTTAATGTGCTGATATTTAAAAAAATTTAACTGAAATTATCCTTTCTGGGTATTTAAAATGCAGATGATTAAATATCTTTTTTTGTTGTTGTTGGTAGTCTACATTTCTAAATACCATTTAAAGCAATACTTATTTAAACAATAAAATTATTGTTATAAATTATTTTAATATAAAAATTGTTCAAGTTGAAGTATAGAATCATTACTTAATGAAAAATTGTCACTGCTTCAAATCATCTTAAAACAAATAATGATTATCGTTTATATGCATTAATATTTTTTGAAAAATGTTTATTGAAGCTGAAGATTAAAATACTCATATTTATAGATAGCTTTTATATCAGTGTTTTTTAACTTTATGGGCTAGTAAAATATCAGATAAACCCAGCAGTATAAAATTAAATATAAATACATTTGCACTTTGTATGTTTATAATATGTATTGTATTTATTTATATTTAATAAGTTTTAATTATAGTGATAATTTATTGAGATCTTTGTTGTTCTCTTTCGACAATGGGGTTATGATTTTGTTTGCAAATTTGATAAAGCTAAATGAAAAAGTAGACATAATATTATAGCTAAATAGTTGTTTGTTTTTATAATTAACATTGCTGAGAATATGATAAATTGCTGCAAATGTTTTTGCTATATGAGGATTATTAAATATAAGGATTTTAATAAGGACTTATTTTATATAAAATTTTATTTGTGTGATTTTTGTTTTAAGTGTTCATCTATAGACAAGAAGTTTTTTTTCTCTAATTCGCAATGTTTTGTTATAGAAAATCTATAAAGTTTTAACAGTTTCAAAGCAATTAAAAAGTTTTTTTTTTTTTTTTCTGGATTGGTCAGATTTCTTTATGAACAAGTATTGATTTAGTTTAGAAAATTATATTTTAAATTAGTTATAAAGTTTTGGGTGTGTGTGTGTATATATATAGAGTGTAACGGTCAAGTTTGTACATTCGCGTAACAGAATCTAGAATCCAGGCAAAGAGACCAAAGCCGATCAGACCAGGATACCCTGAATCTGACTATGCTTCAACTTATCTGCCAGAACTCCAAGACCCTACGAAAGACCACCTTGAAGTTACACATAGCATACCATTTTATTCGCGGCCGACATAGGTCATGGAGACGCAATAAGATTATGATAAACAAAGACAGGCTCTTAAATTGACTAAGATATTACTAATTTAAATGACTATTAATGCATTGTTTTATAAATGACTAGGATCAATAATTAGAATTGGACAGAATTGGATCAATAACGAGACTGAGAACGAAATACACTAAATTAGTTATACATTTATTTACAAGTAAAATAAAATTGACAATATAATTACATAACTCCAGCATAGAATGCATGCAGGCACTAGGCAGATAAAGCGATAACACATTCTCTTCTTACAACTGAATTTAAAGACGAGTTTATATAAGTAATCATTACGTTTTAGAATAGATGAGTGTAACAGATGCTCATCTTATGAAATTATTTACAGATGATACATAAATAATCATTACGTTATGTCTATAAATATAGTTATGCCAAATCCTTTTTAATTTGTGGCTGTTATATAAGTAATTATACTGAGCCTTGATTAAAACTTAAACAAATTACAAATATTATATCAAAGACAAGCATACAAATCAGCTCAAGTAACATTAGGTCAAACCTACTTTCAAACGAACTTCAGATCAATGCTGAAGGTGATATGTTAAGGAGGGATAGTTGTCTGCATAAGATTTTACCATTGCGCTATGGCACAGGTAAATGACAATAAGAAAAGGGTTCTGCCACAATCGTTGTTACCCTGTAACCGATCGTCATGCTACGAATGAAAGGAACATTTGTGTTGAGAAATGGCAAGGACTTAGGTGCTAACCTGGCCTTGGCTCAGGCTTCGCTACTGCTCTACCCTATAAGAGATGGGCTGGCTTCACCATGGCTCTATACATAGCAAACGAGAAAATGTCTAATAAAATAAATGGATCTCATCCACCAAGCAAAGAATATTATATTTCATATTATGAAATGCAAGAACAATAGCATATTAGCTCTATCAATCGAAACCAATTCTTGTGTAGCATGATAATAAATATATACGCTACTGACGGGGATATTAATAATCTCTTTACTTTAATACGCTCGATCTATTTGGCTATACTTTATAAGTACTTAATGTTTAAGGAGGGAAAGTATATTTCTATGATGAATAACTTAAATGATAAATATACTTATGACTATCTTCAAGGCTAGTTTAATTCTTAATAAAAATATATAAATTTAAGCTTTCCACTTGTTGATTGAAATGAGCCACATTTCACATTTTAAATCAAAATTAATAAGAATAACGAGCGCAATTATTTATAAAAATATGATTTCGAAACAGCACGCAGAAAGATGACGCTATAAAACAAATTACGTTAAGTTGCTTAAATAATATCTTCTTAAAAACATTAAATTAAGTGCTTGCTGTTTCGAAGTATTAGCATATAAAATATAATAAACATTTAACTAAAATAAGCAAAGAAATATAGACATAACCGCAGTGATATAACTTTAAATTAGACAATAGTAATTTACTTTTAAGTGAAAGGAAATTGTAAATAGGCGGGTCATTTTAACTTTTAGAAATATTAATTTTGACAGCTATTTACACATTATTTTAAATATTAAACGGGTTTAAATTATAGTTACATTTGGATTTACAATTATTTTAGATACATTTAATTATTTTAAGGAGAGTTAGCTAACTTGAATTAGGTTATAACTTATATAAAAATTACACAGAGCTCTGCGGTTTTGAAAATAAAACTTTACTGGTGTTATTTATCTGGACTGCAAGTGCTTGGCTGTAGGTTTGGTGAGCTTGTCTGGGTGGCTGGTGTCATCATCATCTTTTCTGATCTGTTAAGCTTGAGTCTGCTAGCGGCATGATGGTTAAGGCATTGCAATGAGAGAAACCTCCGTTCTCCTCGCGGAGTAACAGCAAAGAAATGTTCATTTTTAGCTGGACATAACCCGGTAAGGAGACTGGCTGCAACTGCTCTCTAAAAATGGTTATTTCCTCTCTGGGTTTAAACATGGTATTTATATGTTTGGTCTCAGGTATTTACATTATCGGAATCTACATCACCTCAGGACTCATTAACTCAAGATTTAATTAAAATATTATAAACTTTATATAATCCAGATTTGAAATCTTAGATAACTTATGGAATGTTACAACTTTTCCCTAAACCATTATATGTTAAGATTTTTCATTGTAAACAATTATTAATTTGGTTTTTAAAAATAGCTTTCAATCTTATCTAAGGCGATTTTAATTAGCGAGATTTTGAACTAATTTTATTTTTACCGAATGTAGGTGTGGCCGTTAATGACATACTTGTTTACAACCAAAAATCTGTTTTAGTTATGAACCAAACTTATTATTTTTAACTATACATAAAATAATCTTTTAACATTTTGTTTTTAAAGAAAACTCTTTTCTTAAAGGTACTTTTTATATATATATCTCAAAATAAAACCTTTTTTTTTTTTAAACATATTTTCAAGAAACTTTTGCCCTGAAATATATAAAACAAGAAAATCTGTTAACAGATTTTTAAAGAAACATTTAACATATTTTATTCATGCTTCCCCTATATATATTATAATATGGGTTAGATTATCTATTCACATATGAATTTACAATATTAACAACAAAATTAATAATTTAACTTCTAACTTTAATAATATAATAAACATTTTTATAAATATTACATGAACTTTGTACGCTATAATTTTACTAATCCTATCTTATTATAGTATTATTTCATATGTAAATAAATAATGCCATTTAGACAGCCATGATAGTGGGTTTTACAAGCTAATTTTAAGAGTGTTAACTTTAAAATAAGGTTCGGTACTCATCTTATAGCTAAAAACGCCGCTCTATGGCGCCGTTTTCGCACTAAAACACATAAAAATGCTGTTTCCGCGGCCGACACATTCGAACCCGCGTTTTCTATAATACAACTTTTTTGTTGTGCTACAGAATGCAGGCCGCTATGTCGCGTCGCAGCAAATACATTTTCCGAATTCGCAGTTTCTAAAATAGTTACGGCTTGATGAGAGAGTTTGTATTTGAATTGGATGGAAATGTTGTTTTCATTGGATTTGTTTTGTATTTTAAAGTATTGAAATGTTCAGATTTTTTAAAGTAATAATTCTAAGACTTTTTACAATAAACTGTATTGAAGTTTTAATTGGGAAAATGTTAAATATCTATGTTTTTAGTGAGTTGCAATTAGGTAATGTGTCAAGTAACGTACTGTTCGTAAAACTCCATGAGACAAAAGTAAAAAAGAGCAGTACCAAAAAAATATCCAGTAAGAAAAGTACAAATATACATGATTTTTTGTAAATTTCATAAAAAGCAAATATTATAAACATGTTTAATAAGTAAAGAAGACATTTATATGTGTTTGTTGTTGTTTAAAAAATTTAGAGTTTTTTTATTTTGTCCGAGTACGGTTACAATTTTGAATTTTTTTATTTTAGCATTACGAACAACAGAACACTAACCCTAAACCTAACCGTAACAACTTTTATTTTTTATTGTCATTCTATTTGAAGTAAAAAATAGCCGTAATATCTCTTTGTCTGTAAAAAAAATTTAAAACGAAGACTAAAAATATAAAAAAATAGACTAAGAAATTTTACTTTTTATTACGATTATTATTTTTTAGTTAAACAACAACAACAAAAAAAGTCCTAAAACAAGTAAAAAAATATCCGATAGAAAATTGATAAAAAAAAGCCGTAACACAATTAAAAAAATATACGATAGAAAAAACACGAATCAAATTGTAATTTGTTGATTTTATTTTACATTTATTATTATCATTTAAATTGTATACGTTAATAAAAAATAATATTTATAAAAGACGATTTTGTTTGTTTTTATTTTCGCATTACAAAAAAGCACAGCAAAATTATTATAATCAACGGCCCGCAAATGGTCATATTTTATAGTTTTAGCTTGAAAATGGTGCCAACTTACCAAAGATGAGGGTGTCATTAGATTGATGTTGAAACGATAAGGGCTTGGAAGGTTATCATTTCAATTTTAGGATAGACATTTGTTTTAATTAAAAAATGAATATAGTTTTTTTTTAGTACTGTAAAATATTTATTTGTAGGCTTTTTTATTAAAAGAAAAAAATTGAAATACCAAAAATAATAATTTCTCATTGATTTTATTTTTTATGAATGTTTTATTTTCATTGATTGTATTTTTAAAATAAAATTGGTAAAATCAAAATTCTTATATAACTGTGGAAGTTGAAATATTCCCCAAGCTCACATTCCCTGTTTATTTGTAGGAAAATACATTATTCCTATCTGCAATATTTGGTTTCAAGCCACTTCATGAATACAGAAATTTGTAAATAATGGCAAATTGTATATGCATTTTAACACTTGCACATTTATAAACTCTTTAATGTTTGATATAATTGGTTAATTTGGTTGAGGTTGTTATGATTTGGTCGTAGCTTACATAGAACAATATACATGTATTTAATGGTAATTCATTCTGCAACCCATGATCTATACCAAAATTATCGTTTAAAATTAACATTTAAGCAGGAAAAATGTGACATAAAATCAAAATATATATGAAATCAGTTGTTGTATGGTTCAATTTTGATAAAAACTAAAACTCAGTTTTTTATAAGCATAAAATAAACAAACTTATTAGTTTTAGATTGTTGATTTCAGAATTTCTGCTTTTTTTACATGAAAATTATTTTTTACTTTCTCAAGATAACATTAAACAATAGTCCTAACCGTGCTAACTTTCTCACTGTGTCTTATGTCACTACATTGTCCATTCTTTTCCTAAATCAAGTGAATTATAGTTTATTGGCAAAAAAAAAAAAAATTCCTTAAACAATTGCTTTAGCCATTTCACAAATGATTGTCTTATTAACATTCATAGAACATCACCTTTTTTTAGAAAATGTTCTTTGTTTCACTTCAATATTAATCAATTTTTTTGATTTTTGTTTTTATTGGCCGAGGTCTAAAATTTATATTTATATAAATAAAATAAAAAAGCTAGTAAATTTGAATAATTTGTAGAAGGAAAATTAAATGCTAGTAAACTCACAAACATGACAAATATGTTTAACATTTTATTTAAAGCTTAAATACTCTGAAAAATCTTAACATTTATTATTACTGCATCAGTCAGAAGCATTCATTATAACATTTTCTATTTTAACCAATAGCATTAGTCAATTTATCAATTCTATATCTAGCACTTAGATTTCCTTTATTTTTATCATACATTCATTTTAAAATTGATTTTTTTTTTTTGGACATCAATATTAATTAACTTTAAAGGTTCATGACTAAAATTATTACTGTTTACACATCTAGAATACTTTTTTAAAAAAAACTGTATATTCCTCTATTCTAGTGCTTGTTATATATATTCAAAAAAGAATATATATAGCAAGCACTAGAATGGAGGAATGTACAGTTTTTTAAAAAAAGTATCGTTCTTAATTTATTAAGAAAAAGTATTCATTTATATTATTCATTCACTTTACAAAAATTTTTGTTGTACAAGATTATACATGTTTACACTAGAAAAATATAGAAAATTGATTTTTTATGTGTATTTTTTTGAATTGCCGCTAACATGAAATGTGGGTGATGAAGTAGCTCTAATTATAAGTATATTTAAAATATTTTTGCAAATTTCTTCATTAGACTAAGTAGCTTGTTTATTTCTGTTTTTTTTCTAAAAAATTATAGTAAAAAGTTTTTGTACAAAAAATATTAAACATTAGGATAACAATATGTTTTAAATATATTAAAAATATCTCCCTGCATTTCAAAAATAGTATATTTTAAAAATATTTTATGATAAAAACTTTTATTTGCTGTGCATTAAAAAGCAAAAAAAAAAATAGTTTTCTTCAACCACAATTGGGGCATATATATTTAATTTGAAATAAAAGCATGGACTGTCCAGAAATTAATTAATTCCCTCAATTGGCGTATTTATATTTACTTGAAATAAAAGCATGGGTATGTGTGTCCAGAAATTAATTAATTCAATCATTAGTTATAAAAATTATTGATTGAATTAATTTCTGAACACTTTATTACTATGATTAGAAAAAAAAAAATTTTTTTTTTGTTTAAAAAGCATTTATTATCAAATATTTATATATATTATTTTTAACTTTTTAGTAATGGTACCATTTTATAATTATTATTATTGTTTATGAAGAAGTATTTTTAAAAAATAAACTTTTGCAATAAAGAGAAGTTAAGATTGGTTTTTATATCTATTTAAAATGTGGTTTCCCCAAGCATCCCTAAAAACTCATTGAACTACTATTAATGTGTTTGAAATTTCATCTGGCAACACTGTTCACTAAACAAATTAATGGACCTTCCTGAAAATTTCATTGTCACATAACATTGTTATTGATTTGTAAGACAAAATTTGAAGGAAATTCATTTGACAGAAACGTGTTAAAACTTGATTCCAAAATTTATCTTAAACAAACAAACAAATTTTCTAAATCAAATAAAAAAATTTAATAATCTGTGGACAACTTTATGTTTAAAATAGTGATATACCTAGTTATTAAGATTTAATATTTATAGTAATTATAAAGGAGTTTGCTATTAACTGAAAGGAGACCCTTTGATTCCTCTTGGAGGCCTTAAAGGAACCGAGCAGGGCAAATTCCTAATGTCCACTCCATACGTTCTTGTCGTTGCAGCTGTTATTACTATATGTTTATTCATATAGTATACGAACATGGATGGGCTGCTCACCAACACGCATTAGCCAGCGTGGTGAGTTTATTGGCTTTTTACCTCTGAGTTTAAGATCAAGAAGCACCATGGTCTTTCTTCTCAGTGCCTGATAAGGCAGAATGAATGTTTGTGTAAATGATAAAGATTTTTCCCAATTATACAATTATGACAGACAAAAATAAAGCATGGCCCTTAATCCCAGGAGGCTGTAAAGTCACCAACCAAGGCAGCGGTTGGTGGCCGAAGGCGGAGGGTGCTAAGAATATCCTGGAAGCGGACCCAGGCTGCCATTTGATGACGACTTTTTATTTAGGTACTTACAACTGCAGATCACTTTCAAGTGAAGGAAGATTGCAAGAATTAGAAGAAGAACTCTCTTATATTAAATGGGATATTATTGGACTTTGTGAAGTTAGAAGAAAAGGTGAAGAGACAATTGATTTAAAAAGTGGACATATGCTCTATTATAAAGGCACAAATATTGGAAATACAAGTGGAGTAGGATTCATTATAAATAAAAAGTGGAAGAACAATATTGTGGAGATTGATGGTGTATCAGACAGAGTGGCAAGATTAGTTATACAACTTAATAGCAGATATCAAATGCAGATAATTCAGGTTTATGCCCCAACAAGTTCTCACAGTGATGAAGTAGTAGAAGATTTTTATATGGATGTACAAAAGGCTTTTGATCAGAGTAAACAACATTTTAAAATTGTTATGGGAGATTTTAATGCTAGAATTGGTAAACAAATGAAAGATGAAAGTGTTGTAGGTAATTTTGGTTATGGTAATAGAAATGAGAGAGGACATAGACTTGTGGAGTTTGCAGAGAAGGAAAAATTTTATATTATGAATTCTTTTTTTGAGAAAAATGTTAGAAGGAAATGGACATGGAAGCATCCAAATGAAGGTACAGCAGAATTGGATTATATTTTGACTAACAGGAAATACATATTTCAAGATTGTAATGTTCTTAATAAATTTAATACAGGAAGTGATCATCGATTAGTAAGGGGTAAGATACATGTTAATGTAAAACTAGAGAGACAAAAATTATTAAGAAAAACTATATTTACAGTTGATATTTCTAATCTTCAGAAACATTTCTAATGAATTTAAATTAGAACTTACAAATCGGTTTCAAGTATTAGTAGATTTTGAACATAATTCAGATTTGAATGAAATTAATATGAAAATAACTGATACACTTTTAAAAACTGCAACAAAGATAGCTGGTAGAAAAAAGCAGCAATTGACTAATAAAATTTCTACTGAGACTAGAGAACTTATGAAGAAAAGAAGGAATATGAAGATATGCAAGAATGATGCATTAAAAAGAATTGAATATCTCGAATTTTGTAAAATGGTGCGGAAAAGAGTTGAAAATGATATAAGAAAGTATAACTGTGAACTAGCAAGAAAAGCTGTAGAAGAAAATAAAAGTCTTAAGAATGTAAAACAACATTTTGGTATTGGTAGGAAATTTATATCTGCAATAAGGAAAAAAGATGGAATTATTACTAAAAAGAGGGATGACATTATGAAATTGGTAGAAGATTTTTATCAAGAATTATATAGTAATAAAGAACAAGTACCTCCTATATCTATTACATCTTCCGAATTGCCCAGAATTTTAAATGAAGAAGTGAGAAATGCAATTAAATGTATGAAAAAAGGAAAGGCTCCAGGTAATGATGGAATTATAATTGATATATTAAAAGAAGCAGGTGAAGAAACAGAAAAAATATTAGCAAAGTTATATACCAAATGTCTAAATGATAAAGATGTACCGGATGATTGGAAGAATGCAGTAATAATATTAATATTTAAAAAAGGTGATAAAGAAGATATTAGAAATTACAGACCTATCAGTTTTATATAAAATTTTTACCAAGATAATTACAACTCGTCTACAGAGAACCTTGGATTTTCACCAACCAAGAGAACAAGCTGGATTTAAAAGTGGTTTTAGTACAGTAGATCATATTCAAGTATTGAGAGAAGTTATAGAAAGGACAAATGAATATGAGTTGTCATTATGTTTTGGATTTGTAGATTATGAAAAGGCATTTGATTCTATAAACATTTCTTCAGTGATTAAAGCATTGGATCATCAAGGTATAGATCCAGGATATTGTCATATTTTAAAGAATATTTATAAAAATGCAACAGCAACAATTAGATTACATAATGATACTGGGAAAGTCAACATTGAGAAAGGTGTAAGACAAGGTGACTCCATATCTCCAAAACTTTTTACAGCAGTGCTGCAAGAAGTATTTTGTGGATTAAAATGGGAAACTAAAGGAGTGAAAGTAAATGGAGATTATTTAAGTCATTTAGATTTCGCAGATGATGTAGTTGTTTTTGCAAATAATGCTTCCGAGCTGCAGGAAATGTTGCAGGAGTTATCAGATGAAAGTAGGAAAGTAGGACTAAAGATAAATGTTAAAAAGACTAAAGTAATGTTTAATCGATTTGCTCAAAATATGAAAATAAAGATTGATTATGATGAATTAGAAGAAGTTAAGAGTTACAAATACCTTGGTCAGATTATTAATACAGATGGAAACATAATAGAGGAAATTAATCATAGAATTAAACTTGGTTGGAGTGCTTTTGGTAGAAATAACTTGATATTAAAAGGAAATATGCCTATGTGTTTGAAAAGAAAGGTTTTTAACAAATGTGTTTTACCAGTTCTTACTTATGGATCTGAGACTTGGACACTTAATAGAAGAGCAATACAGAGACTTCAGACCACTCAAAGAAGTATAAAGAGATGCTTCTTGGGAGTAACAAGAAGGGATCGAAAACACAGAGAACAAAGAGGTATTACTGACCTCATTGAAAAATTAAAAGACTGGAGTTGGGTTGGACATATTGCTACAAGAGATGATAATAGATGGACAATTGAAATCTTAAACTGGATTCCAAGAGATTGTAAAAAACCCAGAAAGTGATCACATTTGAGATGGATGAAATAAGAAAGTATGTAGGGGTGATGTGGAGAGGAGAAGCTAAAGATCGGAGAAGATGGATTAAACTTGGAGAGACCTTCATCCTGCAGTGGATTGATAATGAATGATAATGATGAATAAGTGTAATATTTGTTTAATCTTGAAAAAAAATAATAATAATTTTTTAGTTTTAAATTGAGATTTAAGATTTGTTATATATTAGTTATTTTTTCAAAACATTTACTAAACAAACTTTTTTAAAAAGAAAAAAAAGAAACAGGAAGTGAATATGGTAAACATCAGTACTATAAATATTCTCTTGTTTTTATTTCATGGAAGCTGTATAAATAAAGTGAATTAATTATTTGGAAAAATGCCAAAAATATCTAAACTAAATATATGATATATGTAACCTAATATATTGTAATTTTTAATATTGGGGGGGGGGGGTATATAATTTGCTTGAAATTTAATGGATTTATTACATTGAACTATGGAAGCAGGCATTATTTATTGTTTACAATGTAATATTTACAGTGGAAAGTGTTATTTGGCAGTTCCTGCATTGAATTGTATCACAAATTATCAAATGTTTGATTATAAATGTTAACATTTTATTTTGGTTTTCAAAATTTTTATATTGTTAATTCTATTAAGAAACTTTATCTATATTTTGAATGCTATATTAGACATGCAATTTTAAAATCTTTGGTAAAATAAATCTGATTGCAGAAGAATTGCAGCTTGTTAAAATTTTGTCATTTTATTATTTTATACTTCACAGTTTATTAGTATGATTCCCCATTTTAGCTATTGTTTTAAAGGCTTTTTTTTTTGTTATTAATTCTTGCATTTTTAAATTTCTATATATCTAGAGTTGACAAAATACTTTTTTTTTTTTGTTAGTTTGTTTTAAATTATTAGTATATTTTGAATAATAAAATTCTGTTTGTTAAATATTTTAGAATGTAAATTCAAAATTTTTCTGGGTAATTAATAGATCTTAATGCTACACATAATAATTATTCTTTGATTTCTCGTGGTATGACAGATAAAATAAGAAAATTTATAACATCCCAAATTTTGTTCTTCACTAACATTGCTTAGAAAAAGGTAACATTAAAAATAGTAATATCTTTTATTTATATATATATAGGATACAAATTAATGGTCGTTGGGTTTAATGCAGGTCTTATAAACTCGATCTAAAAATAAAAGTATTTTTAGATGATTTTGAAAGTAATGTAGATTCATTGATAAATTTTAAATTATCATTGAACTACTTTCATATAGTATTCATAGGATTATCTGAAATATGTCTCATTTTAGAAAATTATAATCATGTAACCAACAAGACACCACATTGCTATTCATTTCAAATTCTTTTTTCAGTACTTCTGACATCTCGTGTAAATTTAGTAATCATATAATAATGCTTAATAAATCCTTTTTCAGTATTATCCAATCCTAATATCCTCAGACTAGTTTATAGGTTATGGTTATCAATGAGGAGCTTTTTAGATTTTTTTAAATAGTGCACTTAGATCTTTTTAGATTCAATGTAATTTTTTTTCTAACAGCCTTTTTTTTTTTTTACTGATTGTTATACTATCAAACTCATTACCACTTGGAAAAACTTATTAATTTTTTTAGTCTAGAGTTATTTTCCTGTATAGTTCTGAAGCTGGTAAAGTTTTTATATATTATGATGACTTTAGTTTTTTTATAACCATAGGCATTTTATTCTTTGGCGAAAATTGGTACAAAACCATGATATCGCATTCTTAACCTTACACATTACTATATACTTGAAATTTTTTTAATCTATATTTATATTTTCTTTAGTTATCTAAATGTTACTAAAGTACTAAATATATTATGTAAAACGTTATTCAAATCATCTAGCCCATTCTTTAAAAAATTATAGTATTTGTCTTATTACAGTTGTTGTTAAAATATTGATCCTGCTAATTAATATTTTCTTTAATTTTTAAAATATATATTATAAGAATAAATTAATTATGGTTGTTAAAAAAAATTGTCAAAGCATTTTAGAGTAAGCTAAATTGAAATTGTTTACATAAGACTGCATTTTAATTATTAAGCTTGAATTTAAATTTATATCAAATGCTTTTATATTAACTTGTCCTGTCTGTGTTTCTGTCAGGATGTCCACATTTTTGATTTTTTAACAATTAAAAAAAATCTGGTTCCTGATTAGAATTTGAACTCACAACCTTACTTTTCCCAGGAAAAGTCCTTAATAACTGAGCCAACAGTAATATCTCATTTATAGAGTAAACTTTGGTTAAGATTAATTCACTTAATTAAAATTAAATATTTCCAATTAACATCTGAATTATTCTTCTGAATTAATTAATATTTCATAAATATTTTGTAAAAAAAAAAATAATATGTAAAAAAAAGTTCCAATTAACATCTGAATTATTCTTCTGAATTAATTAATATTTCATAAATATTTTGTTAAAAAAAATAATATGTAAAAAAAGATTAGGGAAATATATATATTTTTCATTTTCTAAATTCAAAATGAATACAACTGTGATGTGATGCACTATGGCTTCTCCTTTCTCAGAGGCTGGAATCTCTTAGCTACTATGCTCAGAGAAATCTGTCAGCCACCTTACCCTTTCTTTCCATTTCCCACCCTAAGTTTTTCCCATATTCTTCTCTATCCTGCTCCATCCCCCATCTCCACAACATTATTTTGACCACTCTATGGCCTCTATATCTAACCCCCCCTTTACCTTTTCCAAATCCAGTATAAAAACCAAGCCACTTTCTGTATAATCACTTTGTTTATATTTATTCTTCCACAACTTCATTATTTATACCTTTTCTGCTTATAAGCATTTACATTCAATTAGCAGATGCCTAGTATTTTCCATGCTTTTCTTACGTAACTTGCATACTAAATCTCCCACATTTCTCCATTTATGTGTATATTTCCTTGTTGCTAACGATACTGTCCGAGCCTTAAACAGTAAACTACTTTCCTTGCTATTATCATAAATTAACTCCCATCCAATATTCTGTTTACTTCTATATATATATTTGAAACTCTTTACTCTTCATACTAGTTCTCCATCTTTGCAACTTCCTATTTTTTATTAATGCATCTATTCGTCTGTTCAATTCCTTGCCACTATAGCACTCAACAATTCTAACACAATCATCCTATCTTTTGTAGAAGTATACTGACATAAAGTCTTTATCCAAATCTTCTGCATACCGTACTACTTTATCACCCATCTTGTTGACTGTCCTTTACTCGTAACTCAATTAAATACTATTTTGGCTATTCGGTTATTATCCATAAATTGCAATCTACTGAATATTTTTATTTTGCTTTTTGCTTCTCTTGTATAAAAACTTGACCACTCCATTTCTTCTTGAATTGTCTTGTTTGCCGTCCACACCTCTGCATCTAATGCATGTTTTCCTACTTCTCTGTACTTTTTCTAATTAATCTAACACCCTTTACTAACACATCGTTACCATAAGTTATCCTAATTCCTACCATTCTCATACAATTTTAGCTACATCATATTTATTATATGATAACACTGTTAATTTCTTTATTAGTCCCTTTCTTTTCTTTGCTTCATTTATCAATTTTTTTCTCCCATTCATCCAAGCAATTTCTTGGGTTACTTAGCACGATTATCAAATAGTTATACTTATTTACCACATTTAATTTTTATATCCCCCACAAAAAATTCTTTTTTTTTCCCACAGTATTTATCGCCATTACTTTTGATTTTTCTTCACTAAATTTAATCCCCCTTTCTTTACCCATCCTTGCATATGTCTTCAGCATAACTTCCACATCTGCCCTACTTTCTGTGCTTAAGAACATATCAGCAAATAAAAGACCTGATAATATATATATATATTTCATTGTTATCTATTAATGATATCTCTACCCCTCTTTCTAGTCTTTCTATTGCTCTCTTCATTTCTCTCAAATATTACAAAAACAAATTTACTAAACTTAACCCACAATCTATTTTTATTTACTCTATCATATGCCTTTTCTATATCTATAAAGATTATATATAACTGTTTACCTGTATTCCTACTCATATCTATAAATTGTGTGATTACAAATAAACTATCTCCTATATGCCTATCCGATCGAAAATCTCCTTGCATTTCTCTCACTATTATTTTTTTTCATCTATTTTGTCACTGTTCTAGCCAACACATATGCAAAAACTATAATTGTTTAACTTTCTATGATTCTTACCATTAAATAATAGCCTTACTCTTGTAGTACTCCAGCTATCTGAAAATTCTCTCTTATATGCCATCTTATTAAAACAAGCTAAATAGATTTAATTTTATTTTATTTCCTAAATTCATCACCATCTCTGCTGTCTATCCATCTAAACCTCTTGCCTTTCCACTTTTCAATTTTCTCCCCCTCATTTCAATTCATTTTCTGTAAATCTAATATTACCATTACTATATGCCCTCCTTTCAATTCATTTTCTGTAAATCTAATATTTCTATTACTATATGCTTTTATGTTTGTTATCACTCTGTCCTTCACATCTGACATCTTTTCTAGAGCTACATTCTATTCCCTCATCATCTAGTAATACTATTTCTCCCCATTAATATATTTACAAAATTTTTTACTCCCATCTTTTCCACTTTTATTAATATCCAATAATTTCCTTTTTAATTTCATTCTTACTCCATAATTATCTATTTCGGCCAACTTTTTTAAAAATATTTTTTCACTTTTTTTTTAATAGCACATTTATATTCTCTGCATGCATTTTTTTCTCTCTTTTACACTTTTACTAATTGTCAGTTTTCTATTACTTTTATTCTTCTGAATATTTTCACCTAAAATCCTATTTGCCATTTCACCACACCAGTCCTTATATTCATCCCCAAGAAACTTCCATGATTTCTTGTTTTGATTTTATATTCTAACTTATTCTTATCATTTTTTCTCCATTCACATCTTTCACTATCCTTTCTACTTTTATTACTATTTTCCATCACATTACTAACTATTTCTATTATAAAGAAATTATGATCACTATTGCATCCTCTCTCTTCATTATGAAACACTTTAATTTTTCGTACTTTATTCATCCTTTCTTTTGTTACTGGACCATGTGTATTGTTCCTCATAAATATTTTTTTAAATTCCAATGTTCAAATTCACTCTGACAAAAAATTTTCAAAAGGTATTCATTGTTGCTATTTACGTCAATTTTTTCAATATGCCCATTCATATCCCCTATAATCATTACCCCCCTCTTTCTTGACACTGTATATTCTTAACTAGACATTCATATATGCTAATGTTCCACTCCATTTTAGTTTCACTATCTCCAGTGATCATATACACTATAGCCACCATCCATTCTTGTCTTCCTAATCTTATGTCAGACTACAAATGTTTTTGACACTTGACAGTATTTAAATTTTTTTTTTTTTGACATATCTTCTATACCACCATCTTTTTTTTTTTCTATTTATATCCTGCCATACCAAGTCTTTTAATGTAGGTTCTTCTCTTAGATGTGTTTCTACTACTACTAATACCTCAAGCTCTTAGTTTTTAATTGCTTTAAATTCTAATCACTTTTCTGTTCTCCTACCATCTTGCAGATTCAAATATCTAATTTTAACAAGTTCTTCTTTTCTTACTACCCTTTTATGAATTCTTTTGATTCTTCTCTATTACATTTGTAATTAGCTTGTTTATCATTAGTTTTACAGACCCATTCCCACATCTACATTTATATCTAAATCAGCTACTCTGTTTATTTCTTACATCCTGTCCATTCTTAACCTTCTTTTTGATAATACTGCAACTTAAAACCCTACCTCATTATAAGTTTCCTGAACTATAATATTTTTTATAAATTAACTCCCCTAATACTTCACTTCTTTGTTTTGCTGAGTGTGATCCATCTTTACTATATAACTCATTTTTACTAATAAAACAATCCCACACATTTACAAACATAACATTATTTCTCTCTCTCAGTCAAGTGTTGGTGGCCTAGTGGTTAGCTTAGTTGCCTTCCAAGCAGTTGGCCCGGATTCGCTTCCCAGTCAACGCATTTGACATAGGGGGGAAAAAAACATTATTTCTCTCGCATAATATTTTCAATCTCATTTCTAAAACACTCCCTATCTAACATATATTGGTGAATCTTGGTAGTAATCAAACTATTTCTACTCTTCCTTTAATCTTAAATTATTAATGAATTCTTTGTATTCATTCATTATTCTCTCCGAAGGCTTTGACAAATTATTTACCCCTACCATAACAAACATCTCTACTTGTTTCTTTACCTTATTTATAACATCCCTAAGTCTAGCTCCAGGCAAATATACTCTATCTATTTCTATTTCCCTTGCAATTACATCTTCACATCCTCTAGTTAGTGAGTCTCCTACCATCAATACTGTCTCAGTTTACTTTCCCTACTTCATCCGTAACATTCTCTTCCACTTTCTGGACTATTTCTTCCTTATTGTTTCTTTTCATTAATTTTTCAATCTGCTCACACTTCATCTCTAGTGATTTTAATTTTACTTCTACATCATTAACATCTTCCTCTATCTTATTTATTCTTTGACTATCTCCATTGCACTACTTATTTTATCATCCATATATCTCTTGTTACTTCGCTAAATACATACTCTATTCTATCTTCCTTAACTATATTTTCCTCCATTTCTCTGACTTTTTTTTAAAACTATCTACACTTAGCAAACATTTTTTTATCTCATTTATAAATGATCTACATAACCATGCACCCTGTTACATCTATCCTAGTCTTATTTAAGCATTTCAAATGAAAAACCTTATCACTTACTGTCAAAATCATTTAAAAAAATAATAAGATCCATGAAAATTATTTTATTTAAATTGAAATTGTTTGATATATAACAAAACTAAAATATTTTTTTAAAATAATGTTTTATATAAATAGTCCACTAAAAATAACAAAAGTAATAATCTATTTTATAAAAGCATTTGAGACTCAAATAAATCATAAAAAAAAATTCAAATGCTCATGAAATGGATTATTACTTTATTTTTTTACTTTTTAGTAGGCTATTTACATAAAAGCATTATTTTTTTAAAAATATTTTTTTAAATATTTTATTTTTAAAGAAGTAGTTAAGTTTTTTTTTTTAAAAAAAAAATATTGTTAGACATATTAAGGATATTTTTGAATGAAATCTTTTTTTAAAATATTAGATTATAACAACATTGTTTATTAAAGTACTGATTGCTTAAAATTATAAATAATGCCATAATAAATTACTCATATCTGTTTGCATCATCACATAACTAATTGTTAAATTAATTTTAAACTGTTTTGCATAGACTTTGAAATTTTATATCACATCTTATATTTTAAAATACTGAGTGTATATTATTTTTCTCAAATTTTAAGTTTTTATTATAAATAAGAAAACTGCTTAATTACACTTTAATATAAACTGGATATTTTTATGTAAATATTTATCATCAGAACTGTATGATTTTTCTGAAGCAGTTTCAGTCTCAAAATAATTTGCCTCACACTGTAATTATAATACATTAAAGAATGAAAAATCTGCCATTATGCTATACTATTCTGTTTGCTTGGATCAGCAAGGTGTAAAGATGCATAATCTTGCTATATGTTAGAAATTTTTAAACTGTGTAGATTATTGTACTTGCAGTTTATATTGATGTTTTTTTCATGTTCAGTGAATAATATATTAATAGCTTAATTTTATTCCTAAGCAGACAATATCAATCATTTAGATGAATTAATTGCATAAGAGTACTTTTTTTGCTAGTTATTTAGTACTTTTTTTTAACTATAGAATGAATAGTATTATATATATGTATTAGATTGTCTATGAATTAATCTTTTTGATTTATTCATTCTTATTAAGGCAGTTACTAATAAATTTTAGGCAAATATTATTGATAACATAATGAATGTATTTTTCAATCCTTAATGTGTGTTGTTGTTTTTTTGGCTGAAAAATATTTTTATTCATTTGAAATTCTTGTTTCTTTTTACATTATTATTGTTTCTTTTTACATTATTTTAGAATCATGAGTAATTTGATTTCAGGAAACTTTTGAAACCAGAAAACAGTCTTATTTGTTTTAAGAACAAATTATTTTTTAAATTTTGAAGTGCTCTGAAACAAATCAGTATATTATTTGAAGTAAATTTCTATCAACACATGGTTTGGAAAGTAATCACTTTTCTTAACAATTTTTGATTTAATGCTGTTTACCTGCAAAGTATATTGTCATTTTCATTATCTGCTAAAAGGCATTTGACCAACCAAATTAAGACATATTCTCAAAGCTTATTCAAATCAGTCGATCCCTCCCCTTATCATGTTTATTCACTATAGTTCACTTTATGCTCTTTAGAATTTTATTGAAGAAAATTGCAATTGATTGTCTATATACATTTGAAATGAAGATTGAAAATTAAAAAATTAAATTTTTGACATTGCCCAAAAAGAATAAATAACAGGTGGGGAAAGGGTGTCATTAAAGAATAATATGCAATTAATTAATTTGTATCTGTTAACTCTCTTTATAATAAGGGGTGGGAAAAACTGTAATGTAGGTATAGAAAACATACATTCACAGGTGCACTGTCATAAAGTTTCTTAGGATTTTGCAGTCAGTAAATGAGTTGAGGCATGTACAGAACAATGTTCAACCCCCCACCCCCATTTTTGAATTAATGAACTCTGCAATATAATGTTCTGCTGCTTTTGCATTATAATTTTATGAAGACTTAACTCTGAATGGAATTAAAGTGAAAATTTTATTGAGTTGGTAGATTTATAGAATTTTTTATAATTTGAATTTATGAGGGAGAAATATGATTCTTAAAAAAAAAAAATTCCTTTTTATTTTACTTTAAGTTTAACCTTTTTTAATTAAATCTGAATATTTATGAATTTTTTTTTAAATATAATTTGATTTTGGCATTATATTATTCTTACTAAATATTCTCATCTGTTGCTAAGGCTTTTCTATCTTGGTTGAATGATGATAATAATTGTTTTGCTTCTATATAATTCTCTAAATTCTGCTATGCTCTTCATTTCTAAATAGTAAAATCATTAAAAAAATTTAAGTTTTAAAGATAAAATATAAATATCTTTAATTACATAATTCATTAAAAAATCCAATTAATCAAGAACAAATTCTCATTTATAGAAATCTAATAAGATAATATTTAAGAGTTTTCTTTTCCCCATTGTTTTGAAACATTTCTACATATTTTTTAACTTTTTAAAAAATTACGTTTTTAATAATTAAAAATAAATAAATGAAAACATTCTAAACAATTTCAGAAAATTCTAAAATATTTCAGAATATGTTAATTTCTACATGAGTTATTGGTAATCAATCCATCAAAATGTAGGAATAGATGACAAAATAGGTTATCTTAAGTTTTTTTTTTTTTTTTTTAATGACATTTAATGTGAAGAGAAAAATAAACTTTGAGACATATAATTAAAGAAGTAAAATATACTAAAACATTTAAAGTTAAACAAGTGTATGAATATAAATATTGTTTGACTACGCATATAAAAAATACTTCATATATGAAAACCATTATAGAATTCAGAGAATAATGAATATAGAAGCAAAACACTGTTAATTATCCACCACACTAAATCTATAGTTATATATTACACTTATGGCCAGAAATTGCATTGCCAGAAGAAATTTTCCTTGTATTGGAATCAATTATTTCAGTTATCCGTAAAAGCAATTTTATCATATTTCAAAGACTACAGTATTTGTAGAGTTTACAACGATTTTATTTTAAAAAATTAGTAGTTTTAAGCATAAATAAATAGAATAGGTAATGTATTTGATTTGAAATAGAAATCCTACCCTAAGTTCTATCTAGCAAGACGTAAAAAAAAGTATTCAAATGATTGGATTATTATAGATAATGAAACTTGATTTATGTATGCTGTCAATTATAGTAGTGCAAATTCATAACTACAAAAATATAAACTATTTTCTGTGCACGCACACACACACAAATTAAATAATTATATTTTGTAATATATAGGGAAAATGAACTAATAAAAATGTAGCAGCTTTTTATTCTCTTCTAAAATTTCAAAAGAAAACAAAAAAGTTGTAAATATATATGATTAGCATGTGTACAATATGTTGTTTGGGGGGGGGGGCAGACTATGAAATCAATTAAAACTATTTATTATGTATGCTTAACATTATTATTACTTTCATTACAATGAAAAAACTTTTAATACTATATGCATTTAAATACAAGTAGAATACCATTAATCTAAAAACTATTATCAAAACCAATTTTCAAAGGTAACGAACATTTTACCGTAAATAAATTAGTTTGTATACGTACTTACAAAATACAAAGGAAAAAAACACATTTAGTAAATATCTATAGATCAATAAGCAGTGAGCTGACTAGGTTTTTTTTTCCTTTGCAGCATTTGGGTTTACAAAGAAGAGCTAAAAAATCTATTCTTGGAATCTAAAAAATTCATAAAATCTGATTTAAAAACACTTAGTAGCAAGAATTTTGAATTAATGAAGCTTTACCTGTATTTTTTTTACCATATTCAATTTATATAAAATTACAGTGAAATTATCTTTATAGGCAATCCATCATTTGCATATTTCAAACTAGAAATTGAATCTATTAGAAATTTTAGCTGATGAGTGTAGCTTAGTATTAAAATTAGTATTTTAAATTCTGATATGAATATTGGCATTTTCCAGCTGTTTTCTTAACTATTTGATTCTTAAAATTTTTATTTATTTCATTCAGTTTAAACTTTATTTTAGATTCTATTCACTATTTGAAGTAATTAATATTAATCGATGTATGTGATTAGCAGATAATTTCTAAATTTAGCATGCAGTAATTAATTGCCACAATTAATAAAGCTAGAATTATGAGAAATATTGATAAGAATGAAATTAGGATAGATTAATTGTGGGATAATCAAAGTTATAAGGTTGTACTGAGATGAAATCAATAATGCCAGTCTAGTATTTTCATATTATCCTTAGGCTGACTTTTGGATAGATGATTTAATAATTTGATTTACATTTCTAGAATAGTTTATTTTGTTTAAGCATATTAAAATATAATAAATTCATGTAACATGTATAAAGTTTAGTTACCGTGATCATTATTGTTATCCAGCATATGTTGTAACTTGTTGAATTATTGAAGAGATTAATCTTATAAATATACACATTCTAATTTGCTTACATTGTTATAATCATAGCAGTTATCTTATACCATTTCATTTGTCATACAGTAGTGATTAATGAAATCATTTTAACTGCTTTCTAGTCACTTCTATTTAAAGCATATTAATGTGTAGCCAGGGATAATTGAGTATATTTTTAGTAGACTGTCCTTAATCTTGCATAAATCACTACTATTTATATACCTCTATTAATTAAATATCTTTAATTGTACCTTCATTCATAGCAGTATGATTTGAATACATTTTTTGTAAAATATTGATTTATTGTTTGTCAATGCAAAATTTATTTTGATTTATTTTTGTTATCTCTATATGCTTAGATTTTATATATATATGACATCTTTAAATACAAGTCATATATATGAGGGATCAGAGTGAGTTGAAGTCAACATGGGTATAGTAATAATATTGGCATCAACGAGATCTTTGAGCATTTCATCAACAGATTTTTAATGATATGGATAGCTGAAGAGTTGGAGGGTGGAGAAGATTGAATTCTGTCCATTAAAGTTTGCGGATTTGCTATCTTAAATATAAACTGAGCACTTATTATATATATGTGTGGGAGATGACTGCTGATTCAACATGAAATACGTTTATTGGAGATCATTAATCTTTTTCACTTGTATGTAGTCATATGCATCGGTTGTATAAGATTGAGTAAATAGATGTAGGGAGCTTGAAAGTCTGAGTTCAAGTCACTTCTAAAACACATCTTTAAAAATGTGTTTTTTTTCATATTCTGATCTAATAGTATTTGTATTTTCTTTTTTTTTTTTTTTTGTAATTTTAGGATGATGAAAAGTTTCTAAGTGAATTATTTGCACAATTAACAGATGAAGCAACAGACGATGATAAAAGAAGAGATCTGGTTTTATTCCTTAAAGAATTCTGTACATTTTCTCAAACATTACAGCCATTAACGAGAGAAGCTTTTTTTAAGGTAATTTTTGAGCTTTTATTATATATATATATACACACACGCAGGGATTAGATAAACAATAATTTTTTGTATTTTATATAAGATGGAATTATATAATACTTTTTTACAGAGAAAGGTTAAAATTTTCTGAGTATTATTGGTAGAAGATATTATTCATTGTTCAAAAATGATCCACAAAGTCTCGGTCGTGTTCAAATCTAATGATTAGTATAGTCATAAGAAAAATGTAACTTCATTCTTGTTATCAGCAAAATATTTGTCTTTATTTGCTGAGAGTATTAATCTTGGAACATGAAAATATTTGGTAACAGTGGAAACAGAATAAACATAGTGAGTATATAGAAAATGTCTTGATGTTACCCATATTTGGAAGAAAGTAATCTGTAAGCACAAACCTTGCCTATGATTAGACAAAATATGTCATACCATATAACATGCTTTCAGTTTTCCGTTACATGTATATTTGAAAATATTGACTTACAAGTTGCACTTCAGCCAAAAATAATCTGCTTGCATTATTATGATGGGATGTTCTTATAGTCTAACATTCAATAGTGTGTTGAGCTTTGTGGCATTTGTTCTGCTTTATTCTTCAATTATATTTTTTATAATGTTAATCATTATTTTTTTATCATCAATCTATCTAACAGTTTTTGTTTTTGGATCTTAAAATGTTTTGGAATCAGAAATATCATTAATTTGATTGCTTTTAATCATAGTTCTAACATTATTTCTCACATGCATATGAAACTGATGTTTAATGTGTGATTGATATTTCTTACCATCTCTGAAAAGGCTCTGTCCATAAAATAAAAAAATAAAATATCGGTAAGAAATATTCCTGCTATATATGTTTGTCTTTGAATCTGAGGTAATATTAGTAAAGAAATCTAGTTACTATTAACTAACAAATCGATAGACATTTAAGTAATATTTCAAGCACTTTTCATGTTTTTAATATTTTAAATGTTGTATAGATTTGTCTGCACACAGTCAATATACTCAAAGTTTGTTAAATATTTTAGAATTATATACTTTATTATCTAATAAATAATGTTAAAGATTATTGTAATTTAGAATTACTGTAGAATGTAATAAAATTTATGAGATGTGATTTTTGTAAAATTTTAATGATAAAAATCAAGTTAAATTAGGAAAGCAAAATGGAAGATTCAAGAACAATAAAACTATTAAATGTCTGAGAGAGCAGAGAGAATCAGTTGTGTTTCTGATGTCAACAAAAAATATTTTCCATAAAAAGGTTGACCATGAAAAAATCCTACAATAAAAATAGGAATGGAAGATTACTGATTTTATAAAAAAGATAAATATATAGATGATGAGAATACTTTTAGCGTTCTAACAATGGATGTTGAAGAGTATAATTCTTGTGCAGATCCATTAGAAAACAATTGATTCAGACCATCAAATATCTGAAAGCCTAGGCCCTAAGGTTAGATGATTTAATTTCAGAAGCACTAATAAAAAGATTTGAAATGAAAATGTTTTCATAGTTGCAAGAATGCATTCTGATTAATCTTCTAACAAAAAAAAAGTAATTTCCAGTGTGAAAATTAATAATAAACTAGTCTGTTAGCTGTGCCTAATAAAATTTTGAACCACATAATTTTAGAGATTATTAAGGTTGACATACTATCTTGTACATATAATAACAACATTCCACTCTTCTTACACTTTAAAGCAAAATATATTGATTTATTCTTTACAGTTTCAACTGTTCTTAGCAGTCTTTGTCAGATTACAAAATTTAAACATTATATCAATACAACCATATTTCATACATATATCTATTATAATCTTACAATTTTATCAACTTAATTATCAACATCACTTTATTCATTAAATTTACTATTAAACCATCAAACATCACATGATCACCATCTCTATACTAGCACATAATTTGTTGTAAACAAAGGCAAAACTCCCCATACAGTAGTGCCACCCTGTGCCAAACAGAGCAATCAATGGATGCCAGAAGGCTTGTGCATAAAATCCCTATCTAGTGCCTACTCATCCAATATCCCCAGACTAGTTTCTGGCTTGTGGCCATCATCAGTGAGGAGCCTTGGATCTGAGAGCACTGCACCTAGATCTTAGGATCCAATGCAACCCTCCAGCAGCCACCTTTTAACTCTACTTTACTACAAAACTATGAGAATGAAATTGAAAACATTGTTAATATCTTCAATCTAAGCTCGATAGCTTATATAGTCATATCGGGCCGGAACTCAATTCAGCACCCATACATTTTGGTGTCTTTGGCTCTTAAACAACCATAGCCACCACTATCCTATTAGGCAGGATTGGTGTTAAACCATCAAACATCACATGATCACCATCTCTATACTAGCACATAATTTGTTGTAAACAAAGGCAAAACTCCCCATACAGTAGTGCCACCCTGTGCCAAACAGAGCAATCAATGGATGCCAGAAGGCTTGTGCATAAAATCCCTATCTAGTGCCTACTCATCCAATATCTTCAGACTAGTTTCTGGCTTGTGGCCATCATCAGTGAGGAGCCTTGGATCTGAGAGCACTGCACCTAGATCTTAGGATCCAATGCAACCCTCCAGCAGCCACTTTTTAACTCTACTTTACTACAAAACTATGAGAATGAAATTGAAAACATTGTTAATATCTTCAATCTAAGCTCAATAGCTTATATAGTTTTTTAAATTTATTATTCTATAACTTTTAACTTTTTAATTCTATTTTATCCTTTATTTTTCTTATTTATTTTTATTCTTAATTATTATCATATTTATATTTATTCACACATTAATATTATATTAGTATAAGTGTAAGTTTATAAATCAAATACAAATATCCAGAATCATACAAATGTTAGATATAGTTTTAAAAAAACACATGAAAAATGGCAAATGGAAAGATATGGGACAACTTAACGTTGTACTAAAAATGATAAAACTTTGGATTAACAATAAGATGAATAATAAAGTGATAGAAAATGAAAAATGTAAATACTGAAACAGGTGAATTGAAACTTATGATAGACAATGTAAGAAAAATATGTTTCTGAACAAAATAGTGAAATGAATGAATTACTAAGGAATTGTAGATTTGAATAAAAAGTGGATGGAAAAGCAGAGTTTTCAAGAATAATAATTGAATCAAAGAATATTAAGCTATAGCTAGAAGTGTAAATATATTGAAATATTGGGAAGAGCATTAAAATGATTTGCATTATAAAGAAAGAATGTGAAATAGATAAAGGGAAAATAAATGGTACAATAATAGAAAATGAAATTATAAATGCTATAACTGAAATAAAGTCTAACAAATGACTGAGAATTGAAGAAATTTTAAAAGCTATGAAGAAGAATATGGTTTAGCAGAATTAATGCTTGTAATTTAATTTATGATTTTGGAGAGATGCAGATTTTTTTTTTCATAGCAGCCATAATTATTTCAGAGAAAAAAATCTAATATCGTAATTTCGGTAGCAAGTTTTTTAATATTGTATGCTGCTAAACTAATTGGTTGAGGATATTGATTGTATATTTATAAGAAGTTAAATAAATTGATGTCTGAAGAGCACTTTGGATTTAGAAACTGTAGATATGCTAAATAGGGCTGAATATTGTGGCTAAGGTAAGTAAAAAGAAATTAATATTTGTTATATATCTTGGAAAAGCAATTGGTAGTAAGAATTGGATTATTTTGTTGGCTACTTTGAAGAATATTGTAGATTGGAAAGAGAAATGATTGACTATTAGGTAAACTTACGTGAATCAAATGATTTTTTTTTTTTTTATAAGATTAAATAATCTGTTTTAAATTAGATAGATATCGCTAATGATATTAATCTACTGTTTTATTAGATCAACTACTGAATAAACTGTTTTGAGGAGGATGGAGTTAGCATTGGAATAAAAAAGTTTGGTACTTTAGGATTTGTACTGCCATGTAATTGTCTAGCCATAAGTATTCTAACTTTGCAAATGCATTTTCATTGCTTGCGAAGTATCACTTTAGGTTTAGCAAACATTGTATTTAAAAAATGAGTTTTTGAATTCAAGTTAATTTTAAAAAATTATGAATACAATGTAAATGAAAGATTTGAATTAAATAAACTGAATGTCGAAAATTGCTTTTGTTTATTAATTTTTTTATCCAAAACATCTTTTATTTATATCATATTCATAATAATTTCTTAAAATTCAAAAGCTCATTTTTTTAAAAATAAAGTTTGCTAATCTTTAAAAAATAACAAATCTAAAGTGTTAGAATAATCTGCAAAGTTAGGATAATTATTGTTAGATTATTAGGCCACAACAGCACTAATCACTTAAATATCGAAAGTTTTTATTATATCAGATATAATGAGATTGGTTTTAACTAAATTGAAATTTATAGAAAGTTTAAAATAAAAATGAATACATTTATTTAAAAACAATGATTATAAGTAGAGATGATAAGATTAATAAAAAAAAAATCAAATCAGATGTCACATGACCTAATTTAATAAGCTTGTATTTACAAATGTTATATATAGAGCTCGCAAAATAAGCTCTTAACAAGCTTTGCAGAATATGGATTGGAAGACATATCGATGTCTGAAAATTTCAGATTTTCTACTTGATAGTTATACATTAGATAAAGTGCTGGGCTTGTCCTAGTATTTTTAATCTAATGCTTGAATAACTTAGCACCTCACTGACAACGCCAGTAGCAGAAGCTGGTCTGGGGTTGGGGATATTCTGCAAAGTTTGTTAAGAGCTTATTTTGCGAGCTCTATATATAACATGATAAGATTAAATATGATAATTAGGCAGAAAGCATTAAGTAGGACACTGTAAAATTTTAAATATATGCATAGTTAACAAGAGTGACAAATTTCAATGGCTAAAAAATCTTAATGAAGGTAGGAGTTTATATGTGGCTCATTAAAGTTAGGTATTAAATATCATGTTTGCACTATAGCTTTATATGGAGATAGAAGAAAAAACATGAAATTTTTTAGATATAAATTTGAAAACTAAAAGTGAGCAGTTGGAAAAATAGTATTAGCCAAGTTGAGTAAAGTTTAAAAAAATTATATGTTAAAGAAATGAAATGTAAGAGAAGGATCCTTGAGGAGTAATAGAAATAGAAGAAATTCCGGTTACAATATATTTAAAAGTACAACAAATAAGGGCTTTCAGAAGGATGTCAAATTTATACATGCAGAATTAATATGAATAAGTGTGAAGTTTGAAGTGATTGTTCACAGTAGTTTTTCAACATTTTTATTTTGTTGTTTAATTATTCTTTTGAAATTAAATTTACCTTAAATAATACTGATGTTGATGATTGATTGGTTTTTAATTTTATTTCTGTGTATCTGTGTAGAAAAGAAAAAAAAAAAGCTATTATGTTTTCCATACATATTTAATATGATTGTAATTTTTAATTCATCGTAATTTTGATAAATAATGTTTATAAATGTTTTTCAGACTTTATCAAGTTTGGGTATTTTACAAGCTCTAGAAATTACTTTGGTAAGTTTTTATTATAAAAGTTATTGATATGATTGCATTGCTAATAATTAGCCTGAATTTTTGGTATCATTTAAAACATTTTTTAATGAAAATAATTTTCTTTGAAAATAAAAATAGATTTTTTTTTTTTAATTTTATAACTATTAATCAATGTTAGATTCTTTTCATTTTTCAGTAATATTTATTTTGAACATATTTTATCATTATTATTTTTGCTTTACCCACTTGATGGATTGATTGCTTTGCCAAAGACAAGCCCTCAAATTTTTATGTTTTAGAACTGCTACTTTATAAATTTTTAGGAAGAAAACCATTTTAAAATCAAATCTGGAAAGCTTTGATAGGATATAAAGTGAATAGAATTTTGTTTTTGGCATTTTTTTGTATCATTAAATCTGTTTTTTTTTTGTTTTTGAAGAGAAAAACTAACTATGCTTTTGTGTTTATTGTGGTGGTCTTAATTATTGATAATTCATTTTTTTTAATTAATAATTTTAAAAGTTTTGAAATATTAAAATGTTTTTTTATTTGTACACATATATTACCAGTAAAATCAATTACATTATTTTTATTTGTTTTGCTAAAATTTGTGAATATTTTTTTAGTAAATATAATTCATATATATAATTCATTCTCATTTTTTATCATACATTTATGTAATTATTCCTTAGTTTGTAGTTTAATGCCTTTTCAGTTTATGACGGATCTTTTTAAACTTTGCTAAGTGCTTACATGATTTATATTTTGTATTTTTAATTTTCTTATCTTCGAATTTGAACTTGTTTTGGAAATTATTTTCAAAAATGTATATAAATGATATTCATATTTATTTTATTTTTAATATTTGACTACAAGTATAATGTATATACTGAATTTAGATGAGAGGGGATTTGAACACAAACTTTCACGCTCCCTTCAGCTATCCACTCAATCTTATATAATTGATAAACATGACTAGATACATGTGTAAAAGATAAATGATCTCTCAATACACGTATTTCATGCTGAATCAGCACTCATCAATTGATCCAGGTCACCATCTCCAACAAATATATATAATCAGTGCTCAGTTTATATTAAGATATCAAGTCTTCAAACTTTACTGGATAGGTTTCATCTTCTCCAACCTCCAATTCTTCAGCCATCCATATTATTGAAAATCTGATGATGGAATGCTCAAAGCCCTTGTTGATGCCAATATTCATCACGTGACCACCATCTCTTATGTTTGTGTATAACTGTTGTTAAAACAGACAAAACTCACTATACGTATTGCCACACAAAGCAAGCTCGAGTAATCAATGGATGCCAGAAAGCTTGTGCATAAAATCCCCATCTAGTGCCTACTCATCCAATATTCCCAGACTAGTTTCTGGCTTGTGGCCTTCGTCAGTGAGGAGCCTTGGATCTGAGAGCACTGCACCTAGATCTTAGGATCTAATGCAACTCCCCAGCAACCACCTTTTATTTCCATTTAACTACAAAACTATGAGTCTTAAACTGAAAACACTTTAATGTTTCCAATCCAAGCCCATTAGCTTATATAGTCACATGGGTCTGAACCCAATTCAGTACCCATACACTTTGGGGTCTTTAGTTCTTTAATAACCATAGCCACCACTATCCTATTAGGCAGGATTGGTTTTAAGCCAATAAACATCACGTGACCACCATCTCTTATGCTTGTGTATAACTGTTGTTAAAACAGGCAAAACACACTATACATATTGCCACACCCAGCATGTTAGAGCAATCAATGGATGCCAGAAAGCTTGTGCATAAAATCCCCATCTTGTGCCTACTCATCCAATATCCCCAGACTAGTTTTTGGCTCGTTGCCTTCGTCAGTGAGGAGCCTTGGATCTGAGAGCACTGCACCTAGATCTTAGGATCTAATGCAACCCTCCAGCAACCACCTTTTAACTCCATTTCACTACAAAACTATGAGTCTTAAACTGAAAACACCTTAATGTTTTCAATCCAAGCCCATTAGCTTATATAATTATATGGGTCTGAACCCAGTTCAGTACCCATACATTTTGGTGTTTTTGGTTCTTTAATAACCATAGCCACCACTGTCCTATTAGGCAGGATTGATTTTAAGCCAATAAACATCACGTGACCACCATCTCTTATGCTTGTGTATAACTGTTGTTAAAACAGGCAAAACTGCACTATACGTATTGCCACACACGGCAAGCTAGGGTTGCATTAGATCGTAAGATCTAGGTGCAGTACTTTCAGATCCAAGGCTCCTCACTGACAAAAGGCCACAAGCCAGAAACTAGTCTGGGGATATTGGATGAGTAGGCACTAGATGGGGATTTTATGCACAAGCTTTCTGATATCCATTGATTACTCTAGCTTGCTGTGTGTGGCAATATGTATAGTGAGCTTTGCCTGTTTTTGATGCCAATATTGTTATCATAGTCATGTTGACTTTAAAGGCATTCTGATCCCTCATATATAGAATCTTAGTATGTCCATTTAAATATATAGAAGGGTGGGAAGAATTCAGGCTGAATCTAGGGGATTTGAACACAAACTTTCAAATTTCCTCTAGCTATTCATTCCATCTTATATAATCAATATGTTACCACATACATGTGAGAAAGGTAAATGGTCTCCAATATACATATTCTGAACCAGCACTCATCAATTAGTTCAGAAGGAAGCTTGAAAGTCTGTGTTCAAATCCCCTCTAATTACATCTAATGTTCAGCCATACTTGTAATCAAATATTACAGATTCAGCCTGAATTCTGTCTATCCCTCTTCTGTATATTTAAATGGTCATATTAAGGTTCTATATATGAGGGATCAGGGTCACTTAAAATCAACATGGTGTGACAACAATGCTGGCATCAACAAGGACTTTCCAACCGAGGGTGAAGATTTTCTATCTTAATACAATTAAGCACTGATTATATATATGTGTGGAAGATGATATAGACTAACTGATCAGTGCTGGTTCAGCACGAAATATGTATATTGGAGATATTATCTTTTTCTTATGTATGTGGTCATGTGTATTGGTTATACAAGATGGAGTGGATAACTGAAGGGAGCTTGAAAGTCTATTCACATTTCCTCTAATTATTTTTAGAATAATTAATCCTTTTTAATTATTTTTATTTGATATATGAACATTTATTTACTATATATATATGTATTAAATTTTTAAATACATGTGAGTTTGTGCATTTAACTATGTTCTCTTTACATCTATAAGCAGCAGGTAGATTTATTTTTTATTTATTGTTATAAAATGATGAATAAATTCTATAGTATTTCAGGAAAATCGTATGTGTTAAGTGGAGGGTAATTGCGAAGCCTATATATTTAAAAAATTGGAGATAGAAAAATAGAGTTTGAATGATAAGTAAAATTTAGCTTTTCTAGAAATTAGTAAAACTAAGAGGATTTTCAGATAAATATTGAGAGGAGTGTGAAAGTTTAATTATTTGATAGTACACCTGGGTCTCGTTTTACGCGATAGATAGGTTCCTCAGAAAACACGCGCAAAAATAGACGTAACTTACATTGAAAAGGGGGGGATGCGGTCTGTGATTTTTCAAAATTCGCGTAAAAGCAAAGCACCAACGTAAAATTACTTTAAAATTCGCACACAAAAAAAAAAATAAGGAAATAAAATATGACTAATAAAAAATTTAAAATTTGAAAAAAATTGATACAAGACAAACTTTTTTTAACTATAATATTTAATTTTATTCAAAATAATATATTTTATGCATAATTTACAGTACAGTAATTTACATTTTTTTATACACGTTTTAATTATTATAGCTATTTGTCAAAAACACGTTCGTTTGCAAACAACTACCGCCAACTTCACACTCATGTTGTAACAGTGGTTTTTTTCTGGTGACAACGTAATTAGTAATTAATCTTTGAGACGATTTTATTAATTGTTTATGAAACTAACAACTAAAAATTAAATTCTTATTTTTGTCTTTAATTTTCAATTCGGTTTAAAAATCAAATTTCACATTAATTTCAAGTCGCAATAAGTAATTTTTAAATTGTTAATTACAATTAAAAATCAGATTTTAATTTTTAATTGTCAAATTTAATTATGCCCACTGCTATTACTGACCTTTTAAAAATAAACTTGTGGACACTAAATGATTAATAATTGATTACGTTCTTTTTTAAAAAGCAAAAACAGAATGTGATTTAAAATGCAAAATTAACACGAACAATGTTTGAACAAATTTACATTATAATCTTGTAATATTTAATGTGTGTATACATAAAATTACAATTAAAAATCAGATTTTAATTTTTAATTGTCAAATTTAATTATGCCCACTGCTATTACTGACCTTTTAAAAATAAACTTGTGGACACTAAATGATTAATAATTGATTACGTTCTTTTTTAAAAAGCAAAAACAGAATGTGATTTAAAATGCAAAATTAACACGAACAATGTTTGAACAAATTTACATTATAATCTTGTAATATTTAATGTGTGTATACATAAAATTACAATTAAAAATCAGATTTTAATTTTTAATTGTCAAATTTAATTATGCCCACTGCTATTACTGACCTTTTAAAAATAAACTTGTGGACACTAAATGATTAATAATTGA
The DNA here is from genome assembly GCA_028023455.1 of Epiperipatus broadwayi. NCBI lineage: Eukaryota > Metazoa > Onychophora > Udeonychophora > Euonychophora > Peripatidae > Epiperipatus > Epiperipatus broadwayi. The sequence continues at coordinate 187,971 of JAQFVV010012681.1, read as the reverse complement.
TTACGTTCTTTTTTAAAAAGCAAAAACAGAATGTGATTTAAAATGCAAAATTAACACGAACAATGTTTGAACAAATTTACATTATAATCTTGTAATATTTAATGTGTGTATACATAAAATGTGGAAATTATGATTTTAATTTCATTATTGCATAAAATCTTACTATTATAAAGCACTGAAAATATTGAAATTACTAAGATGAAAGTCGTATTTCTATAATGTGCTATTACTTTCAATATAACGTAAGTGCGCGAATTTTATTTAAAGTAATAGCGCATTATCGGAGTTCATACACCTGGGTCTCTTTTTACGCAGACTTATTTAACATACTTTCGGTGAAACACGAATCGCGTAACTTCAAAATTGTGTTAAATAAGTCCACGTAAAAAGAGACCTAGTGTAAAAGCAAATTTTGTGCCTATTGTTCTTATTAAAATTGAAAGTAAGAAAGAATTTAACAAGTAGCAATTTTGTTAATGATATTGTCATTTATTGGTAAACTGGAAGTTATCCTAAGAGATTATTTGATTATACAGGTGTAAGCAAAAATATATGAAAAATCAAAAAAGTAAAAAAAATGAACTTAAAAATAATTATACATAAACTCTGAGAGGATAATCTTTTAGTAGATTCTGAATTAGATTTAAGAAGTGAGAAAGGTGAAAGGTTATTAACTTTCAATAGGGAAAACAGCATTGTATATTGAATATTTGATTTATATATTGTAACGGTAAGAAAAGTAGAGCTGCTTTAACCTAACCTAGAGATGCAGATAGAGGGGGTTCGAACCTCACCTACTCCTCTAGATTGCTACTAAGCGACTTACTCCCCAAACCTCACTAGAATTTAATCTTAATGTATGCCCGGTCATCAGGGAGGGACCACGAAAAGGAATTTTTACATATAATGATCAGATGTACATACGTATGTCACAAAAGAAAAACAATACTAAGTGGTTTTATTTATAGTGAATGAAAGATAACACAAACTTTTATTGTTTACATTAAAAGAATTCATACAATGTTTTATTAATAGTGTCACAGGCTATTTTCACTGCAACCGGATAGACATATTTGAAAGATCCATTGATCGTAATGATAAGAACAGACCAAATTTTACATTATCATTTTTTTCTTTAAAATATTCCAGCCAATGGAAGTGTTATGTACAAGAAATCAAGAGAGAGAGAGAGAGAGAGATGATTCATTAACTCTGTGGTTGGAGAACATAGAAATAAATAGGTGGTCAAACTCAACTAAACACTTTTGGACTGGCTTAAATCACCGCCCTACTTATGATTTAAGAAGAATGATAAAGTGACCCCAGCAGGAATTTCCAGCTATAATTGAAACATTTCGATGATATTTTTGAGAAAGATTTCCTAATAAATATAAATATATAAGACCATGCACAAGGGGGAGAGGATATTGTGGGCTGTGAGGCTCGAGACATACCAGTTACCAAGAGGTTAACCCAAGACCGGATAGCTCTCCGTCTCTAAACTAGGTTAGAGAGAAAAATGGAACCCGTTCGCTAAACGCGTGACCCGGATTCAGGATCGGAGTTTTGTTGCTTATGTCCAGTTACATACATTGAAATGACTGAGATCGACATGAGATCCAGAACAATTTATTTGTTTTTCAGAAGGTCCGAATGTAGGTATGTTAACCTAAGCAAACTTGGCAAAAGAAGCACCGTAAGTTATGCTGAGCGGCCCAGTAGATCACCCGAGGCACGATACCATATAAATACGGTCAACGACCTTTAAATTTAAAAAAGAAACCCTCTGCAAAATATATATCTTAGGAAAGCTCAACTATCACCGAAAATCCGCAGAAAAATAGTAACTTCACCTTTATAAAATTTGAATTACTAAAAAAAAAAACAAGTGGGCGGATATTTTATTTATTTAGTTGAAATTTAACCCATTCACCACTAAGCCAATGCTATTTAATAATTTTTTAATACATATTGTCAAAATGTACTCTCTCTTAGTACTAAAATATAAATGCGAACGTTTTATTTCACGCTCTTTAAAATATAACTTTAAATTTGTAACCCTTCATTGACTAAAATATACTGGCATTTGATAAGGATCTTTCTTTTATATGTATATAAAAAAAACTAAGTGAAAGTTTGGAAAGTTTTATAATAGAATATCTAGCAATTTAAATCCTGATTTTAAAATTGAGTTTTGCACTTTCTATGATTTGCTTCCTTTTCTTTCTAAATAAATATTTATATAAAATAAATAACTTGATTACGGGAATATAATGGCGGAAAGTTAAACGAAGCATTTGTCAATTAAATTAATAAGAATTACCGCCGCCATTATATGTAATAACCCTACCACCCATTAAAGTATTTAAAGAAAAAAAGAAAGCAATTAATGAAATATAATTTCACAAGACTTGAATACATAGATTTAAAAAAACAGATATATATAGAAAAGCAAAAATATACATTGAATTTGCAAATTGCAAAGATATTTTAATAATTTATGGGAACGTTACTGGTAACTAGATGGGTGGGTCAAAATGAGCTCATTTGATGTTTCCCCGCAGGTATTCTCGGTTCTTCAAATTTGTTTTTCCATGTTTTTGAGGGCAGATTTTTTTCACAGATACAGGGCAGATACTTTTGTTCTCTGGCTGGCTTACATGATTACGACTCCGACCTCAGGAACAGCTCAGGAGAGCGAAGGCAAAAGAGGTTACTCCTGCATTTTTGCAGAGCAACACATTTCTGGATTTTTATTTATATGCCGAAAAATAGAGTGTAACTTGAAGTAAGTACAGCAAGCAAGAGTTCGCTATATTGTCTAATTTTTCAGCAAAATTTCTTCCAACTAAATTCTTAAGATTTTCTCTCTGACCTTCAGCTCTGGTTACCCGCAAGCATAAGACCCAGAACAATAGAAAAGTTCTTTATTTATACCCTTTTTCCATTATGTTTTTAATCTGCTAATTAGTAGCGAATCATGCCCGTTGTTTCAAATTTTTCCTGTTATCTATTTTTATCTAATTCAGAAAAATGTTTTACTAATTAAATTCCTTTTCTTAATGGATTCTATTTAATTAAGAAATTCATCGAATTCTACCAAATATATTTTAAAAATAATTGCAATTATAATTTTAACTTTCTATATTTTATTTTATTAAATCTTTTAATTTAGGCAACTATTTGAGAAAACGATAAATTTAGTTTGAAAAAGAAACATACATTCACTGTGGTTGGACTTAGGGTCTTAGTCAGTCCACAGTGAATGGTGAAGCCAGCATATATATATGTGTGTGCACAGCTTCAATATAGACCATAGGATATACTCATGAAAAGCTCCAGATTATATGAACTGATTTTATCTGCTTTATTATACATTAATTCAGAATAAAAGAAATAGTTTTAAGAATGCATTTGCTATCAAATTCAGATCACAAATTTAGTTTAGTAGAATTGAAACAAGTTATGAGCCAAAAAGTAAATCAGTCATTAACGAATTAATGGAGGGAGGAGGGATTTTCATATTTGTTGGATAATAAACTAAGCATAAGTAATTGCAGGATTTAAGATAATATTATTTCAAATGGTAAATGGTCATGGAAAAAATTTTTGGCGCAGAATAATAAATTATGAGAAGCATAAAAAAAAACATTGGGTTAAAAATATGACAGCTGATAAAATTGCAGAAAGAAAAATGGAAATTCTGAAGGAGGCAGAAGTATGTATGGAAAACTTAGCAGAGAGATTTTATAAACCTAGATAAATGTGGTTAAAAAGAGAATATAGTATGATAGAAGAATTGCAAAATAAATAAACTTGAATTAATGTGTAATTGGACAAAGTACTTAAATAGGAAAAACAGTCTCAAGAATGAAATAGTACTGATAACTTGTGGGAAGAATATATATATAAAATTTCTATTATCTATCATCATATCTCATAATTCCTCTGTCTTTAAGTATAGAATCATTCCAATTTTTGTCTATATAATATCATCAATAAATAATCTTTTTTCACTTCTGTTATCTGTACTTATACATTATTAATTTTTCCCAATTTATCTTTTCCATTTTCCCAGTAAATTTGCATAAAAGATGCTTCCGATCTTTTTTCTTCACTTTTTTTAATTGTCCATATTGCTATTTCATATAAAATTATGTTCCTAACAAAAACAAATCTTTCTTTGGAATAACTGAACTTACTTTTAAAAACTTGTTTAGCCATTGCAATTCTAATTTATTTATCATTACTCCATTTATCAGTTTAAAATTTTCCCAAAGATTTAAAAGCACTAATCTACTATATAACTTTCTTTTCCAGTATTTTCTCTTAATCTTTTCTTTTCGCTATTTATTTTTATTGCCTTAGTTTAATTTGTATTTTATTTCCAACTTTCTATAAGCTCTGGTAATTCTATGTAACATTTCTTGGTGCACTTTATTATATGACCACTGCCATATAAAAAAATGTGACAGTAGATCTCTTCACATCAAATATTAATTACATTCTAAATACAACACTCATTTAACAGTTATAACTTTATAGTGAAGTCATGATTACTAAAAGAAAATCTAAAGATCATTCTCTTAAGTATTGAATTTTGTTATAAATATCTAAATTTTTCAAATCTCTTTTCCTCTTAATATTTAAATAAAAGAAGAGTGAACTTCTCATTTGATCTTAAAAAATATTTTATGCATACACATTTTAATAAATATCCCCCCTCCCCCAATATATCCTTTTTTCTAAATAATACTACCATTACTACATTTTTTGCCAATGTACCATATCTAAATCCAAATGTTTTTCAGTTAAAAAATATATTTAAATATATCTGGTTTTAAGATTCTCAAATGCACTTTAATTGCATTCAAGATTAAACTAATCTAAAATTTCACAAATTTGAGCCCTTTTTAATAATTAAGCTAATTATACTGTAAAGTAAATTAATATTAAAAAGTGTAATCATTAATATTGTACTTACTCTGTTAATTCTATCAATTTAATCTAAAATCATTTTATTTGGAATCGCTATGCTTTTTTTTTTTTCTTGAACAAAAAAGCCTTTTTTTTTTTGTACAAAAACAATTGTAAAAAAAAAAAACCCAAAAGTTAAAAAAGGCATATACCATTTTGAAAATGCTCTGTTAAAGGGAAATGAATTATCTTGAATATGATATTATAAACATGTATAACGTTTACCATTGCACTGCTATATTCATTGTAATACAAATTTCATTTCATTTAGATTTTTTGAACACTGTCATTTGCAGAATTAAAACTTAAAAATCAAAGAAGTATGTCAAGTTAATATAGGATTTACGTTTTGACATAAATTTCAATATACAAATGTTTTAATTTTTTAGTTCATTTTTTCTCCCCTTTCATATTATATATGAAAGGGTTCTCTTCAAAACTACCCTATTTATAGTTTTTATATTGTGGATTTTCAAAGTCTGATTTGATTATAGATTTTTTTCCTTAAATAAGAAATAAAGTTTGGTGCTTACATTAAAGATTATATTTGAAGTTATTTATAAATGGAAATAAAAGATTTTTTAAAGTGATTGAATGTCATCGTAGTGAAAACATTTTTTTTTTGACACACATTTTTCTTTTAATGATCACCTAATCTATGATTAACAATTTTTCCTATTATAATTAATGATTGCACTAAACTATGAAATTGGCCTTCTATTTTAGTTAATAAAGTGAACAAGAAGGTGTAATTTTGTACTTTCTCATCTCATTATTTAATATGTAAATTCAGGTAGTAATATTTTTCAAATTAAAATTTTTTTAAATTATATGAAAATTTTATCCCAAAAAATATCAATACAAATTTATTCTACCATTACATATTTCTATTTTCTTCTGTCTAAATTGTACTATATGTAACATAGTTTGACATAACTTTTCATTTGTTCTACAATATATGTGATATTTATATCTTTGCAACATAGTCTCTGCAATTTAATATAATTTAAAAAAATCATTGAATATATGGTGATCTAAGAAAATATTACTATTATTATATTTTTTTGTTAAATGAAATTTAGAGTTCTATTGCATAAATTTATGAACTGTTGATTGACTCTAGTTTTATTATTTAAACAATTAAGAGTAGTTATCAACCAACTCATTAACAGTTAAATCATTTTATCCCAGAATGGAAGATAACTGTTAATACTGTTTACTTTACAAGTTTCCGCCCTAACCCATTATTATTGGGATAATTATTAATCAGATAGTTTAATTAAATCTTGTAATGAGAGATGCAAAAAGCAAAATGAAAATGTTCAGTTGATTGCAGTTTATGGATAATAAAAGTATAGCCAAAATAGTATTTAATTGGGTTATGAATAAAGGGCAGGTAACAAGATGGGTGAGAAAGGTAATGTGGTATGCAGATTTGGATAAAGAACTTATGTCAGTATACTTGTGCAAAAGGTGGGATAATTGTGTTAGGAGGATTGTGGGATAGAAGAATAGATCCATTAATAAAGACGGAGAACTAATATGGAGAGTAAAAAGAGTTTAAATATATATAGATGTAAATGGAATATTGGGTGAGAGTTAATTTATGATAACAGTAAGGAAAGTAGTTTACTGTTTAAGGTTTGAATGGGATCTTTAGCAACAAGGGAATATACACATAAATGGGAAAATGTGGGTGATTTAGTCTGCAAGTTGTATAAGGAAGGCATGGAAAATATTAGGCATCTGTTAATTGAATGTAATTGCTTGAAAGCAAAAAGGATACAAATAATGAAGTTACAGAAGAATAAATATAAACAAAGTGATTATACAGAAAATGGGTTATTGGTTTTTATGCTGGGTTTGGGAAAAGATAGGGGGAATTTAGATATGAAGACCATGGAGTTGACAAAGTTTATGCCGTGGAAATGGGATATAGCAGGATATGGGAAAACTTAGGGTGGGGAATAGAAAAGAAAGTAAAGTAGCTAACAGGTTTCTCTGGGCAAAGTTGCTGAGAGATTCCTGACTTCATATAAGAAGACAGTGCATCACATCCATTAAGAGGTTGCTGCCCCCCCCCCCCAATCATTCCCATGCAGTTTTGAACATATGAGTTCAAATGTATCTGGTGCATAAACAATGACTGCTCCATTTGTGATATGCAAAAAAGAAGTGCAGCATGCCCTACAGTGATTCATTTTTTGTAATCTGGTGATGTATTTGGTGCGTAATATTTATTGCAGATTTTAACTTTTGTCTCTAAGAAATGCATGTGAATGGATATAGAAAAATAAAGGAAGTTTGCACAAGTGTTGGCCATGAAAAAGCTAGTCACCCATCCACATACATGATTGTCGATAGCATTGAATGTGCATATGAAGTGATTGTTGGATAGACGAATGACAACGGATTATGTGGCAAATCAGCCAAACCTGCTTATCCAAAAATTCATGACAGACTTGGATTTGAAAAGGGTTTGTGAGGCAAATCATTTTTGATCACCCTTGTATATGTAATCGGGCTGCCACATTTATTGTTCTAAAACCTTTGTATTATCCAGAAAAAATGTAAAGAATTTTAAAAAAAATCTAATTCATATTATGACCTTTTATCATCGTGATTACAAAACATTACATCCCATCACATAATCGCACACATATGATTGCTGTTCTCTGCTCGGATAAGCATTGATTGAAATTATAGATAATCAGTTTAATATCAGTTAGATATTCTATCTATAATATTTCATTATCATCTTATAAAAGAATGAAAGAAAAAGTTATAACTTTTATTAATATAATTTGGATTTTTTTTTTAAAATAAAAAAATAGTATTAATCATAAAAACTTCTAGGTATATTTTATAAATACATGTATAATATATAGGGTATATGAGCACAGACTTTCACATGACCCACCATTTCATAACACGGATACACCTGAACACATATGTTGAAAAGATAAATAATCACCAATATACGTATTTCATGCTAAACCAGCAATCATCAATTGGTCCAGATTACCATCTCTACACATATATGCTATAAGTGCTGAGATATATATTAAGATAGCCAATCCTCATACTTTAATGGACAGGCTTCAATCTACTCCAACTCTTCAACCGTCCATTCAATTGAAAATCTGATGATGGAATGCTCAAAGGCCACCCTGAGGCTGATATTCTTGTCACACCCATGTTGACCTAAGGTCAATCTGACCCGTCATATACAGGACATCCAATTAAATACATATACAAGGAATGGGCAGACATCTTTTCTATGTAATAATTGGAACACACAGGCTCATTACATACCTGTGTCCATATATGTATATGGACACAGGTATATAATAAGCTTCTGTGTTTCAGTTAAACACATGTATAGTTTTTTTTTATGTCTTAATGTGTTATTAATTTTTAATTAGATTGTATGTTAATGTTTGTAGTATATACATGATATATATTTTGAAAATGAGTATTATATAGCATGTGACCATGATGGTTATCTTTGCGATCAAATGCAATATATATATATATATAGCAATTCCATTGTATATATGTTGGTTCTTACCCTAAGAGCAGATTGAATACTAAGCAGTAGAATATTACAACTAAGCAATAACACTTTGTATTGTTTGCAAACCTCTTAATACAATTCTCAATAAAAGTGATTACTTCAATAGACTTAAATATTTAATTTATTGCTAAATTAAACATTAACACTGTTGTTTAAAAATGCTTTTAATGTTTTAGGGTATGGATGACATGAGAATAAAATCTGCCTCTATAGACATATCCTCTTACATTGTGGAATTTAATCCGTCCATGGTGCGAGAGTATATTTTACAGCAAGGCAATATTAGTGAAGATGTGAGTATAATTTTTATTTTTATATTAATGGAATAATTAAGTAATTAAATGATATATATATATATTATTTAAGCTGTTAAAATGTCTATTTTTAATTAAAATGTTATTCCAAGCTATAAATAATCTGTCAACGTCAATATTATGATTCAGAAAATTTAGTTTCAACGATGAAATTCTCAAAAAAAAATATCATGTTGAAAAATGTTAATCTATTTATATATAGAATAATCTTATAAAGTTATTATGAATTATTATTTATATAGTCCTATGTTTAAATGTAAATCATTAAGGATCACTTTCTATTATAATGCATTCACATAAGAAACAAATAATGTAATTAATATTCAGAATATTGAAGGCAAAATTAAAAAGTTGTTATACAAATTATTTTAAATTTATTGTATTATCATCATAACTAAAAACCAAAAAAGATTAACGAATTTAGTGATTATTATATTCAGTATCTTGAAATTTTAATAAACTTTTTTTACTGTATATTTTATACAGTTTTGATTAATAGTGCATTCCATCCGATTTTATTGAAATTGATAAGTTTTATACAAAGGCTAAAATAATCTTGTTAAATAAATGTAAAATATCAGCATGGTTTTTCAGTGCACTTTCTAGTCATTCACAAGTTGTTTGAAAGTTATGGAAGGTTATATTGGGTGAACATTGACCACATATAATCTATTATTTTATAAGTGCTGATTATTTCATTCCTTCCACTTTATATAATCAGAATATATTTGGAGGATTTTCTTTAGAAGCTGCATTACATCTAGAACTATTTTATAATCTATAATTTAATATTATTGGTTACTTAAGTATAATGAAACACAAATAAGGGAAAATTAAAATAGTTATGTAGAAAAAAATATTTTATTAGAAATATTCTTATTTTTCAGAAATAACATATTTTAAAGAAGCTGTTTCAAAGCTCTATCGTTGAATTGCAAAAAGTAAATTGTAAAATAATAGTAACCTTTTAGCTATGGATAGCATTGCCTTATGTGGTTTAATGCACTAGTAGAGGGTAGTCTCGAGAACTCAAAAGTTAAAACAGGCAAAACTCACTATACGTATTAAAAAGTTCATAGATTGCAGTTCAACTCTCATTTCCAGCTCTAATTTCTCTGAGCAATAAATCATTTGATTATTATATTAGATAAAAACATCTATAGATATAATATGATGCAATGATAATTTAAATATTGACCAAAATGAAAAATTAATCTAACTTGTATTTTCAAGACTTCTCCACAATCTGTTTCTATTTGCCATATTATACAGACTTTTTCTGTATAAAAATGCATTGAGTAATGGTTTACTTTTTATAAGATATTTCAATCAACTGAGATCTCTTTGGATGAAATCCATTCTGAATCTCCCTCAAAAGTTTACTCTGTTATCCAAATCATAACGTTATTCAATAAAATGCATGTAAATAATACATAAATTTTGGAAGTTATTGTTATTGTTTTATAGCTAATTAGTCTGAAATCTTTTTTTTCTTCTTTTATATAATGAACTAATTCTCACACCCATTTATCTGTAATCTTATCGGCTACAATTTTAATCAAACTTTCTCTTAAACTAAGCTTGGTATATCTTTCCATACCTTCTCTCATTTTAACTGTCATACTGGCTAATCTTTTTGCATTTCTTTGTTTCAATGTACTTATTGCTTTATTCAGATCTGCATTCATCACTCTATTCATCTTATTATAAATTAAGCTCTAATAAATCATATTCACTTATCAATTCCTTTTCACCCAAAATTTGAAAAGAAAGTTTTTTATTCTTTATTTTTTAATATTTCTTCGTTTGACAATTTCTAGATTATAATTGGGGGGAGAAAAAAAATCTGCATTTTATTATATAATTAATATATATAAATTTGGAATTTTGTTATTCTTTTTTTGTATTTCAGCATATATTAGTAATAAGTGTATTTCTCAAATACATATGACTTACGCTGTAATTTTTTTGATCGCAATCTCTGCTGAGTTAAAAATATCATTTATTATATATATAACTTTTATTTATAATCATAATATTATTGTTGTATTCAAGCAAAGCTATTATTGAATTTGTATATGAATATATAGGGTACTCAATGATTAAACAACTTTTTATTGCAAGGATAACATTTAAAAAAGTATTATTTTTCTCTGTTTTTGTATAACATGAACTGATTGCACTATTTCCTATTTTTTCCTCAATCTTTCTTTCCTCCTTTTTTTTTTTAACAATAATAATGCTTCTATTAACATTTTTTAACAGGCAACGCTAGTATTAATTTTAGTTGTTTATATATATGTCTGTAAAAAAAAATTGAATCGTCGACCATGTAGGGTAGTAAACACAAAACTATGGCTGTATAGTCGCCATAACACCTGTGGATAGAATTTGACTACTATCCACCGTATTGGATTCGAATATGAATCTCTTTCTTAAATATATATTAAGTAATAAAATCTACGTATCTTATATCAGGATAAACGTTAAAAAAAAAAAAATCTACCCAGTGGTCATTATTTCATTTAAAAAAAAAAAAAGACAACAATTTCTTCGGATAAAGTATATTTATGAGCGTTAATTAATTAAATGACCTCAAGCGCCAATCTTACTAAGACCGTAAGAATTATACTTTGTCCTTTTAGAAATCTTAAAACTATCGCTAATTAGGTGCCCGACCCTTTCAGCTAGCTCAAACCCCAGAGCTGGGAGGTAATAATACCTATCAGGTTAAACGGAGGTGACTGACCCAATTTGTGTAGTTGAAACAAGCTTTCCCTGTTTTATATACCTTTCAACTTAAGACGCGTATATATAAACATGCGTATTAGAATTTAAAATTACGTGTAATATACTTGCTTATTCTGATATTCTGCCAGGAAGGAAACTAGGCTAATATAAGCGATAAATATGTTCATTAATGAGAGACAATTTGTTTTAAAGTAAGTAGATAATTTTATTACTGTGACTAATTAAATATTGAGAAAGAAAAACATATATATAATTTCTATATTAATGGTAACATAAAAAACAAAAAAAAAAAAACAGAATTAATGAATTATAAAAGAACATATAATTAAATACGTATGTGGAAATGCATTTATACGTTTAAATTAAAATATATAATTTTACACAATGGCTGAACTTTTGGAGAGTAACAATAAGCAATTTTCAGTTCTTTTAGGTTAATAAAACTAGTTATAGTTACCTTGAAGTACCCGACATTTCTAATAGGGATAAGTTGATTTCCCCATAAGTTTGATTTTGACAATCCAACCGAAATTGAGATTTTTTTACTATCGAAGAATACTGTCGAAGAACATATCTAAGAAATAATGATGACTTACTGGAGGCACTCTGAGTGTACATAATTTGATATTTTTCTTCCTTCCTGGATTGTTTTAGTGGCATATCGATGAGGTACCTATGGTTCTTGGAGGGCAAGTAATTAACAGGAACAGCTACATCTTCGGAGCTTAGGATAGCGACCTTTACACGTATTTTTCTGCTCCTGCATTCTGATGGTAGCGATGGTGTGAGTTACTATATCTAATTTAGCAACAAGAAAATATTTAATATTTCAGTTCGAAAAACCACTCTGGCTTGTTCTGATTTTTCTTTTTAACTCATTAATTTTTCCAATTCCTTTTGTTCCCAAAATAGTTTATCAGTATCTCGATCTTCTTTTTCTGCCATGCATTTACTTCTGATTCCTTGGAATTTTGAGTGGCTAAGTAAGGTAACAAAAGAACATTGCCTCAAGGTAGACGTATATAAAAGTTCTTTTCATTACTCTCATTAAAATGCGATATACAATAAAACAATAGAAAAGTATACATTTGAAATAAATTAATAATACAAGAAGAAAATTTATATATTTGCATATAACTGCATTTCCACAATTTATTAACATATTTTCATGAATTTATTTTAAAACAAATAATTATAAATATCTTTCTCTTTTTTTTCTTTTAATTAAAAAAGAAAAACTTTCAAACTTTCTCTATTAGACATATATATTGGTTCGAACCTCACCTACTCCTCTAGATTGCTACTAAGCGACTTCTCCCCAAACCTCACTAGAATTTAATCTTAATGTATGCCCAGTGGTCAGGGAGAGAAGAGACCACGAAAAGGAATTTTTACATATATAATGATCAGACGTACATACGTATGTCACAAAAGAAAACAATACTAAGTGGTTTTATTTATAGTGAATGAAAGATAACAGAAACTTTTATTATTTACATTAAAAGAATTCATACAATGCTTTATTAATAGTGTCACAGGCTATTTTCACTGCAACTGGATAGACACATATGAAAGATCCATTGGTCGTAATGATAAGAACAGACAAAATTTTACGTTATAATTTCTTCTTTAAAATATTCCAGCCAATGGAAATGTTACGTAAAAGAAATCAAGAGAGAGACATGATTCATTAACTCTGTGGTTGGAGAACATAGAAATAAATAGGTGGTCAAACTCAACTAAACACTTTGGACAGGTTTAAATTACAGCCCTACTTATGATTTAAGAATGATAAAGTGACCCCAGCAGGAATTTCCAGCTATAATCGAAACATTTCTATGAGATTTTGAGAAAGATTTCCTAATAAATATAAATATACAAGACCATGCACAAAGGCGATAGCATATAGTGGGCTGTGAGGCTCGAGACATAACAGTTACCAAGAGGTTAACACAAGACCGGATATCTCCCTCTCTAAACAAGGTTAGAGAGAAAAATGGAATCCTTTCGCTAAACGCATGACCCAGATTCAGGATCGGAGTTGTTGTTGCTTATGTCCAGTTACGTACATTGTAGGGACTGAGATCGACATGAGATCCAGAACAATTTATTTATTTTTCAGAAGGTCCGAATGTAGATAAGTTAACCTAAGCAAACTTGGCATAAGAAGCACTGTAATATATGCTGAGCGGCCCAGTAGATCACCCGAGGCATGATGCCATATAAATACGATCAACGACCTTTAAATTTAAAAAAGAAACCCTCTGCAAAATATATATATTAGGAAAGCTCAACTATCACTGAAAATCCACAGAAAAATAGTAACTTCACCTTTATAAAATTTGAATTACTAAAAAAAAAACAAGTGGGCGGATATTTTATTTATTTATTTGAAATTTAACCGATCCACCACTGAGCCAATGCTATTTAACAATTTTTAATACATATATATATTGTCAAAATGTACTCTCTCTTATGACTAAAATATAAAGGCGAACGTTTTATTTCACGCTCTTTAAAATATAACTTTAAATTTGTAACCCTTCATTGACGAAAATATAAAGGCATTTGATAAGGATCTTTCTTTTATATATATATATACAAAAAAAATCAAATTAAAAATCTTGAAAGTTTTCTAATAGAATTTTTAATAATTGAATCTTGATTTTAAAAATAGAGTTTTGCACTTTCTATGATTTGCTTCCTTTTCTTTCCAAAACATCTATATAAAATAAATAACTTAATTACTGGAGAATAATGGCGGAAAGTTAAACGAAGTTATTTTCAATTAAATTTATAAAAGCTATCGCCGCCATTATATATTTAATAAACCCCACCCATTACGATATAAAAAAAAAAGAAAAGAAAGCAATTAATGAAATATAATTTGACAAGATATGAACACATAGATTTAAAAAAAACATATATATAGAAAAACATAATTCTAGCTAGAGTGAATTTGTAAATTACAAAGAGATTTTTTTGTTAATTTATGGTAACGTTACTGGTAATTAGATGGGGTGGGTCAAGATAAGTTCATTAGATGTTTCCCGCAGGTCTTCCCGGTTCTTCAAATTTATTTTTCCATGTTTTGAGGGCAGATATTCACGGATACAGGGCAAGCACTTTAGTTCTCTGGCTGGCTTACATGATTAGAACTCCGGCCTCTGGAATGGCTCAGGAGAGCGAAGGCAAAGAGGTTACCCCCGCATTTTTGCGGCGCAACACATTTCTGGATTTTTATTTATATGCCGAAAAAATAGAGTGCAGCTTGAAGTAAATACAGCAAGCAAGAGTTTGCTAGATTGTCTAATTTTTCTGCAAAATTTCTTCCAACAAAATTCTTTACATTTCTCTCTGATCTTGAGCACTGGTTACCCGCAAGCATAAGACCAAGAACAAAAGAAAAGTTCTTTATTTATACCCTTTTCCCATTATGTTTTTAATCTTCTAATTAGTAGCGAATCATGCCCGTTGTTTCAAATTTTCCTGTTATCTAATTTTTTTATCTAATTCAGAAAAATGTTTTACTAATTAAATTCCTTTTCCTAATGGATTCTATTTAATTAAGAAAATTTATCTTTTCGAATTCTTCCAACATATATTTTAAAAATAGTTGCAAATATAATTTTAACTTTCTATATTTTATTTTATTAAATCTTTTCTCTTTAACACAATTCCTTCTTTAATTTAGGCAACTATTTGAGAAAATGATAAATTTAGTTTGAAAAAGAAACATGCATTCACTGCGGTTGAACTTAGGGTCTTAGTTTGTCCACAGTGAATGGTGAAGCCTGCATATATATATTTATGCACAGCTTCAATATCTCATTCTTTATAATTTATACTCGCAGCTGAATCAAATTTATTAGATTCATGCTGATCTAAGCAACTAGGGAATATTGTGTAACTTTCTTGTAATAGGATTTGAACCTGGCTACTGTTACAATGCCTCCCTGTTGGGAATACTTCAAAATGAGGTATATTTATTTTGAGGTCTAAAATAATAAATCCGTTATAGTACGGGTTTTAAAGCCCTAGCATTGTAGGACTCTTTAACCTTTGACCCAGTGTCCACCCAAAATGTATTATTTCCCTGTCGCTGTACAATAGTGAATGGACCCTCATATAAATTACAAAACTTACAACAGGCAAATTTTCCTGGGTCACTAACGTGTGGTGTTTTCACCATTACCTTGTCCCCTATTTGGAATCGATGCTGGGTACCCGCTGATCTTTTATTTCTATTTTGACTCTTTTTCATAAGAGTCTGGTAAACTTGTGCTCTATCAGCTTCTACATCTTTAGGGGGCTCATCCAACCCAGGCAAGGGGGTTTTTATCAATCGAGGGACGTTTTCCTAATGCAGGCGTATTGGGGCAAACCCAGTCGATTCAATGACCGACCATTTAATATAATCGACGACCTGTGGAACTTGCTTGACCCACCCTCGATAGTTCGTTGGGAGATATGTTCTAAATAACCGACCTAGTTCCCACATATCTCTCGCATGAGTTCGATTGCGGATTACGGATTGATGTCAATATGTGCTTAATTCCTTGTCGTTGTATCCACCTACGTCATTCCCCTGACATGAGAGGAGTGCCATGATCTGATAATAAAATGTTTGGTTTTCCCACAATGGGAAAGTGGTTATTTTCTAGCATTTTTATAGTGTTCTTAGTATTTGCTGCGATATCGGGTACACGGCTACAAATTTCGAGAATAGATCATAGACCACGACCAGGTACTTCTTGTTAAAAGCAGGCAGTGGACCATAGTAGTCCAGGGCCATCCATTTCCGCTTTGTTGGAATTATGGATGGGTGTTACGTAACTCTTATTAGCTGGGTTTGCCTTTTGGCATATTTCACACTGGCCCACCACAGCCATAATTTTAGTATGCATTCCGGGCCAATAAAACCAATCCTGGAGTAAACGCTCAGGTTTGAATGTGCCATAATGGCTATAGAGTTGGTGTACATGGGTGATTACGGCCTCCCTCATCTGACATGGTAAAACGGGCTTCCACTCATCTTGGTCCTCATAAATTTGATACTGTAATACCGATTGTCTTATTCGGTATCGTCCTGCCTTCTTTCCTACCCGTCTTAAGTCTGTTGTCCCCTTTTCCTCTAGCTGCTCTATCAATGTCCTTAGTTGTCCGTCTTCCTGTTGGTGGTGTGGTAGTTTGGCCAAATCTTGTTCTACTGCTTCATTTATCTTCAGGTTCAAACTGGCAATATACAAGTTCTCTCCATTTAAATGGCATGGCTGGGATCGAGCCGGGTTACGACTCAATATGTCCGGCACAATGTTCTCTGACCCTTTGCAATATTTTACGGTGTAGTCATATTTCTGGAGGTATAGACTCCATCGAATCAGTCGGCTGTTGATGAGATAGCTGTGATTCAAAAACTCCAAGCTTTTATGGTCAGTAATGACAACCACTTTTGATTCCAACAAAGAGGGTCCTGAACTTGTGGAAGGCCCAGACAATTGCAAGGGCTTCCTTTTCAGTGATGGTATTGTGACGCTTCGGTCCTTTAAGCAATCAGCTTATAAAGTACAATAATTCATCTGATTGTCATCCTGCATCTGGGTTAGTGTAACTCCTAGCCCATACCCACTACTGTCCGATTGTACAATGAACGGCTTCTTGAAATCTGGAAATGCCAACATGACTTGGTTTTTCAAAACCTCTTTTTATATTCTCAAAGGCTTTCTTTTGTTCCTGAGCCCATTTCCATAGGACATTCTTTCTTACCAGCTTGACCAAAAACTCCATTTGTTCTGTGAACCCCTCAAAACCTGCTATAGAAATTGCAGAGACCCATGAGCAATCGAACTTGCTTCTTCGACGTAGGTTTAGGAAATTCTCTAATAGCCAAGACTTTGTCTGGATGGGATTTTATCCATTGGGAACCCACCACATGGCCCAAAAATTGAACTTCATCCTTACATAACATGCTTTTTTAAAAATTAATCTTGATTCCTTTCTTGAGGCATTCTTTGAGAAATATCTCTACCCCTAAAATGTTCTTCGATGGTTGCCGACACCACTAACACATCGTCTACATACATAGTGACCAATTTTTTTACTTCCTCTGACAGCACTTGGTCTAAGCATTTCAGTAACTTCACCGCTGTTTATTAGGCCAAATGGCGTACGGGTAAATTGATATGGCCTTCAGGATGGAGTTGGATCTGGCAGTCAAGTCAAAAATTGAAAATATTTTCTTTCCCTTAAATCTTCCTAACAGTTCCTGCATAGGAGGGGGAATAGTAAAATCTGGGATAATTATTCGGTTAAGTTGCCTCGCGTCCAAACCCAACCTGGCTGACCCATCTTTTTTTTGACAATCACCAGCGGATTACAATATGGGGAGGAACACTTTGAAATAATTCCCCATTCTATCATTTGGTTGATTTGTTTCTTCACATTATCCCGGTATTGATGTGGAACTGGGTATAACCTAGACTGGAATGGCTGGTTCTGATTTATTTTAATTCTTTGCTCGAATCCTTGAATTACACCCGGTATATCTTAAAAAAATGTGGCCATACTCTAAATTTTTTCTGCAGTTCATGCTCTTCTTCTCCATTGACCACATTTGCCTGCTTAACTTTCTCAGCTATCACTCTGTCCATTGGGTCTTCCTCAACTTTCATTACTTCTCCTTCGCAGGTGACTCTTTCCCTTTCATAGTCCAAGACACATTTGTGTAGAAAATCAGATCCTAATATGGCCTCGTGAATCAGGTCCTTCATAATAATGAATGCATGAGCAAAAGTTTTTCCATTTATCCATAAGTCTACCCATATCTGTTTATGTTCTACCTTGGTCCTCTTATTATTCGCCATCGTCACCTGTGTAGCCTTCAGTTGAAGGGTAGGTTGTTTCCTAATCAGTTTAGGATATAGTGTTTCTGACATAACAGAAAGTTGACTCCCTGAATCGAGGGTTTCTATTTCTATTTGATTGATTTCCATATGAATCTTTGGGCATTCCTGTTTGGCATATTGAGGAACCCTATCTTCCCATGAGCACACCAAATTCCCAATGTATTTCCCTTTTCTCAAGTGTATCATTCCTTCTTCCTCTGCCATATCTATTTGACATTTATCTGTGACTCTTCTATCTTCGATCTCCCTCATTTGCTCATCTACCTCAATTTGATTTAACATTGTGTTCTTTGTCAACTTCTTTGGCTGACCTAATACTTTTAATCCCCATTCGGGATCTTATTTCTAATGGCAAATTTTGACACACCATTTTTACTATCTGATTTTGAGATAGCTTATCACTCTCTAATGTCTTCAGTATGGCCACAGGTCTTCTGAAAAACGGTATGTAATTTTCCTTCCCTTTTTCCGAAAACTTCTGATTAATGATTCACATTTTGATATTCTCCTGCTGTTCCTCATTCCAAAACGCCTTCTTCAAGGCCGTTTGATACTCCTGGTATGTTTGGGGTTGGTGTAACATAGAATCCCACCACGTTTTCGCATATCCTTAAAGGTGGATCTGCGCTAAGATTATTTTGAATTTCTCCGGTATCCCTTATCTCCAAAAATATTTTTGTAAACTTTATATGCTCCCTTGGACTCTCTTCCTTCTGTCCTCGAAATACCTTCATTTCCATCCCCTCCAGCTACTGTAATTTTGTTATCATCATATCTATATTGATTGTCTTTTCTACTTTATCTTTGAGATAAATAACTTTTATTTTTGTGTTTTATATTTTTACGAAAACGAAAATTTGTTTCTGAGTGAAATAATAACACAATTTATTTATTATTGTTTTTCTATACAACGTGCTAGGCTCCCACCCAGCTCACAAAGTACTATGCCGACTGTCACCTACTCTATTGTTGAATCTATAATCCACTCAGCTCACAAAGTACTATGCCGACTGTCACCTGCTCTATTGTTGAACCTATAATCCCATCTGGTGCTTTATTCCTCCAAGTATTATTAACGTGACAAAATAATTAACAACCACAACAACACACTCAAAAAAATTTCTTCTCAACCTGCTGTTCTCCTACTTTCATAGCCCCATTCGTTGGAAAGCCATTTTAACAGGAAACCCCGGTATTAATTTTAGTTGTTTATATATATATGTAAAAAAAAAAAATTGAATCGTTGACCACATAGTGTAGTAAACACAAAACTATGGCCATATAGTCGCCATAACACATATGGATAGAATTTGACTACTATCCACCATATTGGATTCGAATACGAATCTCTTTCTCAAATATATATTAAGAAATAAAATCTACATATCCTATATCAGGATAAACGTTAAAAAAAATATAAAAAAAAATCTACCCAGTGGTCATTATTTCATTTAAAAAGAAAAAAGACAACAATTTCTTCGGATAAAGTATATTTATGAGCGTCAATTAATTAAATTACCTCAAGCGCCAATCTTACTAAGACCGTAAGAATTATACTTTCTCCTTTTAGAAATCTTAAAACTATCGCTAATTAGGTGCCCGACCCTTTCAGCTAGCTCAAACCCCAGTGCTGGGAGGTAATAATACCCATCAGGTTGAACGAAGGTGACTGACTAAATTTATGTAGTTGAAACAAGCTTTCCCTGCTTTATATACCTTTCAACTTAAGACGCGTATATATAAACATACATATTAGAATTTAAAATTACGTGTAATATACTTGCTTATTCTGATATTCTGCCAGCAAGGAAACTAGGCTAATATAAGTGATAAATATGTTCATTAATGCGAGACAATTTGTTTTAAAGTAAGTACATAATTTTATTACTGTAACTAATTAAATATTGAGAAAGAAAAACATATATATAATTTATATATCAATGATAACATAAAAGACAAAAAAAAAAAGAAACAGGATTAATGAATTATAAAAGAACATATAATTAAATACGTATGTGGGATTGCATTTATACGTTTAATTTAAAATATATAATTTTACACAATGGCTGAACTTTTGGAGAGTAACAATAAGCAATTTTCAGTTCTTTTAGGTTAATAAAACTAGTTATAGTTACCTTGAAGTACCCAAGATTTCTAATAGGGATAAGTTGATTTCCCCATAAGTTTGATTTTGACAATCCAACCGAAATTGAGATTTTTTTACTATCGAAGAATACTGTCGAAGAACATATCTAAGAAATAATGATGACTTACTGGAGGCACTCTGAGTGTACATAATTTGATATTTTTCTTCCTTCCTGGATTGTTTTAGTGGCATATCGATGAGGTTATGGTTCTTGGAGGGCAAGTAATTAACAGGAACAGCTACATCTTCGGAGCTTAGGATAGCAGCTGTTACATGTATTTTTCTACTCCTGCATTCCTGATGGTAGCGATGGTCTGAGTTACGATATTTAAAACCATAGCTGCATCAGTCAATTTAGCAACAAGAAAATATTAATATTTCAGTTCGAAAAACCACTCTGGCTTGTTCTGATTTTTCTTTTTAACTCATTAATTTTTTTAATTCCTTTTGTTCCCAAAATAGTTTATCAGTATCTCGATCTCTATATCTTAGGATTGTTTTTTTTTTTAACATTTTTCTTTTTTTGCCGTGCATTTACTTCTGATTCCTTGGAATTTTGAGTGGCTAAGTAAGGTAACAAAAGACAAAATTGCCTCAAGGTAGACGTATATAAAAGTTCTTTTCGTTACTCTCATTAAAATGCGATATACAATAAAACAATAGAAAAGTATACATTTGAAATAAATTAATAATACACGAAGAAAATTTATATATTTGCATATAACTGCATTCCCACAATTTATTAACATATTTTCATGAATTTATTTTAAAACAAATAATTATAAATATCTTTCTCTTTTTTTTTAATTAAAAAAAAACTTTCTCTCTTAGACATATATATCTCATTCTTTATAATTTATACTCGCAGCTGAATCAAATTTATTAGACTCGTGCTGATCTAAGCAGTTAGGAAATATTGTGTAACTTTCTTGTAACATTTATTTCTCCCTTCTGTGTTATATTTCCCTTGTGCATTTATTGACTATAAATAATAAACTTATTCCGAGATCGCTCTTCAAACAACATTTTCAACAAGTAATAGAACTCAGTATTAGAATTATTAATTAAAGGAACAAATTAACTTGCCAATTATCCACATCAAACTTATGCTAAGTAAATTTATGAAATTCCACATTACACCTAGATGCATATCATATACCACCTCTTCACTAATTGGATTTAATTTTTTTCACGACTTTTTTATTGATCGATATATCATATTATGAATAATTAACTCATTATTTAACTAAGTTATATGATATTATATAAAAGCCAAATTGTGAATTATATATTGATAGTTTGGCAAAAAAAAAATTAAATAATTTTTGATTATCTATAATTTAATTGTATGGGCTTCTTAATTATAGAGAGCATCTCATTTTAGAGTTGGTGTGTTTTATCTTACACTCATTGAAATAAAGCAGTTGAAATCTGCATGATATAAATAAAATTTAAGCCTATTCTGATTTGCAATTAGTGATATTGATTGGGGCTTGATGTGACTGAAGAGAATTTTCTTAAAACTGGTTTCTTAAATTTTTTATCATCATAATTCACAGTTCAGAATTTGACTATTACTTAATATTGTATTTTAATAGTGAACTAGCAAAGAGAATTTAAATCTCTTATCTAATAAGCAGTGTTTAAATGATACTATTTGTTGTAAAATTTAAATTATCAAAATTTATGTATAGATGTAAGAGGTCTTCATTGATATCAAATTTAATAAAACTGCTTAGCTAATAATGCTTAGCTATTGTATTAATTAGCATCAAGCTGTTTATTTCATTCTAGCATAATATTTTTTTAGCAATAGAACTTTAAAGAGATAAATTGTGTTGATATTTTCATAAGTTTCCTTGAAAAGAAGTTATATATATCTCAATTCAAAAATCAAATTGTTAGTGCCTTAGTGAAAATGTGGTGTAACGTTTATTTATATACGTTGCAAATATATTGGCATTTGGTGAAAGCTAAAAAAGTAAATTTAGATTTTTTTTTGATTAGTATAATTTTTGTTAAAACGTGCAATGAAAGTTAAAATTGTCATTCTTATTTTTTTTTTATCTAATTGGAAATAAAAATTGGAAAGAATAAATGACATGCAGATTACTAATCCAGATAAATTAAAAGAATTTCATAAGTATAAGCTAAAAAAAAAATATTTTAGCTAATTAAAGATGGAAGAATAATGCTAAAAAAAATTAAGACTTTGTAATTTAAATTTAAGAGAGTGTACAAGATTATTATCTTATATGCTGATAAAAAGACAAAAGAGTGTGCAGAAGTTTCATAAACTGGATCGCGATATAAAAAGGAGAGGACAACTTCAATCTGGGTCTTCTCTTTAACTTCTAGTTACGTCTCTGAAAGTTGGAGGTTTCCGTGAGCATAACCTGTGGCAAGAAATATACTTCTACACAGGTATGCCCCTTGCTGTACCAAGCTGTCACGCAAGCATGGAAACGGGACTTGTGAAGACCGCTTTTTGCAATAAAAGGGTCACTACAACCGTGCCTTTTCTCCAGCTATAGAACAGAACAATAATGGAAGACGCCGGCAGGAGAGACCAATGGAAATTCTCATGATCTGGGATCCCATAAACCTACATGAACTTACCGGTAAGTTAAGAATAAATTTTCCTGATAGTGACTTAAAAGTTTGCAAACAATTATTTATCTAAGCTTAGACTACCATCCTGATATAGACTTTTCTTTTCGTATTCAAGGGACTTTCTAATAAAGAATTTTATACAAGATCTTGGGACATTATTAAATTGCTTTAATTGCTTAATCTAACTGTTTTTGTTAATCGATTCATTATCTGGATTAGTGTGTGTGTACTTTCCTGTTTAGTTAATTCGTAATTTAACTTATAAATATTTTTAGTTTGTTAGAATAAAAGAGATTTTACTTTTATCAACCTTTTCATTGTGCGTTATTAATAATAGTTATTATTTTTTTAGTATTAAATTTATTATTAGTTTAATAAGATTTAAAATGGAATTTACCTTGCCAATATGTTTAAACAAGCCCAGGAATAATAATCAAAAAGGAGAAAATAATTCTCGTTACGGTATGATGCAATACCGATTAGTTTAAAAACATTTTTTTCTTTTTAATTTGCGAGATGTTATGTGACGGTTTCAGCGAGTTCTTGTAGAACTCTGGCGCCTATCAAATAAATTAAAAGCTGATCTCGTCGATAGCATAATTCTCAACAATTACTAGGCCGAGTTGATCAGGAAATATAGCTGTGTTTTTAGGATAGAAATACAACTTTCTTTTTTTTTGACATAGCTTGATCAACTCGCGTGCAGTTTATATTAGCGTGTAGAGGCCTAGCAAAACGGAAAACGTTATAATGGCCTACCCAACTCTGGCTTCGATTTAAATACCACAACCTGAGATAAGTTGTAATGATAAAGAACGTTACAACAATGACCCAAAGAAACTCACAGCCGGAAAATAAATAGTAATTTATTTATATAAAAAAGAAAATTATAAAAAAAACTAACTAATTAAACCCTGATTATTAAAATATATAAAAAATATTTTTTTAATATGACTTCCAGAAAGAAAAAAATATATGTATATTTTTTTTGATATGTCTAAAAAAAAACACGATCGTGGCTGATGTAGACGTAAGTCACAAGTATTTGACCGGGTAGGCGGTTACTGAAGAGGGGAAAAACATAGCCCCGAGTCCTAGTACGCAGTATATTAACATAAGACCACCTTTATATGCCCATCAGACTATTTCTAGCAGGGATCCCAATAAAGGGGAAGGCGGATCAAGTTGGACCAAGTTGCCGCGAGCCTGTAAGACTCAAAACGATGAGCAACGCTCGTTTGTGCTTATAACTTGGGCTTCTTATCATTACTATTACACTAAAGTGGAAAGGACACAGATGAATGTTGAAATATTTTCCATTCCCGCCGTGTTAGACCTAAAAGTGGGCGTTAAAGCCGAACGTCGCTTGTGAATGAATCTACAGAATATATCAGCACGCTACTACAAAAAAAAAAAAAAAAACGAATATGAATTTGAAAACTTAAGAATAAAATTAGTGTAAACCCCTATTTTATTCTTATCTCCTGATGCTGGTGGTATTGTAACGTTTATTTATATACGTTGCAAATATATTGGCATTTGGTAAAAGCTAAAAAAGTAAATTTAGATTTTTTTTTGATTAGTATAATTTTTGTTAAAACGTGCAATGAAAGTTAAAATTGTCATTCTTATTTTTTTTTATCTAATTGGAAATAAAAATTGGAAAGAATAAATGACATGCAGATTACTAATCCAGATAAATTAAAAGAATTCCAAAAGTATAAGCTAAAAGAAAAATATTTTAGCTAATTAAAAATGGAAGAATAATGCTAAAAAAAATTAAGACTTTGTAATTTAAATTTAAGAGAGAGTGTACAAGATTATTATCTTATATGTTGATAAAAAGACAAAAGGGTGCACAGAAGTTTCATAAACTGGATCGCGATATAAAAAGGAGAGGACAACTTCAATCTGGGTCTTCTCTTTAACTTCTAGTTACGTCTCTGAAAGTTGGAGGTTTCCGCGAGCATAACCTGTGGCAAGAAATATACTTCTACACAGGTATGCCCCTTGCTGTACCAAGCTGTCACGCAAGCATGGAAACGGGACTTGTGAAGACCGCTTTTTGCAATAAAAGGGTCACTACAACCGTGCCTTTTCTCCAGCTATAGAACGGAACAATAATGGAAGACGCTGGCAGGAGAGACCAATGGAAATTCTCATGATCTGGGATCCCATAAACCTACATGAACTTACCGGTAAGTTAAGAATAAATTTTCCTGATAGTGACTTAAAAGTTTGCAAACAATTATTTATCTAAGCTTAGACTACCATCCTGATATAGACTTTTCTTTTCGTATTCAAGGGACTTTCTAATAAAGAATTTTATACAAGATCTTGGGACATTATTAAATTGCTTTAATTGCTTAATCTAACTGTTTTTGTTAATCGATTCATTATCTGGATTAGTGTGTGTGTACTTTCCTGTTTAGTTAATTTGTAATTTAACTTATAAATATTTTTAGTTTGTTAGAATAAAAGAGATTTTACTTTTATCAACCTTTTCATTGTGCGTTATTAATAATAGTTATTATTTTTTTAGTATTAAATTTATTATTAGTTTAATAAGATTTAAAACGGAATTTACCTTGCCAATATGTTTAAACAAGCCCAGGAATAATAATCAAAAAGGAGAAAATAATTCTCGTTACGGTATGATGCAATACCGATTAGTTTAAAAACATTTTTTTTTTTTTAATTTGCGAGATGTTATGTGACGTTTTCAGCGAGTTCTTGTAGAACTCTGGCGCCTATCAAATAAATTAAAAGCTGATCTCGTCGATAGCATAATTCTCAACAATTACTAGGCCGAGTTGATCAGGAAATATAGCTGTGTTTTTAGGATAGAAATACAACTTTCTTTTTTTTTGACATAGCTTGATCAACTCGCGTGCAGTTTATGTTAGCGTGTAGAGGCCTAGCAAAACGGAAAACGTTATAGTGGATATTTAAAATTGTTGAAGTGTTGAATTTTTTAATGGCGTCAAAAGCATATCTGCATTCATTAAAAATGGGAAAACAGAATCTATTGTAACTAATGGATTGGAAATCAGTCCTTCCTAAAAGGAGCCAATAAATATTACAAAAGAACAATCAAAAAGCACAATAGAACAAACAAATTTATAGTTGTCATAAACATATAAATGCTCTATTTTTTATTTTTCAAAACAGTCCATATGAGCTTTACACATCAAATGCCATTTCAAAACTAATTTCTCATTTGAATCTTTAAACAAAAAACAAGATAGCATGAGCCCAAGAACACAATATGGGGTGACTATAAAAATGCTATATAAGGCATATGAATTTTTTATATTTTTTTTTGTAACTGCTGCAAGGGTTGACACTTGCAAAAAGATATCTGTCAAGTAGACTGTTATCTTCCTTACTATTAAACATGATGGAATTGTTATGATTTGAGGTCCACTCATTAGTTTTCAGATTATTTACACATTTTGGGAAGAAACTCAATCTGTAGAGCAAACATTATTATAAATATTGTCATCTTTCATATACTTCTTTGCTGTTATATTGATTTGAGAAACATTAAAATGGATTATACATCTTTCTTGGTTTTTTGAGTTAATTTTGAGTAGACAAGCCTTGATTTTCTTTATAGATATCTCCCAAAACTTATAAAAATTAGTTTAAATTGTTTTAGTAACTATTCATGTTATATAATTCTATTCTGTGTAGACAACAGGCACATCTTAATGCAAATAAATAGTGATCCTGCATACATTTTAATAAAGGCATCATAAGTATTTGTTATTTTGTCTATATTTTTTATTATTAATAAATAGAAAACAAAATGAACTTTTATTTTTCTGTCTATTTGCGGATTGTATATGTAAATAATCTTAAATTTTATTTCTAAGGGACTGTTAAAAATTAAAATATTGATACTTGCTTCAATTTTAATATAATTATAATTATAGTGTTTTTTTACTTTTGAAGTTTTAATTATTATTCTTTATGGTATTAATTTTTTTTTTAATTTATAATTTCATATGCATATATATATTTTTAAGGATAATCTACTCATTAATATTGTCATAGAACAAATGATCTGTGATCCGGATCCTGGTAAGTATAAGATTAATTAATTTCATATTTTGTTTTTACTAAATTTAATTGATAATAATGAAACAACACTTGCAAATATTATAAATTTTTAATATTCATTGTAAAATTGCATTTTATTTATGTCTATATGTATTAACGAATTAAATCTAAAAATAGAAGTCTTGATTAAATTAATTGCAGTTTGTACGTACATCACAATAATACAAAATGATAGTATGGTAATAAAAGTTTTGCAATAAGAAATAGGAAATAATACCGAAGAACTGTAAAAAAATTTTTAAACTTTTTGTACATTGCCCAGGAATTAAAAAGAAACAACAAAAAAAATAAATAAATCTTAAACCGATTTTTAATTTTAATATCAAAAGAATTAAATTGGTCATTAAAGGGTGACAGTTATAAATTTTTAAATAAATTTCAATTAAATGTCAATTGCTCAATTATATCAAAGCTATATTTCTCTTTAAAATCCATTGCTAAAATTAAGTTCTTGGCTTAATGTTTTAAAAAAATTCAGTTAAATTCAAATTACAGAACTTGTAGTCAATATATATGAAAGTTAAAATTAGAATATTATTCATATGTGATTCTCTAAATTTAAAAGGGTTATGTCTGTTTCTTGTGAATTATGTGACTGTGTTTTGCTTGGGGAAAATGATCTTTTTTTAAAAAGTCTCTAAAATCAAAATGCAAGAAAGTCATTAATTTATTTAACAAAAAGCTTTTCATTAAAAAATTTCAAACGATAGTAAATGATAATCTCAGTAGATACAAAATTTTACAGAACAGTTTGTCACAGGTCTCTCCTACTTTTTTTTAAAATGTGTTCATCATTAATGCATAAAAATCATTAAAGAAATCCTTTACAAAATAAAAAAGTTTTAGGATGTCTTCAAAGATTGGAAACTTATTCCAAATCCACGAATAGCAATATGCTCAATTTTTTACCTGAACAATAGGGAAGTGTAATTTGAATATAATAGACTGAAGCACAATCCTATCCTCATGTTTTTTAAGAACAATTTTGGACTCTAGTCTAATTTAACTTCTTTATTTATCTAAGATTAGATCTAAAATAATTTCTAGTAATAACTTACTTTGAAGATTGATTGGCACAGCTAACACTTTACTAACAGCTTTATTAGTGCTAGCATATTCTACTGGTAAATATTGTGCTCCTGTTTGGAGGAAAAATTCCCACACTTTATATATGGGTATTGTGAAAAATATTATTGTACACTCAAATCTACTTTATTATAGAGGTTTTCAGATCTTTCACATAATTCTTCTCTAGATTTAAAAAGAGTAATTCTCTCTCAGAAAATGTAGATCAGATTTATCACTAATCCAACATGGTTTCACAAGACTTCCTGGATTTCTTTTAATCAGTCAAAAAATTATAGGCTTCTAAGAAGATTCCAGAAAATTAAAAAAAAAAAAAAAATCCAAAAGTAAAGCGAATTGCATTTAATTTTTCTAATTGTTACTGCCATCTCATTAACAAATTTAAAACAACCCATAGTCCTATTAGTTTTTTCTTGCAGTAGTTTATAATTTAGAAGTTTTCATTTAAAACTTGATTTTTTAAAAATGCTAAATTTGATATTTATCCCTTTGTTTAATGTTTCATAGGGTTTTTTTTTTATTATTTTAATGATAAGTAGATTTAATTAAACACATGTATGTGTTTTAAAAAATGTTTTTTTAAAGCTATATTATTTTTATTTTTTTGATAAATGATGTATGATATTTTTCAAATTAGAGATATCTGTTCCTATTTTTATTTTTATAAATGAAATTTTTTACAAAGAAGAAAGGCTTTGGAGCTCTTCAATTTTTTTTAATGAGGACTAATTATATATCTTATTCTTATTCTGCTATAATAATTAAACAAATTATCATCTAACAAAAACAATATATTAATTAAGAAAACTAATAAGTCTTTTACCTAAATAGGTTTAAAAAAATTAAAAATATTTGTATTTTAGTTCTTCTTTTTTTTTTCTTCCAAGTTTTATTCATAAGTATTATAGTAAGTATGAATACCATACCCACTGTTTATTATATGTACATAAAATCCAAATGATTATATTGCTAAATTGGAAATATAACTATTTAAATAAAGTTTAAAACAATCAGTCATTCAAGATGGGTTATGATTCTGGAAAAGAATTACTCTGGAAGATATGATTAGTTGATTATTTTAGTATGATGTTTATATATTGGTAATTTGATTGGCTGGTTAGTGTATACTTTGAGTATTTTATTTATATATAAGTATATGAATTATGATATGATCACAGATGTAACAAACTAAATTCTTCAGAATCAGTTTATGGTATTAAATATTTCAAAATTTATTTTTGATAAATTGTTAATATATATGTGTGTGTGTGTATAGAATAAATAGTGGAAATTTATTTGTTTGTTTATTTTTTAGAACTTGGTGGCGCTGTGCAATTAATGGGAATTTTACGTTTATTAATAGATCCAGAAAATATGCTAGCTCCTAATAATGTAAGTAAAGTCACTTAATGTAAATTAATTACATGTTTTTATTTTAATCTAAATAATTATTGGTATTTTAAACCTATATGACTATGGCATTGAATTTGGAATTCTGGTTTCTTTTTAGTGTGATTGTATAAATATTTTTATACTTTTAGATAAACAACAAATGATAAGTTTGGAAATGAACTACATTAAAACTTTAGTAAAGTTTTTTATTTTTCTCCAACAGCTGTGTTATTCAGTTTATGTACTAATAATAGCAAAACTTTCATAACTGTTGTCACAGAACAAAATCATGTATAAAATTTTATCTTAAAAAAAGTATTTTTGTCTTAATATAACAACATAAAGTATATTTGAAAAATAAATTTATTAATATTAGTATAAGATAGGGAAAAAAAACCCTTCTACTATTAATAATAAAATCGTTATTATATGATTACTGAAATTTAAAACAAGCAAACTTTCTGAGGATTTTAATTAATTGGTGGAATATTTTCGTAGGATTAAATATTATTGATGTATTAAAACACAAAAAATAAAAGTTCAATATATATGTATTTGGATATTTCAATTGTCAGTCCAATATAATATAGTTTTCCTGTAAACTTTCTCAGATACCAAAGTGCGTTAATTGTTATTTATAAGTCTTTGTTGTTAGTATATATTGTTCATTCTCATAACAAAAGCCTATTTTATTAAAAAAATATAGTGACCGAATAAGAAAGTTCATATCATGAAATACTTGCTAATCTTCATGCAAATTATGATAATTTATCAATATGTATTACATTCAGAATTTGAATTTTTGTTTTATCTAATACATAGTGCTGTCTTGTTTATTTTATTTCTTTAAAAAAAAGAAAGTTAAATATGGCAATAAGCAGCTGCCCATTAATTAATATAGTAGTTTGAATTCGAGGAGAAAGAAAAAAGTGTCTTTAAATAAAAAAAATGAAGAGATTCAAATAAAGAATTGTTTGCATATAGCTAAAGGATGGAGAAGTTATTACACAATCATAGTATTGTAATTAATGGAGAGAACTAACCTAAGTGTTTGAAATCACTACATTGTCTTCGATATTAATTAGTTACAATTAATTTATATCTGAAAGTTGTTCAACTATTATGGCAATGTGAATTCAGTGACCACTGGCAATAAACAGATTTTTATTAGCAGCTATAAAAAGATGTTTTATTTATTGTGCTAATTAAGAAATACTTACATAAATTAATAAAATATGGTTAAAAAAACTGAAACTTGATTCAGAAATGATACACCTCTTGATATTTAAAAAGATGGATTTTTTAATATAATTTTGCAAGAGATTATAATGTTAAACAAAAAAACAAACTATTAGAAATAAATAAGTGTTATGCTAATGAAAAGGTTTCTTGGATTTATTTAATTAATTTTATAAATTAATTTTAGGATTTTAAAAAAAAAAAATTTCCCAATAACTGGACTAATAAAAGAAATAGACTATAAACAAATTTCATATTAGTGATGTGAGTTTTATATTACATTACGATGCAAGTGAAATATAAAAATAAATAAATTATTTTTATCAGTAAAGAAATTGTTCTGACATGTGCTAGTTTAAACAAAGGCAAGAGATTGTGATCATGTGATGTGCTAGTTTGTTTGCTAAAAAATAAGTCAAAATCATAGAGCAATATGGGAACCAAAATTCTTGATTGTAAATAATATTAATGTAAATAAGTTTTGGTTGTTTTCTCATCCTTGGTGTTCGCCTTATGATGTCGCTACTTCTAGGTAAATTCCTAGAAATATACCGTTTCACCGGCCTTCACCCAACAAAGGAGGAATTTTTCTATGTTATAAACGCAAAAAAGTCCTCACGTTATGTTGGACGGAGGAGGCGGCGGCGACAGAAGCCAACACAAAGAGACTTCTTTCTATGATAAAACACAGAGTTCCCGACGGCTGCCGGTTATGGCTTTTTTTCTATGCTAAAAGCAAAGAGAAATAAATGCCTTGATCGGCTGCCGTAGTAGTCGATTTTGTTCATCATTTTCTCGTAATAGTAGAATATCTATTTTCTCTGTAGTTTCATGCGAGAGTGTGTGTCTTTGAAGCAGTCGTAGTTTTTTAAAATTTGATAAGACGTCTTTTTTTTTTTTTAATGTGTTGTAACTTACTTTACTGTTGTAAGTTTAGTAATAATGTCCTGAAGATTCCATTACGAAGGGGTAACCCTCAAAAATTGCTTTTAAGGGTGCGAAAGGGGAAAAAAAATTAAAGGATCACGCGAAAAGTACTGTTTTCGCGAGAATTCGTCCGTGACCAGTTACTTTCGCTATATATATATACGCATAAACAAAAACAACCCACTGTCTAATTATTAGGAATTACTTGTCCGAAAAATAAAATTAGTCGGGTATTATTTTTTTTTTGTTTTGTTACATTTATTATTTCAAAATAAGATTAGTTTTTATATCTACACACTAACAAAAACAACCCAGTTCCTGATTAATTACTGTCTTTAAAAAAAAAAAAGCAAATTCAATGGGGTTTGATTTTTTTCAATGGAGTCTTTGAATTACGGTTTGTTTGTTTTTATATATACACAAGATTTACCCAAAAAAAAAAAAAGAAACCCACTTTCTGATTAATTACTGTCAAAAGAAACGCAAATTAGTCAGCTATCATTTTTAAATTTAGTATTTCAATAACGGTACCCTTTTTATATAGACAGAGTTAACAAAAACAACCCACTTTCTGATTTATTACTGTCTGTCCCCCGTCCAAAAAAAAAAAGAAAACGGAAATTAGTCGGGTATCATTTTTCAATCGAGTCTTTTAATGACGGTCCTTACTAATAGTAGTCGGATATCAATTCTAAATTGTAGTATATAAATTACGTTACTTTTGATAGATTTAGAATTACGTCTTGCTTATTTAATAAAATGATTGATTTACTCTTGATCAAAAATACCGTAACTTTAAAAAAAAAAAAGACAAACATAAAGTCAAAAAAAAAAAAAAAGAGAAAAAACCCCGTAACTTTAAAGACACACACAAACTCAAAAACAATCTAAGATTAATAAACATTGAACTTATTACGTCTTGCTTTTGAATCAAATTATTGATTTACTCTTGCAAAAAAAATACTGTAACTTTAAAAAGACACACCTAAAGTCCAAAAAAAAAAAATTCGAAAAAGCCCAGTAACTTTAAAGACACACACACAAACTCAAAAACAAGATAAGATTAATAAACATTTACTTATTATGTCTTGCTTTTGAATAAAAGTATTGATTTACCTTCGCAAAAAAAAAAAAAAAGAAGACCGTAACTTTAAAAAGACACACGTAAAGTCAAAAAAAATTAGAAAAACACCGTAACTTTAAAGACACACAAACTCAAAAACAAGATAAGATTAATAAACATTTACAAAAATGAAAAAAACTAACATCATATAATAGTATTGGTTAGTAGAATATTTTACTACAAATCTAAGAAATCAGATCTTTTTAGATCAAATCGATCATTTAGGTCAGGCCCGGAATCGTTATATGTATATGTTTTTGATTAGCATCAACGCCATCTTAAGGCGAACACCAAGGATGAGAATACAACCTAAGTTTTTTATAAAGATAGATAATTCATATTTACAAATGAATAAATTTTTTTAAAAAAAGGCAAATGTTTTGTTTATTATGTGTATGTTTTGTTTCAGTAAAATAAAAATTAAAAGAATTTAAGCTCTGAATATCTATAATTGATACATCTAATTAGTTGCTTTTTTATTAATGCAGACTTAACAGGACCATCAAATTAACAAAAATA
The DNA here is from genome assembly GCA_028023455.1 of Epiperipatus broadwayi. Taxonomy (NCBI): domain Eukaryota; kingdom Metazoa; phylum Onychophora; class Udeonychophora; order Euonychophora; family Peripatidae; genus Epiperipatus; species Epiperipatus broadwayi. The sequence continues at coordinate 154,277 of JAQFVV010012681.1, read as the reverse complement.
ATTTGCACAGCATAAATTGGAAATACATGATGAGCCAAAAGTTATTTAACTGTAACATGCACTTAATTACATATGCATTAAGTAATGCTCAAAATGGCTTCATTCTTCCCGAAACAAATGTATCTTTTAAACAGAAAATAATAAAATCTTCAATTCATAATTATTTTTCATTGTCAAATTTTGCTATAATTTTTATATTTTTGAAGACTTCTTGGCATAATTGTATGAACTTTATGTTTGGTTATTCTCAAACTATGAAACAATTGTAATGTTTGGTCAGGTAGATTATTGAAGACTAAGCAGTATTATTTCTTCCAATCCATTTATTGAAAGTCTTACAGAGAACGTCTCACACATTCTATCATTTATGTATATCATTTTACATTTATCATTGAAATTATTCAAAATAAAGATACATCTTAAAAAAGAATTTATATCTTTCACTAATAAGAAAATAATATTTGACCATATAGATAATTTGAAAATAAAAAATAAAAACACAATAAAATACATTGTTACTATGTTAAGTATATAAAAAAGTTGGCCTTTTGCTTTAAAAAGTGTTTTCAATAATTAATTTAGAAATTTTACCTCTTTTTAAGCATTTTTATTTGATAACATTTTTATGTTGTGAATTGTATTTTGTAATTTATATTTAAAATATTTAGATTTATAATGCACAGATATTGGAATTTTTTTATATTTTATTCTATTGACAAAAACTATTATATTCTGAAAAAATTTCAATAGAGCAATTTCTGGTGTAGTATACAGCTTTCTTTAAAATTATTGACCTACTCAGTATTTATTATTTGCCTTTGAGTGCTAAGAATATGTTCATAATTATAGCACTAAAAGTGAAGTGCATACTCGTAAATAAATTTTTTGTTATGAAAAAAATCATCATTGATAGTCAGTTCGCTAACACAGCTTTCCAGTACTTTAATATATATCTAATTAAAGAGAAAGAATTTCCACCTTTAATATATGTGCTGTACTGATCTTATAATAGATCAACAATGTCATGTTGAGTACTAAGGGTATTCTCAATCACAAGATGGAGAGAGCGGCCATCTTATTTTTAAACCTACATTCTAATTATGTATGCAATCTGAAGCGTCTTAGTTTGAGAACATGAAGATATTTGTGTATTCATTTTTACATCCATTATTTTCTTTCATGTATTAACGTTCACAAAATGTTTCATTTTACTACATGTTACTATTATGAATTCATAGAAACTATGTAATATTCAAATTTATTTGCTAAGCACAGAGATCATATGTAATTAAAGAGAAAGGATTTTGAACTTTAATATAATTACGTATGACCTCTGCGCTTAACAAATAAATTTGAATATTACATAGTTTCTAAGAATTCGTAATATTAACACTTAGTAAATTGAAAATTTTGCAAACGTTAATATGTGAAAGAAAATAATGAATGTAAAAGTAAATAGACAAACATCTTCGTGCTCTCAAACTAAGATGCATCAGGTTGGCCTATATAATTAGTGTGTAGGTTTAAAGATAAGTCAGTCTCTCTGTTCAAAGTCTCGACTTGTGTTTGAGTTTGAGAGTATTCTCAGCACTCAACATGACATACTTGAGCTATTATAAGATCAGTACAGCACATATATTAATGGGGAATTTTTTTCTCTTTAATTGACATATTTGAGGTATTAGAAGATCAGTACAGCACATATATTAAAGGTAGAATTTCTTTCTTTTTAATTACATATGATCTCTGCGCTTAGAAAATAAATTTGAATATTTAATATTTATCATACATTGTTTAGTTATAAAATTGTAAATTTTAACAACTTCAAGAAAACTGAAAAATATACTTTTGTTCATATCACTTGAAATAATTTCACTTTTTGTACATTTCTGTGATATTCTCTTAATATCAAGATTATAAGAATAAAACAAATGTCATTATTTGATTGTAAACAATGAAAATATAAATAACTATTAATCTTGCTATACATTAATGAATTTTGTGATTAGTATTTAGTGTTCCATAATCTTTTGCATAATGTAATGAAAATTGAAATTATTGTCATTAATTAGATGAGTATTTTTAAAACAGTATTTGTTAGTTTGAAAGAAAATAATTTTAAATAAAATTATTAAATAGTTTGAATCATAAGTTTGTCAGTATAATTAATTATTGGCGAAGTAAAACAAAAGCCACTCTTTAGTGCCATCTATAGTGAGACTGAATACTCAGTGATTATCAGAGCATAATGCATTTAAATTTCTTTTCCCAGATTACTTCCTGACTTTTGTTTATCCGTGAAATTTGGGATTTAAATCGAAATAATGTAGTTATTCTTGTAGCTATGATCTTTAAGTCCATTTTACAATTAAAACCAAAAGCCTAAAAATTCAAAACATTCTCGAAATTAATTGATTTATTATTAACATTTTTAGTTGGGGAGTATAGTTGTGCGTAGTTAGTACACAACCCAGAGTATTGAAATGTAGTCGTGACCTGGAATCAGATCTGTAATAATGGACAGGTTGGTTTAGTTGAAAATATTCACTGATAAATAAAAATGATAAATATTTTACATTTGTTATTTTTTATATTTTTTAATATATTAAATGTGCATTATGTTTATAATATGTAACTAATTACTAACAAAGTTTAAATCATGCCAGCTAATAAATTTTCACAAATCAAATTTTAGTGTGATATTATTTGTTAAGTGTTCATTGCATATTAATTTTGTGACTGGTCTGATTTTATATTTGTTGCTGAATAATTTATTTTTTAATATATGTATTTATAATTGATTGTTAATTTTTTAATAAATATTTTTACAATAAATATTTATTATTGTGAATTTGGTGTGCATAAAAACTTGTCAATTTTATATGGAATGAATTGTGTTTCCAATTTTCTACATTTTTATTATTGGAATATTAAATATTAAAAAAAAAAAAATGGATTGAGGGGAGGGAATGAAACTATATTTTTTTAATATTAATTTTATCTTTAGTTTGAACCATGTCCATTAGCTATTCAGTTTGTTTAGATTTAAAACTATTTTTTGATAAAAATAATTTTTATTTGAATTTAATTTTGATAAGAACTCACTGAGAAATAAAGTTAATAGGCCTAGAGTTAATATATATATGATAGCTAGTATAAAATGTATTTATATTTAATAATAAATTAATCATAGGATTGAAGAAATCACATTTCAATACTCTTAAGAATGCATTCTTGTAAATAAAAATGTGCAAAAAATACTTTCCAGTATTTTAATTTTAATCTCTTTGAACATTGTATTAATTTGTATGCAATATTCATTATTATTTTTATAGATGGGGGGGGGGGTAAATGTAAAAATCCAATGTGTGTTTATGTTATATGTATATATAACATTCATTACACAGTTGATGGAGGTGTGATCAGGTCAAAATATTAGCGTAATAGTATTATGAATCTTAATAATATTTTTTTTATAGCTATTAGCCTGTGAAAACTGTTTTAATATATACACCTGGGTCTCGTTTTATGTGGTAGATAGGTTCCCCAGAAAACGCGCACAAAAGAAATCGCACAAAAATAGACTTAACTTACCTTGAAAAATGGGGATAGGGGTTGTAATTTTCAGAAATCGCATAAAAGCAAAGCAAGAAGGAAAAATTACTTTAAAATTCGCATTAAAAAAAATAAGGAAATAAAGTATGACTAATAAAAAATTTCAAATATTTGAAAAACAAAAATACAAGACAAACTTTTTTTACTTTTTTTATTAACTACAGTATTTAATTTTACATTTTTTCATGCATATTTTAATCATTAGCGGTTATTTGGCTATTTGACAATATGTGTTTGTTTTGTGAACTGTTAAGAAATCAGATTCGTCATGTGACATACAACTAGTGCCACTTTCAGTCTTGAGCTATGTTAATGGTTTTTTGTTTCTATATTAAAAAAATGAGATCGTAATCAAAACAAAAAGATTATAGATTATCATTAGAAAGATTATTTTCAATTTATAAAATCAATAAAATCTTCGTTATTATTTATTTTAAAAATCTAAAAAATTATTTATTTCTGTATACGTTTTAAAAGTTTAAAATTTTTGAATATTTATTGCGATATTTTTATATGTAAATATAAATCTATTATTATTATTATTTACTCATTAGTATAAGTAGGTTATTTACATAGAAGCTAATATTCTAAATACAGTTTCAGGCCATATTCACGTTAGCTGCTAATAAAATGTTATATTTTTGGAAAAAAAAAAAAAGTATTTTAAGTCAAAATAAGTTATTAATAATTTAAATTTCTTGATATCTAATAAATATAGTGAAATATGAAAGATATTAAGAAAAAACATGAATCAGCATAACTTCAAAATCGCATTAAAATAATCTGCATAAAACGAGACCCAGGTGTATATATATTCAAACAGAAATTACAAGATTTCAATAAATAGAATTAATTTGAGCAAAATACTTGTGCCATGAATGGATTAAGCTGTAGTAAAATTTATTATGATATATTGCAGTGAGACAAAATATCAGGATTATGTGTTATACTGTTATTATTAAATGATAGAACCACTAATTGCATCATAAACTGATCTGTCTTCTATATGATTTAAAATTAAATAAATAAATAATTGTATAGTTTTATTACTCAGAGTTCGTAAGAAGTTTGATTGTTGGAAGTGCTAGAACTAGAATCGATCTAAGGAATTTATGCTCTAAAATCTGCTACTTTACTACTGCACTAAACCATGCAGAGCATGCTCTAGAAATATATAACATTTGAACAGTGTGTAGAGAAGTATTAAACCATTCTTCATTGAGAAAAGCTACTAATTTTACCGATTATATCAATTTTTTGTTCTTTCAAGAATAACTCATAGAAGCTCTATAAAAATGTGTAAATCATGGGATTGCAAATTGTGTAACTTCATGTTCTTTAAACTCATATTTAAATGTATGGTCTGTCTCAATTATTATCTGTGAGAATATTGTTACTAACCAGTTAAAATCTTATTCCCTTTAGTATTTAAGTAGTCGGCCGAAAAATGATTGGATTAAGAGAGAATTATGATATAGTTGAACAACATAACATTTCAACACTATGTTTCACAATATTACGAAATGAAAATCTTATTAGTGGACTTTTTCTTTTTAGTAGTGATGATATAACCCCCATTTTTTACTGTTTGGAAGTCATTTTTCTGCATTGCAGCGTCAAAAATTAGTGGCTTTGAAATGCTGTATGGAACTGATGAGTAATTATTTTGGTTGGCAATGAATTTATGTATGATGATCTCTCCTACTATGATTTGTTCCTTTGTTTTTTGTTACATTGTTCATTGGTTTGTCTCAATAAACATTGATATTTTACCATAGTTGATTTGTTTATCTTTAATGAATGCAGTTGTTACTCTCACTCTTTACGATCTCGGTTTTAAAATTTTAGCTAACTTGGGAGTTTCAGACACCAATGTTCAGCCAATTTGACACTAACAATATAATTCCATTAAATTTGAATAGATCCACTATATCATCTTACATGTTTAGTAATATCACATCAACTTTCTGTTGGTACTTCTTAATATCTCCTTAAGATTCTACCATGAAAAAAATTATGGTTGTATTTTCAATTTCTGTTTTATGTAAATTAGAAATATATTAAAATACGATATGAGCTAGTTATTTTGTTCAATCCCTATACATATATATTTGTTTACTTTGAACTCTCCATTCTTTGTTGTCCATGCAGATATTTTCATTTTATGGATAACTCTCACCATAAAATTGTTATATAAAGAAGTAATTTTCATTATTTGGATTTCATCTTTTTTTTCTTTTCTTAGTTACATATTCTGTCCAAGTGTATAAAAATACTTGTATTGAACATGTGTGTGTGTGTTTTTTTTTTTTTTTTGTAATAAAGATTGATTTTTTCTGCTACCATTCTCTTTTAACTGATTATTACACAATAAACTTGTAGGGAAACACTTGTTTATTAAAAGAAAAGTTTTGTTAATCTTTTGCAAACTAACAATAATAGTTATTGCTTAATTTTTACAATTTAAAGAGATTACGAATATTTTGTCACTTATAATAGTCATTTTATACTGTTTTGATCATGTGGTCATATAATTAATTACAAAATAAATGGATTGAAAACTTCAGGAAATTATTAAACTTTTCTTCTTTTCAAATGACAATTGCAATATTGTCTGCACTAAAGTGGTTCTGGAAAACTAGTTACTATGTTTGTTTGTTTGTCTTTTTTTTTTTTTTTTTGTATGCTTCAGAGCACTTTCCTCTGAAGGCCAAGATGAGTCCTAAACAGTTTGTGCTTGAATAATTGGCTTTCATTTTTCTTGAGTTATGCAGTGTGCCAGATGATGCTGCTGATCAGAAAGAAAGCTATTGCAGTAAATTTTGGAAGTGAAGACTAATTGATAAGTAAGTAAGGTAAACTAAACTAGGCATACATTTATCTATAATGTTTGTACTGTATTATAAAAGCTGTATCAATAATTATTTCAAAAATGCTTTTTCTATAATTCATGCTGTTTTGAAATAATATTGCAATTAATTTGAATTTATTGACAACTATAGCTTGAAAGTTCTAAGTTACAAACATCTGCATTCTGTTAGTTCAAAATTATTATCTAGGCATTCATAATATGAAGTCTTTAAGACAATGTAATAAATTGTGTGCGTTATCTATATTTATAAATTATTGAAAATAAGCATTTTATAACAAGTGGTAACATAGGTAAAATACCATTAGTCTAGCTTCCTTTTATTTGAAAACATTTACTTTCCTGGCACTTTCAAAGAGTCATTAAATTTTCACAATTGCTGACTTTTATTATTTTAGCATGAGTTATGATTTACCTAATTGGTAGTAATTAGTATATATACACACGTTTGAAAATAAAGTTGTTTAGTAGATATCTGTATACTTATAAAGTTTAATTGCTTTGATTTAGTTTTACTATTTTAATCCAATAGCCATATTTTTGTGATTTCCCCCTCCCCTAGAAAATAGCAAGTGAATAAATAACGTTAATGCTAAATTTTTTAAAAAGTTATTGAGCTCGCATAGAAATTAAATTAGAAAATGAAAAAAAAAAAAAAATCATTTGATATTTATTGATTTAATAAAATATTAAATTGATACTTATGGTACTGTTATCACTTAAAACGGGTCTGGGCAAGCTGTGGGTCTCCTGCTGCTCTTCTGACATTTTTGTGTGACCAGTGGCACAGAATTGAATATTAAAAAAAAAAAGCAAAGTTATTGAGATTGTTTATTTAGATATATAATGCTTGTTCATATTTATTTCTATTTAAAAAATAACAATGTTTCTCTCAACAAGCTACACATAAACTATACCATTTATTAACAGAGTGTACGTTGCAGGTATGGGTTTGCAACTATCATTATTTCTTTGTTGCAGCAAATGCTTTGCTTGTTGCATAATCTGCACTTTCATGCAACTTATTCTATTGGACCTGCTCGTGTATGCATTAATCATAAGTGGGAGTAGGCACTACACATGCAGAGTTTATGCTTTCAGTCTTCTAATAGAGAATAGATCAGAATTTTCCACTTAGGTTTATTAATTATAATTTTTTATTATTAGGTTTATTAAGCAAAAATTAATTTCAAATTTTTAAGTATTTAATAATTTGTTATTTGATTGTTTCATGACTATAATTGTTTTTGGTAAGATTTAAAAATAAGTTTTAGTAATTGTTCTTACAAATTAATCACTAAAATCAGATGAAAATTGAGAATTCAATTATTCATGGGCAAATAATTATTTATTTTTTTAATATAGAAGCAAACCTGTATGTTTGCTTGGAAAATTACTGTTCTTAAAGAATATAACATTAAGCATCATGTCAAACCATGCTGGAAATATGAGGAATTAATGTGTGAACTAAAAGAAAAGCATAATAAAATTAAAAGAGAATTTAGCAGGACAACAAAACTTCAGAAATATATATAAAAAATAAGAAATCACAACAATAGTAAATTATACATTTTGTAATATTTTAGCTAAACATCTGAAATCCATTCTCTGATGGTAGTTTAATAAAAGAATATATTGAAATTATTTATCCTGAAAATGCTTTTTTCTAATATTAGTTTATCCAGATTTACTGTGGCAAGATGAATTGATGAAATGATAGAAAACATGTCTTAAAAGTTACAGCTAATACTGTTGTATCTTATTCTCTTTGTCTTGATGAATCAATGAATGAATCTGATATTGCTGAACTTACAATGTTTATTTGTGGAGTAGATATAAAATTAAATGTTACTGAAGATTTAATAGACTTATTAAGTATGAAAGGAATTCTGCATTAGAAACTGCTTTGGAAAAGAAAAGCATTTCACTTTTAAAGCTCTAAGACATTGCAACTGATGTAACTCCTTCCATTAAAGGAAATCACTCTGGATTAACTACATTTCTAAGCAAGAAATTAAAAACAGAATTTTTAAGGGAATTATTTGTATGTCACTATTATTCACATTGAAAATTTATGTGTGAAAAATATTTAATTTCAAATTGCTATATGGATAGTAATTTCAACTGTTAATTTTATTAGAACAAAGGTAATTAATCATCGATAATATAAGGATTTTTTACCAATCATGGATGCAGACTATATCAATGTAATTTACTTTTCTGAAGTAAGATGGTTTATTAGTAGAACCAGGACTACTTCAAAAAGTAGAAAACACAATTAGACTGGTGCATTGCATCAAATGGACAACATTTTAAAGGTGATTCAATTTGTAATACTTAAAAATAAATACATAATTTTTGCCCTCATATACGTTTTCATGAATTTACTTTAAAAACATGAGATTTATAATGATAGAATAAGTAATGTACTATTAAATTATTTTTACTAACTCTGTGAAATTGTTAATTCGGAAAAATTGCAGACCCGAGAATATCAGATTAATGGTATCGTGTTGATTAATCACCACACTCTTTACTATGTGGAAAATAAAAAAAAATTGAGTAAAAAAAACTACTACATGAATTTTTTTTAAATAAAGATTTTTACTTCAGTCTTAAAAATTAATACCATACCATAATACAGATGATATTCTATTAATTCATTTTTAGATTTCTATTTTGGTTCTCCCATAATAATTTCTTTCTTGCATTCATCTTTCAACACTAATGTTTTGTGTTGTTTTTTCAACTCATTCTTCCCCTAGTCACAACTTTTTGTTTTTGCTTTATTTATATTTCCATAAGATCATCTGTTTTCACTCTTATATATCTTGCTTATTATCAGTTTGACTTTTTGATATATGTCTTCCATAATTGTTTTTATATATTCACTTGCATATACAATAATATGTAATAATCAAATATTGTCTTTTGATTTCCATATTAAATCATTCTTGCATACATGTTCTTTGGTTTTAAAATAGAAACATGCAAACTATATGTTTTCTTAATTTTATTTTTATATCACTTATATTTATTAAATATCAATATTAACATTTCAATCATTTATATCATTATTAAGCATTATTTTAATCTTATCTTTCTTTATTTTTAAACTTATTTTTCTTACTTAATGCCTCACAAATAATGAATTTTCTTAAATGATTTTGAGTTAATTTATTTTATTTTTATCTTTTCCTAATTGTTTTTCAATAGTTTTGGTGTTAATTGTGAATTCTTGTCATTTTTAATTTTGCTCATTTTATTTATTGCTATTTTCTTGTTAATTTTATCAATAATTTTCTGTTGAAATAATTATTATTTTTTAAATAGATTTTTATTGCAATTATATTATTAATATTATTTATCTTAATTGTTTGTGTGTGTGTTTCTTTTTGCATCTTTGATTTAAAATTGAAACATCCTTGGATTATATATCTTTTATCATTTAGGAGGAAGCATGTTTTTATGAATTGTATCTATTTAGACTTAAAAAAGAAGCTCTTTATCTCTTTTAAGTTCCTATTTTATAATTGTTTTTCAGATATATAAGTTTGACTACATTTTGCAATTAAAATCCAGAAGACAAACGGAAGTCAATAAATAATATATTTTATTGATTCAAACTAATGGATATTATACTTTTTATATCACTGAATGTTAAAAAATATAAAGAGTATAAATTATAGGTTTTTTAATTTCAGTATCCTGATAATGTTATAGTAATTATTATGCAAAGTATTTTCTAAATAGACATTTGTATACAAAAAAACAATTTATATTTTTCATAGAATGTATTTTCTTTCCAATAAAGACGTAAACACACGAAAATACATAAAAAATATAATTGTTTTAATATTTTTTTTATTTATCTATTAACTTTTCAGCTGATGAAGCAGCCATATTGAATATTTAAAAAATTATGTTAAGCCACAAATTTTATCATAACTTAAGTGTATATTACTCAAAAATAACATAATATATATTGTTTGAAACATAAAACACCAAAGAATGTAATTAAGCTGAAAAATATATAGTCATTGATATTCAAAGTAATAAAAAAGAGAGTAAAAGTTAAAATTTCTAATAATTATTTTCATATTATTTCATAAATTCAAAATTACCATGCATACAACTTAAAATTATATTTTTGTTATTAGATTAGTTGGATTCATCATAAAATTTCAAAAAAATTGATATATAATCACACTTTCCTAAAATAATCCATCACTTGAAAACTTCGTAGAATAAAGACATTGGTACCTTTCATTTTTCCTAGTAGCCCTTCAAAATGTATTTCTACACAGGGGTTTGCAATGAATATGTCATCTCTAATAACATCCCTTATAACAAGTAGTTAATACTTTTCAGTAATTAGTATAATTTGAATATTATAATAAAGAACTTCAATAATGTTTGTAATTTATTAAAAATTATTACTAAAATAGTCACTATGTACAAAATAAAATAAAAAGTGAATGAAATACTAAATTTGTTATAGAGTTAAGATTGAGGTACATAAGTTAGTAGTTTAGATTCAGTGCAATGTAGTATTTATCCTATTTTTATAGGTTTTTAGCTCATTGTTTCATGCTACTATGATAATAAATTTAGTAATAGCTTTATAAACTGCCACCTCTCTTTATATTTGATATGCAGCTTTGAAATTTACATTATAGTCGTGTATAATCGACCAAAGTTTATATACTGTTAAAATTTTTACTTGTAGCATTTGCGTATTTTTATTATTATTAAAATGCGGACAAGACATTATAGAAAAATCTAAATTGGGTCATAATATTTGCAAAATATGTTTATCTTTGTCTCATATTACCTAATTCAAATACTGGACCCAACCCTATTTCATAACAAAAAATGCAGATAATTCACGATGTAAATGTACACAATCACAAGCATTTTTTTTTTTTTATGTTAGTTTCAATAATAATTTTTTCGTATATTTTTTATCAAATATAAATTCAAATAATAATTAAAAAATATATAAAAATAAATACTTATCATCAGGCTCCCATAACGTCTTCTAAATACATTGCTAAAAACTTTTATTTTTCCGATGTATTTTTTGCGGCGAATATTTTTCCATTAATTATCAAAAAAATGAGTGAAAGACAAAAAAAATAGAAAAAAAGATGGAAACGAAGGTGTAAAAAGTGCATGCATAGACTGCGTAGATTTGCGTTAATATTAAGGTTAAAGCGGATGTTTATAATTTAAAAATTCTTGTGCATTTAAAGCGCTAGCAATAATGAAATTATTAAACATAAAAAACCAAAATATATTAATGCACCTTGAATCACAGTAAATATCATCACTCATGATAATATAAAATAGCTTATAGAAAAATTACTATCAAATGAAGAAATTAATTTTAGAAATACTATTATATTTTTTAATTTTATAAACAGTTGTATTCCGATTTTATCCTCCACATTAAATTAACTGATAGTAGCGTTTTTTTTACCACACTGGAAGTCAAAACAAGTGAATATTAAGAATCATCTTCTAATAGTGGACACTGAATTTCTGTTCTCGACTCAGTGACTATCTTTAAGTCATTATCTTTCTGTATAATTAATTTTAATCTATACATAGTTTAGATATTTTTATCGCATTTACATATATTCATGTTATATAGTCTAATTTTAATATTTGACATATTAATTCATCAACAAAAATAAATAAAAGATGTAATAATGCAGTTATGTAATGAGAGTGCACATTTAGATAAAAATGTGCTTATTTGGTCACATTCTTAAAAAAATTATTAACAATAAATATTACTTTCTATCCATCTTCATTCTTACAGAGGCTAAACTCTATACAGTAGTGCCACCAGTGCAAGCCAGAGTAGTTAATGAATGCAAGGTTTATGCATAAAACCCTTATCTAGTGCCTACTTATCCAGTATCCCCAGACTAGTTTCTAGCTTGTGGGTTTCATCAGTGATGAGCCTTAAAGCTTTATAGTTAGCTAATAAGACAAAAAGGTGGCTGCTGGAGGATTGCATTAGATCCTAAGATCTAGATGCAGCGCTTTCAGATCCAAGGTTCCTCACTGATGAAAGCCACAAGGGAAGAAACTAGTCTGGGGATATTAGATGAGTAGGCACTAGATGGGGATTTTATGCACAAGCCTTCTGGCATACATTGATTACTCTGGTTGGCACAGGGTGGCACTACTGTATAGAGAACTTTGCCTGTTTAATAACAGATGTGATAGCATAAGAGATGGTGATCATGTGATGTTTAGTGGTTTAACACCAATCCTGCCTAATAGAATAGTGGTGGCTATGGTTGTTAAAGAGCCAAAGACACAAAAATGTATGGCTGCTGAACTGAGTTCAGACCCATATGGCTATATAAGCCATTGAGCTTAGATTGAAAATATTATTGTGTTTTCAATTTCATTCTCATAATTTTGTAGTTAAGTAGAGATAAAAGGTGACTGCTGGAGGATTGCATTAGACCCTAAGATCTAGATGCAGTGCTCTCAGATCCGAGGTTCCTCACTGACGAAGGCCACAAGGGGAGAAACTAGTCTGGGGATATTAGATGAGTAGGCACTAGATTATTCTGGCTTGCACTGGTGGTGTTTCTGTATGGAAAGTTTAGTCTCTGTGTAAATAGCTTGTATAAGCATAAGAAATGTTGATCATGGTAAATATAAAAGATTTATAATGATTCAGCTTCAATTTTAAGTATATTTTAGCTTGTGTAAGCATAAGAAATGTTGATCATGGTAAATATAAAAGATTTATAATGATTCAGCTTCAATTTTAAGTATATTTTACCGTGAATTAAAAAATTAAAATTTTGTTTGAAATGATCCCACAATGCAAAATTAAGGATAATAGTGATTAGAAATTATAAGAACTGTTGAAGTGCTTTATTTTTAAATCCATATCAACTTCTGAACCTATAAATTTTTAAGGGTTTTTCAATTTTATTTCTTAAATTTTGTGAATAAAACTTTAACATTAATTATTTTTATCCTTTATACTATTACATGAATTAACAGTTCATTCTTATAAAATATCCACCATCTTCAGTTGAAACTTTTTTAAAAAAAAAAAAAACAATCTATTTAAAATGGCATTTTTTAGATTTGGCAGAATTGTTATTAACTGTAATTTGTGGACATTTTAAATGAAATTTTCATTTTTAAATTTACAACAGTAATACAGTTTTATGAATGTAAGTGCTGCTGTTGGAATCACAGTAACATCAGTAGTATACAAAAAAAGGCCTACTATTATATAATCAAATGAAATACACGTGAAATTTATGAATTTCTAATTTTTTATTTAATTTTTTTTTAAATAGTAAGTTAATTGAATTTGAAAGTTTTGAAATATTATGTGAATGAAAATAGTTTTCATTCTGCAAAATATTTTGGAATTTCTATCATTGAATTATGAATATTGCAGTATATTAATAATGGCTTTTTATATATATAATAATTCTGCTTTTACATTACACAAGCATCACCTTTCTGATGGATTTATTAGGACCATCAAGTATCTATCTTTCTAGCATTCCTATTTCAAATGATTTTTCAAAATTTATCTAGTTATTAAATAATGTATTTATTATCTAATGATTTTTTTATTAATCTACATTGAGTTTCGGAGATAAAAAAAAATTCACAGAGGATTGATGTTAGATTGTTCAGATATTCTTCATGAAATAGCTTTGAATGTTACTTTATAAAAGAAAAAACAAATAAATATAAAATTTTATTTGAAATAATCTTATTCCCAAAATTTTTATATTTTTTGATTATATATTTATATAATTTGATTTTTTTTTTTTTTACTTTTAATTTAGCATATACATTTTTTCCAGATTGCTTTAATGTAAAGTTTATAAACTCTTATAAATGTGTCTTAATGTTTTTCTGCCAATTTTTAGTATTGGCGTTTTAATTGTAATTGGATATTAACCATATTTTAACTATTTAGTTGAATTGTTAAAATGTTTTTAGAAAAATTCAATCTTTATTTATATCTTTTCAAGCACATCTTTTTGCAATGTACTACTTAGTATGGAATATAACATTTTGAGTGATATTATTCTTCAGATGTTGATAGTTTGATTATTGATATTGCCAGCATGGGAATTAAAGCTGTAAGCCTTAGAAGAACAAATCTTAACAATTCATTCCTGTGTTAGCAATGTCACTGACCATGCTAGCAATAACTGAAAAAAAAAAGAATATTACTGCTCAAAATATTCTATATCTATATATCATTATTAACAGTTGAATATGTTTGGAAAAGTATAAATTCAGTTTGAATTTTTTAGAAACATTTAAACAATTCATCTAGATTAGGGGTCGGCAAATTTTTTAACAGAAAGTGTCATTTTGTTTACATCTCAATCCCTTTCTCCATTAAGGAGCCATGAGGAGAAAGATACCCCTAAAGAGTTGCAAGGAAATGAAAAATATCCCTGAAAATTACAAATTTCTGAATGACTGTGGATATATTTGAACACTTATTTTAGTAATAGGTCATTATAGATTCCATACATATCCTAACGAAAATAAAAATTCTTGTAAAATAAATAAAAAAATTATAGATATAATAAACACCTCCATACTTCCCCATTCTTTTTAAATTCATATAAATAAAGATACAATAAAAGACAAAATGATCCCCAAGATGCATTTCGTGCTGAACCAGCACTTATCAGTGGGCCCAGATCACTCTCTCTCATATATATCTTTATTATATGCAAAGTATTTATCTAGAGTAAATTGTTACATTTTCATTTACCATTGTCAAACTTCCGCCACTCACAGCTTTGACGCCATCCATTTCAGATAAATACACTAATGATTATTACTAATCATTTTTGAAACTATAGAGATTATCTCTAGCACAGATATAAACTTTTAATTTATTTACAAATTTCTAATATTTAAATATTTATCAATACGACTGAATTCAAGAAACGACATTGTAATGTGTATTTTTCCTCTCCTACAATCATCAAAATATTTATTTATAAATTACAGAAGGAAATTAAAAATGCATTTGTGTTTATAATGATAAAAAGAGTCACGAGATTGAGATCAAAGAGCCATATTTGGTTTGCAAGCCATAGTTTGCTGGTCCCTGATCTAAATGATGAAAATAGTCCAACATATAACCACAAATTTAATTTATTTTTTGTACCAGAATGATTTTATTTATAGACAATACTTACTGCTTCTAAGACCAAAAATTGATTCATAGACATTTTGTGTATATAAGATATATTTAAGGTTGAATGTTTGGAAGTACCCCTCCCCCTTCCAATCTTTCTTCTTGGCATAAATCATTTATTAGAGGATTATTAAAATTGAGTAAGACATGTCTAAGGCTGGTGTAGGCTGTAAGCCTACATTGATTCACTGCACAAAATAATTTGTGAATGATAGAAAAGTTTTTAAAAAATTAAAAATTGCTACTTCTGTTAATCCTAAAACAATCAGATAAGCGTGATAGACTTATGGAAGTAAAAAAAATTTAATGGCGTGGACTGAAAACTAACCCTGCTATCATTTTTTAAGTCAAATCATTATCCATATTACTAGTTAAAATGTGTTTTAATTCTGTGAAAGCTGATAACAGGGTAGAGACTGCTTATCAGTTCTTTACATTTTAAAACTGAAGTAGTCTTCATAATGTAATAATCTCAAGTGAATTTGCTAAAGTCAAAAGTTACTTTTATATTATTAGCCCCTCCCCCTTTTAATTGTGTTAATAAAATATGCTAATGTAACTTTTGATCTACCTTGCCTTTATAATAATAATCATACATGAGTTTATATTAGTGTACATATTTTTGATTTGGGGGTGGGGGTTACTTATGAATTTCCAACTCTCTTTTGCTATTAATGTGATATAAAACTATACTTGATGAGCATATGTTGTAAATTACATTTAAATTAAGTCATGTTCAATTTTTATATTAATATTTTGCGACATTATTAAAATCAAAATTTGAAGACTGTTTTCTGTAAAATTTAGTCTTTCTGTATATATTATATATTGTTTTCTTTACACACAGAATTTAGCCCAATAGAAAGGCCAATAAACTTGGTGATAAATATTTTTGAAGGCCCTAGTTCTGAGATTTTTGCTTTAAATTCTCAGTCAATTTGTTTCTCCTACTTCACTTATAAATCACAAAATATTCTATCATATTCTTCATTTCTCTTCTATACAGAATACCATAAATAAATAAATCTTATTCAATTCCCCGTTTTTATCTTTCCATTTTAAAAATTTTATATTTTCAAATACCTCATTCTCAATATTCACAATTCAAAAACCTTCAGTATTTTTATATTTGTTTTTCTATTCAATTGAGTCTCTGCTCTATATAAAACTAAATTTTAAACAAAATATATAAGCTTTTTTAATTTCTAAATTTAATATTTTTTAAAATGGTCATCTATATTTATTAAAATGTTGCTAAGCCATTCTATCCTATTAATATCTATTTCCATCAAAAACTAATAATTTTCTAAATTATTTAAAGCTTAACTTATTTTAAAACTTCCTGTCCAACTGCCACTCTTAATATCATAATATTCCCACTATAGTTATTGTTTTACATTTAAATTTATTGATTTTCATTCCTATCTTATAAATTTCATTAATTTTGATTAATATTTTATTTTTCAAATCAGCTAGGACTACAAAGTAAATAACACTCTCCTATCTTAGATTTTTTTTATATATATCTTTATTATAAGATTATTTAACATTTTTTTAGTTCAATTTATGTTTTTCATTTTCAAATTATTCAGCATAATAACCAATTTTATTGAAAGATTTTCTCAAGATCAAATATTAATTTTCTTTCATTTTTCTATTTATATGTGAAGAATTGTCATCTTTATCATCATTTTTTTTATTATCCCATTTATAAATGCAATCTGCTTAAAACATATCTACCTTGATAAATTCAGCTATATGAGTTAAACTTATATTCGAAAATTAGTAAATTTATATTCTTATATATATGAAATTAAAAATCTTCCATAATCATGGCTTTCATTTATTAACAAATAGACCTTTTCAAGTGAAATTCAACAAGATACAAACAACATATATACACAAAACAAAATAGTTTTCCCATCATTCACTTCAAAAATCAACTTCCTTTAACATCAAAGGATGTCTTCATGAGATTGATGGCCTCAGATTTAAGAAAATTTATTATTAGAGTTTCTTTTATTCTTTTTATTTCACTTCTTTCATAAAAGATAACCTCTGCATTGAATATGCAAAGCTTGAATCTGAGGCCATCAATCTCATGAAGACATATTTTGATATTAAAGAAAGTTGTTTTTTGAAATTGTTGAAGAGAAGGTAATTTTGTTTTGTATATATATGTTGTATGTATCTTATTGAATTTCATTTGAAAAGATCTATTTGTTAATAGATGAGAGTGTAGTTGTGGAAGAATTTTAGTAAAATTTTATTGTTTTGGCTAGTATTGTAATGTTATCTGATTTTTATTTTATTTATAATTACTAGTATAGGGTAGGCAGTATTTAATTTATATATATAATAATGATTAACAGTTTTGGATTATATATAAATTTAAATATGGATTTTAATACTTCTTTCTTAAGAGATATTTTTCCTTCTGGTTTTCTATTTTTAAATTGCAAAATTTAAACTTTCTTTTTCAAAGAGTTTGAATTTTTGTCATTATGTCTGTTCAATATTTGGGTTTAATTTTGTATTTCAGAAGATTTGTTTAAGTCAAAACACGAAGAGAGACATTTCTTTTTTTTGAGTTTTTACAAACCAACTATTTTGTTAAAGGATTTAATATTAGTGGCGAGTTGTGATTTATTATGATTTATATAGGCTTTATATAATGAATTTAGTTTATTGAAATATATGACTAAAAAGTCTTTAGTAAATATAAAATATAAGGCAGGAGTGTTATGATTATTACAAAATATTTACACATGAATTGTGATTTGCAGGAATATAGACTTACACATTATATATGCATTATGAAGAATTTACAAAGTTCTTCTATTCTTTCATATTGAAATTAAAGTTTTACATTGTTATCAATATCTAACGTGTACAAAATTTGAAATTAAAGTTTTATATGTATATAAAACACTGATTTTCAGTAACTTTAAATGTCTATTTTGTGTGACACTTGCAGCTAATATTGTAACTAACTTAAGATTTGCATGACAGGCAAAAATCTTAATGTTGATGTGTAACTTCCAAAAGATTTTCTGTGTAAATGTATATATATATGTCTCTGTTATTCACTTATGAATAACTATATTTTATAGATTAATTGGAAATTGTTTTTATTTGCAATGCAAAACGTTATTAAAATTTTAAAATGTGTGAACATTTTATAAGATTTTTATTTTATAATTTTCATTTGAACTTGGTTTTTTTTTTTTTTTGATTTTTAAGCAGAAAACAGAAAAGACAGAGTTTTTAAGCTTTTTCTACAAACATAGTATGCATGTTTTAACAGCTCCATTATTTGCTAACACATCTGATGACAGACCAAGTAAAGGTAAATTTAATGTTGTCTTTAGCTAATTTTGCATTATTTTATACTTTTAAAAATGCGTTTAACTTTATATAAATGAAGTATTTAAAAAAGAATAATTCTGTTTTATTTCTATAAAAAAAATAGCATTAATAAATGGAAATGAGACAAAGGTGACGTGAATCTTTAATTTTAAGATTTAAAAGTGATTCTTTGTTTTGGTTGGTGAAAAATTATTCTTTTTGTCAAATGTAATTTTTTTAAATAATGCACATAAATAAAAGTGAAGAAAATTAAGCAATGACAATTTATTTAAAAAAATTCAGTTTGATTGTATATACAGTATTTAGTTCACAAGAAAACAAATTACAATGTTATTTTTTTTTTTTTTTGTCATTACTGTTCGCTTTGCACAGAAAAAATTTTTTAGACATAAAATTTTAAGTCCTTTAAATACTATTTCAGAATCATAGAAAAAATTAATATGTTAACTAGATTTACATTTGCATAAGTGAAATTTTATAATGCAGTTTATGATTAATTTTATTATATATTATAATTAAAAATTTATTTTTTATCAAATCTTTTTTTTTTTTTACTTTCTTTAATTTAAAAGTATCACTTCTATCTTTTATATTAATGTTTTATTTTTCTAAAATTTAGAAATAATTTTACATAGCAGTTAAAATTACATTATTTAACATCTATATGTAAAAAAAAAATTATTTATTTTTCTTGGATAATGTAACAACAAAAAACTAAAAATTTTATTAAAAATATTGAATACATTATACATAATTTATAACTAGTTTGATGTTTAAATTATTTTTTGCTATTTCATTTGCATTTATAATTAATTATTTTGTCTTCAAAATATTTTTAATTTTATTGTAAAAATTAAATTATTTTTTTTAGATGATTATCAAACAGCTCAGCTGTTGGGTTTAATAATTGAATTACTATCATTTTGTGTGGAGCATCACACGTATCATATTAAAAATTATGTCATCAATAAAGACTTGCTACGGCGAATTTTAGTTCTCATGAAATCGAAGCATACATTCCTTGTCTTGTGTAAGTTTGATATGTAATTTTTTTTACGTAATAAAAAATTGGCATTTTCATAAATATGTAACTATTAATAAAAGTAAAGCTTTTTTTTATTTTAAATTATATTTTTATAAGTATTGTTTTAATGTAGTTTTTAAAATTTTTATTATTTGTTATAAAATATTTATTTGTATTTGTTTCTAACATTTTAAGGTGCCCTGAGGTTTATGCGGAAGCTTGTCAGTATGAAAGATGACTTTTATAATCGTTACATTATTAGGAATAATTTATTTCAACCTGTAGTAGAAGCCTTTCTTACCAATGGCAATCGCTATAATCTCCTCAACTCTGCTATCTTAGAATTGTTTGAGTTTATCAAAGTGGTAAGATCAAAATCTTTTTGATAATAATTTACTTACATAAATTGATTTAATTTTTAAAATTATTGTCACTTATAATTTAAAAAATAAATTGCAAAACATTTTGATTTAATGAGAATGATTTTTCTAAATGTTTTACTAAAAAAGAAAAATATTATAATAAAAAGTTATTGATTCTGAGATTAACATTTATTTATTTTTTAAAAATATATTTGTATTTATAAATTTATCAGCATTCATTTATTCACATTGAGGGCTTTTAATAATGTTTTCATAATTTTAAAAGTAATAAAATGTAAATATTTAAAAAAAATTTACAACACATATAACTTTGTTAATTTAAAAGCTTATTATTAATTATACAGAGAGCATACCAATAGCTCAAAATCTTAATTGATAAGTGCGATAAGAAAAAATATTTAAAATCTCTATCCGAAAAACTCTTATCCCCAGACCAATTGGTTTCAAGTTTATAGCTCACTTCGATGAGGAGCTAGAATTTTCAGACACTA
The DNA here is from genome assembly GCA_028023455.1 of Epiperipatus broadwayi. Lineage (NCBI taxonomy): Eukaryota > Metazoa > Onychophora > Udeonychophora > Euonychophora > Peripatidae > Epiperipatus > Epiperipatus broadwayi. Next base: position 133,297 of record JAQFVV010012681.1, on the reverse strand, counting down.
GATCTAAAATATCGACTCAAAACCCAGCACTTATTTCATACATAATATTTAAGTAGAAACTCTGAAGTTTTTGGACATGCAAATGTCTTTTACTCCAGCTATCTAACTTAAATACCTATATGGGACTGACCCAAATTCAGATCTACCATATATTAATAGCCTCAGCATAGCCAAAACCATAAAGGTAAAATTATAATTATCAATAAAGCAAGTCATACATAATGTGACATTGCTTTTATAGGATTGTATTTACAAAAATGTAATACCGAGAGCGTTCCAATAGCTCAAACAAACTCTTAATTGATAAGTGCAGTAAGAGAAAACATTGGGTTTTGAGTTGATATTTTAGATCTATTGTCTGAAAATTCTAGCTCGAAACCAATTGGTCAGGGAATAAAAAATTTTCGGATAGAGCTTTTAAATATTTTCTCTTACCGCACTATCAATTAAGAGTTTGAACTATTGGTACGCTCTCTGTATTACATTTTTGTAAATACAAGCTTATAAAAGCAATATCACGTTATGTATGACTTGCTTTATTGATAATTATTAATTATATATAAAAATTAATATGTTGTAACGGCATATACTTACACTGTTAGTGTGATATTTTAAACTCAGCTTCTCCCGGAGCTAGTGACTGGGGCTTTCAGTTCGATAAAAGAGTAACCTCTCATGTGCGTATCTGCCTACTATATAAATTTTCCAGGTTCAAATGGCCTGGTGGCGCCTTGTATGGCAGATAGGTTAAGGAGGTTTCTTCGATCGTTATAATATATATATTTTCAGTCTCAATTGACGTGTGATTGTCCAATTAATTATTATAAATATTTTCCTAGTATCACAAAATTTATCGCAGGTAAATATCTGTAATGTGTTTTTATTAAACAAATATAAACACACCTGTCAAACATTCTAAGCAAAGTTAAAAGTCCCAAATAATACCTTCAAAAAATAATGAACACAAAAATAAAATTATTTGCAGTACTGTGCAATAAGATTCCCCTTCTTCCAACAGGTGAAAATATTGTAGCAATGTAAATTTAGAGATGAATAATTACTTTAATTTATATATCAAATTAAATAGAATTATTATTTTCACAGAAACTAAATTTTTAATGAAACAAAAGCCTATAATTAATACTGAAAAAAAAAAAATCCTCTTTACTTATTAAATATTATTTTTATTAGCAGATATTACATTATCAATACATTCAGTTTTCAATTTCTAATCTTATTTCAACAATATTGAAAAATTTTTTTGCTTTTCTTCCTTCTGGAACCATTATTTTTCAAATTATTCATCTATTCTTCAATTGACCCTATCCTCTTTATTTTTGTTTATTGTAATTCTCTTTTTAATCAGATATGCTTTTCATTTTTCACATTATTTTTTATTATTTTTCTCTTTTGATTATTATTTTGAAACCTCTGTATTTAAATCATCTACCTTATCAAAAAGGAAATCATTCTGTTCTTGCTTCCAGTAGTGGATGAAATATCAAGAATCATTATCCTTGACATTTTTTTTTTATTATAATTTTTTGTATCATCTCTATTATAAATGACTGATAATTTATTATAATATTGTCTTAAGAAAGAACTTAACAGCTAATCAGATTAAGTATTTGCCTCTTTAGTGAATCTTAACACCCCTCCTCCCAATTTAAAAATGTATAAATTATAAAAATCTACAATTTTTGTAGCTTAGGATAAATTATTCTTAGACATAGTGATTTTTAGTGCAATATATTGATTTTGCATAAATAATTTTGCTACTTTCATCTTACTCCTAAAAAGATATTGACTGCCCAATTTATTTAATAAGAAATATAAGCAGCAGGATATAGAAACTGAAATTCGAAAATTAATATCTCAATTCTAGTCTTTAACAAGATTAATGTTTTTATCTTTTTAAACATATCTTGGTACCTGTTTGGTAGATCTATATGAAAAAGGTAATCATTTGAAAGTTAATAAGAGATATAAAGATGGCCTTAGTAAAAACATTTGCATTACTTAGTTTTTAAATCCAGATTATTTTCCATATTGAAATTATAAGATTGATATAACTTGTCTCAGAAAATGTTGTATCTCCACTACTTAATTTATTTTTTTATAAACATCAGGAAGCATTGCTCAATGTTTGTTTCTGTTATTTTTATTGCATATATTGTCTGTGGTAAAACTTTTTCATATATTAGAGATTACTAACTATTTTTACAAGTTTAATAGATTTTTTAGAAGAAAAAAAAAATATCTTTTATTGAATTAAATTCCTTTCTTAATAAGTCTATAAAAACTATATTTAAAAACTTAAATACTTAATGCTTTTATATAAAATATACTATTTTTCCTTACACACCATTGAACTTAGCAATCTTAAGAATTTGACCAGATTACTAACTTTGTTCTCTTTGTTTTAAAACTTTTCTTACAGAATTCTACAAAATAAGATTATTTTCTAACTATAATGTAGTTCTCAATACAATATTAGCCTAAGCCGTAATCCTTTCTTGCTTAGTAATAAAAATTGCATGTAAAATTGTTTTCTTAACAAAGTGGACAATTTAGGGAGACAATAGAATCTCATTATCTGTCTAGTTTGAATCAAATATAAAAGCAATCACAAACTTGTTGATAAATTTCTTCTTTAATAATAAAATTGAATATAGTTAATTTATATAAATTTGCACTTATATAGTTTTACATTCATATATTGTATTTTATTTTTTATAACACTTGCTCTTTATATGGTGTTAAATTTACAGAATCAAATATTTTCAATTATGACTTAAAATCTAATACTGCATTTGCCTATCTTATCTATGATATGGATTTTTTAAGTCTAGATGGAATTTAGAAAATTTTTTAAATTTGAAAAAAGGTTGTGAGGTGTTAAGATGTTATAATCGTAATAGTTAGCTATCCAATGTTGGTTAACAAATCATAACTATCTATTCTTATCTGGAGAATAATAGTTGCGAGGTAATATGGTTTGATCTATTAAATGTTGATCTACTGATCATAAAATAAAAACAATTTTACATATAGTTATTCCACAACTTTAAATAAAAAGAAACAAATTTTATGAATAAGGATATAAATAGATAGATATAGCTAAGAGAGTCTAAAGTTATAATTTATTTGTGACATCTTCAATTTTTACCTAATTTTTCTTTTAACTAGAATTTTTTTTTTTTAATTTATTGAACATGGAATGGTGTTGAACCACTAACAGCTATAATGCAGTATTTATAATATAAACACAGTAGCTCATAAGAAAGCTTCAAAATTTGATTTTTTTTTAAATTTTTATTATAAGCATTATTTGCAGTAAGTATTGTAATAAATAGAGAAGGGAAATAAACCTTCGATCATGCACTCTTCATGAAATTATATACACTCATCCATAAGCAGCTATTTAAAAAACATAAGTAAACTACTTATACTTATGGCTGAGTGTGTGAAAATTCATGAAGAGCATCTGATCGAAGGTTTATTTTCCATCTTTATTTATAACATACATAGTCAGCACTTTATAAATAAGACTATTTATTACAGTAAGTGTTGTAATATTTGTATAAAAAAGGAGAAAATATATAATCATGGATGCAAAAACTGGAGTTTCTAACTGAAATCAATTAGTTGCTTTGGTTTAGTAAAATTACGCTCAATTATAATGAAATAAATTTGATATTATTTATTACAAGTATTTTTTACAAAATTATAATATTTTTATAAAAAAGGTAAGAAAAATATAACCATAAATTGCAAATAATAGAGGAATATAATTACTTTTGTTTATAGCACTCATAACTGAGGTGTGTTGATTACTTTCTTTTAATAAAATTAAGATCTGTTATTATAATGAAATAAATTTGATTTTTTTTTTATTTTAGGCATTACTTACAAAAAAATATCTTTGTATTAGAAAAGCAGTACCCCTTCGCCCCTGATAATTTGCAAAAAATAAAATAAAATTATTTATAATTTAGACTACAGCAGTATGAAGTAGGACGAAATCTCAAAAAATATATAAAGAGCAAAATTCATGTTAATTTGATTTTTGCAAAATAAAAATATCTTAGAAAGGTATTAAAACAACACCTGTTCAATTTATAAAATTAAGGTGTATGAATATTTTTAACATTGAATGTTAAGCTAAAAGTAAAACTGGAATTAAGAAAAATTATTTTACTAAATAGAAATCAGGACAATGAACTCAATATTTAAGCCAAACAATCAGTTGCTATCTTAGCAAATGTCTTACAGTACTCTTAATTTCTGATAGTAGTAATTGACTTTGGCATTAAGAAATGCTATAATAATGGTCTGACCAAAGAACTAGAAGAATTAAACCAACTAGTAGTATCAATTATAATAATAAATAAGAAAATTAAAACTGTTTTTGACTTTTTGCATCATAATAATACTAATTCCAACATTTGTTATGGCAGAAAAAAATTTGAGAAAAAAGCTAATATGTAGATACATATGTTTCAAAAACTGATATTTTTCCTTAGGTGAAAATATTTCTCAGTTAAATAAAAATGCAATGATTTTTTTTATATACATATTAATATCTAAAATAATTGATGTCTAAATACAGTATTTGCATTAAATTTATAACTTAGCTGGACAATAGAAATTTATTTTTAATGCTTATAGAAAGACATTTCTTACATGTATTAATAAATATTGCAATTTTTTCTATATGAGATTTTTTTTTTTGCTTCATAACCAAAATGACACGATTTTTTAAATTCTAATTTTCATTTCATTTATGTGAAGGAATTTGTATGAATGATTTAGAAGTATATTTTTATACGTCAACAAAAATCTTTATAAGTAATTTTTCTAAATATAGTACTTATATCAAACTTTTGAAGTAGCTGCAACAATGGAAACCTATATTGTAATGATCATAGAAAGACATCTCTTACATATATTAGTAAATACAGCAATCTCATGTATAAGAAAAGTTTTTCTTCTTTTATTACAGAAGTGAATAGACTTCCACAGCAAAAGCCATACATGCTGTATAAGGAAAACAAGTATTAGATACTGAAACATACTGTTCTATTCTGCACTGAAAAAATAATGTGTATTCCATCAATTTGTGAAGGTGTTTTTTCCAAATATTTTGTACAATCAACTTATTGATATCTTCTAATGCATGATGCTTTCATTTCATTTAGTAGTAGCATGACTTCTGAGATTATTTCATATTGGATATATTTTGCTTGTTTTGCGACACTGAAGATGTTAAGCCAAGATTTTGGAGTCAATGTCTAGAAATAAGAATAAAATATAATTAACAATTTAGAAAACTTAAGAAGTACTGACCTTATTTCAATTATGGGAGCAATCATAGTTGCAGTGATAAATCAGTTAATAGTGAGACCAGCCTATTAAAACTGTTTATTAGTCAACTGCATTAAAAACTTATTATTTCTGTAGAAATTTAGAGATTCAATTAAAATTTCTGGGGGGGGGTCTAATTTTAAATCAAGTGAATTGCTTTTTATTTAGAAATAATGGTACTTGTAGTCTGATTTACACCTGGGTCTCGTTTTACGCGATAGATAGGTTCCTCAGAAAACATGCGCAAACGAAATCGTGCAAAAATAGACTTAACTTACTTTGAAATGGGGGGGGATACAGACTGTGATTTTTCAAAAATCGCGTAAAAGCAAAGCACCAACGTAAAATTACTTTAAAATTCGCGCAAAAAAAATATAAGGAAATAAAATATGACTAATAAAAAATTTCAAATTTGAAAAAAATTGATACAAGACAAACTTTTTTTAACTATAATATTTAATTTTATTCAAAACAATATATTTTTATGCATAATTTACAGTAATTTATATTTTTTTATACACGTTTTAATTATTAACGCTATTTGCCGATAAACAGGTTCGTTTGCAAACTGATACAAAAATCAGATTCTTCACAAGATGAAATACAACTAGCGTCAATGTCACTCTCATGTTGTGTTAATTAATGGTTTTCTGGTGACAACATAATTAGTAATTAATCTAACAACTAAAAATTAAATTCTTATTTTTGTCTTGAATTTTCAATTTTAATTGTGCCCACTGCTATTACTCACCTTTTAAAAATAAACTTGCGGTCACTAAATGATTAATAATTGATTACGTTCTTTTTTAAAAAGCAAAAACAGAATGTGATTTAAAATGCAAAATTAACACGCACAATGTTTGAACAAATTTACATTATAATCTTGTAAAATTTAATGTGTATATACATAAAATGTGGAAATCATGATTTTAATTTCATTATTGCATAAAATCTTACTATTATAAAGCACTGAAAATATTGAAATTACTAACATGAAAGTCGAATTCCAATAGTAATGTGCTATTACAGTACTTTCAATATAACATCAAATGTGCAAAATTTATTATTTAAAGTAATAGCGTATTATCAGAGTTCAACTTCCGGTGAAACCTGAATCGCGTAACTTCAAAATCGTGTTAAATAAGTCCGCGTAAAAGGAGACCCAGGTGTATAATAATTTACTTGATTAATCATAGAATTATAATCTAATACTGCAGTAATTAAAAAATATTGTATTTAAGACATAAATATTAACAGTTGTATATGTTTTTTAAATCTTTCCTAAATTTCATCTATTTCCTCTTTGATTTTTTAATTTGTAAATTTTTTTCTCACACAAAGGTATACATTCGTAGCTATCCTTTTTTGTTTTAATAAAAAAAAAATCTTATCATTATAGGAAATGTATTAATCTAATTAATTAATTATTTAATATTTGTTTGTTAAATAGGATATAGTTAACTTAGGGAATCAGTTTATTATGTAATTTAAGATTTAACCTCGGTTTGTTTCAGGAGGATATTAAAGTGTTGTGCAATCATGTTGTTGAAAACTATGGTAAAGCTTTTGAAAATGTAGACTATGTTGATACCTTCAAGGCACTAAAACTGCGATATGATCAACATCAGGACAGGCTCAAAGATAGATCATCTCTAGACAGGTACAGGTACTTTGGAATTATTTATTTTATTATTTTTTAATCTTTCAAGTGCAATATTTATTTATGATGACATTGATTATTCTATATTTATGACAGTCATTTTTTAAATTTTTTATTTTATTTTATATATTAATATCTAGAAAAAGTTATACTGCTGAAATTTATACTATGTAAAATTAAACTTGTTCACTATTATTTATGTTATTGTCGTCAAAAATTTAATATATTTATACATAAAATAATAATCTTCATGTTTGTTTTGTTTCATGATTATTGTAATAAACTCTGCATTATTTTAATTATTATAACACTATCAATCAAGTTATATCCAAAAGTATTTCATTTACGTTAATTAAATGTTCAGTATATCTTAATTTTTCAAATTTATTAGTAGAATTTTAAATTGATTTAATGAAAAGTACAGTTAGTATTCTATGTATAAAAAGTTTGAGTCTATTATGACATTGAACTTTATTTACCCCCCCCCCTCCTATTTGGAAATTGCTTCAAAGTTATCAAGATTTTTAAAAAAATCATCGATTTCATAATTTGGAATAACTAAACAAAGAAAAAGTATGATATAATATTAAAAATAAAGATATATTGAACCTGGTGAATGAACTTCAATGATTAATTTCAAATCAGAAAATAATAAAATGAGTATAAAAGCACTTGTAATGAAGCTTTAATTATTTAATAGTGATTGTGTTTCAAAGCTATTGGAACCAAAAATATAGTTTTAAAATTCCTAATATAAGTCTTTTGAAACACATTTCACAGGTTTTTTTCATCTTTCATTTACAAAAAGGCATTAATTCTTGCAAATATCTTAGCTAAACAAACAATCTATTCTATATAAGTATGATAGTATTATGCAAATCTCTAGGCTAGTTTATTATTAATCTTTGTCAGTAACAAACATTGGATTACACATTTTCATCTATTTCTTTTATTATTGAAACTAGAAACTAGTTTGATTTACTTTCCACTGATTAATCATATTATAGTCATAAAGGCCTTTTCTGTTAATAGACATGTATTAAATGTAAATTGAAGAATCATGGGGTGCTTCGTTTGTTATATCTTAGCTAAAAGTAATTTAATTGCCAACTGTTAATAAGTTTACACTTTTAAATACATTAGAGTACAACATTAAAAAAAAAAAAACAAATAGAATAAAGTTAGGAATGCTTGGAATTCTTAAAATTATCCAATTCTTTACTAAAAATCAACAAAACCTTAAAGAAAAGAAAATATTATTTTCTGAAGCCCTTATGCATATTAACTTTTTTATTTTAGATGGGAAACTTGGTGTTCTTGAATCTATTTAACTTGCCTGAATAAAATGAAAAAATTTGCTTATTTAAGCTTTTTATTTTCCAAACATTAGATAACCTACATGAAATAAGTTTTTTGCATGTTTTGAGCTTAAATGACATTTTTTTAATAGATTAATATAAATAAATTTTATTTATTTAAAGATAGGTTATTATGAGGGAAAAATATTTTTTCAAAACTTAAAAAAAATGGATATTCCTAATTTAAGTTTTATTAAAGCATGGGATAAGATTTTTAAAAGCATTTAAATTCGTTTGAATTATCTAAGTTAAATGTTTAGTGTAAAATGTCTTCATGTATAATCATGGGTATAGTTTTAATATAATATATTTTTCTAACGTGAAATTTATATAACATAAAACACCATTGAAATCCTATAGCATTTTGTGTTAATTAATTTCAATTTGTATATTAGAAATATTTGCTTTTTTTTTTTTTTTTTAGAATAAATTAAAAAGAAATATAAATATAGTGTTATATAAGGAGAAATAGATTTTTTTTTACTTATTAAATATTTTGCTATCAATTAGAATAAATATTAAACTTTGTTAATGTAATTATTTTCTTTTATAAAATTTAATCCATAATATATATTTAATTAAAAATAAATGATCCAACTATCTGTTAATTAGGCAGCATAATACTAATAACTGGTAATGTAATTTAGTCCCTATAATTTTAAAATAAACATCACAATTGAAGACATTGCTATAAAAGTGTTTATGCAAAATATTTATATACTCATTTAATGCATAACCTTTGACTCATTTTATTGCTTACTGGAAGAATCAGAATCACAGTTCTGGCTATCAAAAACAAATGAAATCAATATTAAAAAACATACATTCTACAAATGTTATCAATAATTTCTACAAAGTTAAATTAGCCATGAGGGCAAAAGCAATTCTATAAGAAATTTAATTACAAATCTTTAAATTATATTCAATCCCGAATTGAATATAAGTATGACTTAACAAGTATAATAATCATGTAATCCATAATAAAATAATAGACATCCCTTAATAACAATGAAAAAGTTTACATGAAAATATTCTAATACTGTGATAGATTAATACAAAATATGCCAAGAAATTTAATGGGCCACAACTTCAGTCCAAACAAAGATATCACATGCTGGGGATAGATGAAACCGGGTTTGTCGACTATCGGAAATACAGTCATATGGAAGGATTCTGGCAGATGACTGTCTTCTTCATCAGATCACTAATATGCAAATAATAACAGCCATGAAGCTAGAGAAGAATGAGACCTTGGTGTTCAATTTTAAGTAAGAATTTGATTGCTGTTACTTCTCTGTGCGCATCATGATAGGTATTCATAATTTTTATTTTGACATGATCACTATTCTTTATGCCTACACAAGCGGTTTTTCACAGAGGCAAAACTCTCCATACAGTAATGCCACTCAATGCAAGCCACCATAGTAATCAAAAAAAAAGGTAAAAGATGGCTGCTGGTGGGTTGCATTAAATCTTAAAATCTAGGGGCAGTGCTCTCAAACTCCTTATTGATGAAAGCCAAAAGCTAGAAACTAGTCTGGAGATATTAAATGAGTAGGCCATAGATAGGGATTTTATGCACAAAACTTCTTGCATCCATTGATTATTTTGGCTTGCACTGAGTGGCACTATTGTATGAAGAGTTTTGCCTCTATGAAAAACAGCTTCTGTAGGCATTAAGAATGGTGATCATGTGATGTTTGATGGCTTAATACCAATCCTGCCCAATAGGATTATGATGACTGTGGTTATTAGAAAACCAAAGACACCAAAAAGTATGGATGCTGAACTGAGTTCAGATCTATACAAGCTAATGAGTCTAGATTGAAAACATTATTGTGTTTTCATTTTGGACTCAAAGCTTTATGGTTAGTTTAAAAAAAATGAAAGGTGGCTGCTGGAGAGTTGTATTAAATCCTAAGATCTAGGTGCAGTGCTCTCAGATCCAAAGCTCCTCACTGATGAAAGCTAGAAACTAGTCTGGGGATATTGGATGAGTAGGCACTAGATAGCGATTTTATGCACAAACCTTCTGCATCCATTGATTTCTCTGGCTTGCACTGAATTGCACTACTGTATGAATTTTCATTTTCCTTATATATAGATATTTTTGGGTTTTTTAAATTTTTTATGGATTTATGCTGTCTGTTACTTTTTTATAGATTGCATGGTTTATTTTTTATATTACTAGTCTTGTTAAATCTTTGTATTCAATCCACTAATTTATAATTAATTTCTTACAGAATTACATTTACCCTCATTGCACTTTAATTTCTTAGGGAATCAAATTCCTGTATTGGTAACACATATTGAATATATTTATTATTTACGTATTTCATTTATTTTTAATTTTTTTTTTTTAATGAAAAATATGAAACTTTGTTGGTTAGCTATGTTTTTTTTTTTTTTACTTTATTGGTATGTTGATGGTAGCTTCTTATGAGTTGAGTATAGGCTCTACTAGCACCTAAGAATTTATTTTAAAATTTAGATATTATTTTATACTGTTCATGCAAAATAAGTAGTATTAAATTGAAAATCATTTTTTGTTTTATTTAGTGCATGGATTTTTTATTTTTAAGACAAGCTAACTGTTCACAGCATTATAAATGAATCTGTAGAAGTTCCAGCTAGAAGATAGAATCACTTGTGGCAATATTAAGGCATTTAATTCTATACTTATATATATATATATAATTTTGTATTAGACTACAATTACTTAAACCAAATAAATGCTTTTACTAAATGATCTTGAATCTTTTGATGAGACTATAAGTAGTATAAGAAGATTTGAAAGAGGAAGAATAATTTGTATTGAGAGATTCATAATCATTCGATACATATCCAAATGGTGATTTATATTATTTGTTCTATCTTCAGTAGAGTTTGTTTGCTTAATTAATTGATTTGAAGCAAATTTTGTCCAACTATTGAGTAAACATCGATCGAGAAACAATATGAGAGATTCTAAGATCAATATTTGATGGGCCATAAGTCATTCTTAATGAAATTAAATAAAATCTTTGGTTTTTCTATTATTTTTCAGATGTTCTTTTTAAGATTTTCATACACCCTTAATATTTAATTGAAATAATTTTATTGTGTTTATTTATTAGAGAAATAATACTTTGTAGAGAATATACTTTTAAATTATTTTATAGTAGTCACAATCACAAAATTATTTTTTATTTCAATAGCATAATAGCCTAGGTACTGCTACTGTTAACATTTGTAATTTTATAGTGTGATTTTTATTAATTAAAAATTTATCATGTTTAATTCACTTTGTAATAAATGTTATGAAATTTTGGGAGTTTTTCTTTCTAATTTATATATCATTACAAATTCAATATTCTAATATTGGTTTTTCTTAAATATCTATATGTTAACATATATTTTGGATTTATGAGTGTATACATTTGCTTGTAGTTAATAATAGCATTATATGATCATCTCCACTGGATCCCATCTACCATTAAAGTCATTCAATTATATTACAGAGACCCTTGAAATCTGGTGCCTGGGCATCTATTTTTTCAATATCCCAATGATCTGTGTGGCTGGTAAAATCCAGCTTAAAACATTGATACAAATAAATCTGAAATATTAGATTTTCACTTTAATGTGTGTGTTCATAGCATTTAATAATGTTCTTGCAGTTCCTAAATTTATTAAAGATAAGATCTGTTATAGTACAATCAATCCAAGCTAACAACATAAAATAAACATTGAAATATTACTATCACAAATTATTACTTTAGAATTATATTTACTTTTTCTGGCACGCTTTTATGGATATTGTTTTATTTTAATTGTATTGCACACTATTTCATTTGATGATTATAATGCTTCACAGGCATAGCAAACCACAATTTCATTATACATCTGTTTTTAAAATAAATAAATTGATTCTGTATGACCCACTTAATTGCACTAAAATTCATTTGTTTGCTATAGTGGGTGATCTAACATGATTTTGGAAAATAAAAGAATTTACTGAAGCATATGTTTATTTTAAATAGATATAAATATGAAGAATAATTAAAATTTAATTTCTTTTAAGTGCAGTGATCTAGAGTGACAAATTTGATAGTTAAAAGTTTCTAGATCCAAAATTAGCCTATCACTTCTGGTGCTCAAATGTCACATGACTCCCAAATAACTAACCATTCATTTATTTATTATCGCTATCAAAGAATTATTTTCAAAAATGTTTGATTGTAAGCTACAATTTTTTTTTTTAATGTTTAACAAACTTACTTAAAAAATTTTTTTAGCTCATATGTTTTAAAAGTAATTTGTAAAGGTTAACTTTCAGTAGTAATATTTGTGTGAATGTAAGGAAATTTATAATATTTAAGAAATAGTGCATTATTGGAGATTTACTTCCTCTTTAATAATTAATAATATTTTTATAATTTGTTGTTTATAAAATCATTAATATCTATCAATAAATGTGAAAAAGCAAAAATTTATTTAATATAATGTTTATTATATTTCTATTATTAGTCATATTTGGATATTGTGAATATTTTTCTATACAATAATTTGAAAAAACATTAAACATTACAGTTTTCATTGACTAGTTAACTTCAGAGCTAAGATATAAATATATGAAGGCACAAACCGTTTATCATTTAAACAAACAATTTAACATTATATTTAATCTTCAGAGCTATGGTATAAATATATGAATACACAAACAGTTTATCATTTAAACAAACAATTTAACATTATATCTTTTTATAAATGTTAAATTTTTTATTTAAATTATTAACTTTTTGTGTATTCGTGTTTTTATATGTATTTTATAGCTCTGAAAAAGATGGCTCATCAATCGAAGCTGTAAGATTTATTACTTTTAATAAAATAAACCATTGCAACAGTAATAAGAAAGATGGATTTGTTTATTGTTTTTATAATTTTATCAATGCATAAAGAAGGATTTGTTGATAATGCAATAATTTTCCACAATAAAAATATCAATTTTTAAAGTAAGAAAACATTAATCAGTATTTAAAGATATAGAATGACCTTGAATTAAGAAGGAGTGATGGATAAGGAAAAATATGTAGTTTTTTTTGCAGTATGTGATTTATTTATTTTTAATTACAAAAATATTTATTACAGTTTAATTTGTTTACAAATTTAACTATTTTCGTTTTAGTGTACCTTCTATTTTGCGCAATAATCGTTTTCGTCGTGATGCACGTCAAATGGATGAGGATGAAGAAATGTGGTTCAATGAAGACGATGAAATTGCAGATGGTGAGACTGTAGTGCCAGTTACTGACATGCTCAAAAACAAGCTTGATTCTGAGCTTGATCACATAGGGAAAGTTATTGACAGCAAAAGAAGTGAGTTAGAAAATATTTGTTTCAGAAATAGTTTATTTTAATTTTTTTTTTTTAAATTCTTTAATTAAATTTTTTAGGTAGGGAAATTGATTCTAAAGATAGTCTTCGTGTTATAAATAATAATAAATCGTCTCTCTTAAATAATCGAAGTACAAGTCCAACAAGCAATAGAACGTCTAGTCCTATAACATCACCTACTCCTGCTGTAGAAGTAAAAGCTACAAGTCTTACAACAAAGGTTAGTATTAAATGTATGGTAAAAATATTTGACATTCAAGAATATATAAACACATATACAGACGTCTTCATAGCACACCTGTGTCTAACTTGGTTTCACACTATCACATTTGAATAATTACAGAACATTATGACTGCTGCTTTATCAATTAAAAAAAAAAAAAGATAACATTCATTTTTAATATTATCATGCAATTATTTTAGGTTAACACTATGATTAAAACTTTCTAATTAGACATTATCAAAGGCAAACTTAAGTATAATTATTGGGAACCCTTATTTGTTAAAATAAAATATTCAAGTGATCAACTGATTGTACGTTACTTTCAAAATTGAAAAACTGTGAAGTAAAATGCCTGATATAAATAAAAATTTTATATATGTTTATATAGGTGAAATAATCTTATAATCGCCAGGGGGGTTATATTCCAAAGCAAATTTTTAATATCAACTACAAGAATTAAAAATTAAAAAACTATTTTTCATTTATAAAAATAAAATCCGAAAAATATAGCCAAATCTTCATTATCTCTTATTGGAAATCTTATAAAAGAAATATATCCTTATTTTGCTAAAGGTGCAATTCACATTATAAAATAACTGAGATTTTGTAATAAAAAATTGTGTGCTTATTTTTAGGTGTTACAAATTGAATTCTTTCCAAAATATAGTCTGGAAACTCATGCAAAATAATGCTTTTTAATGCCTGCATTAGAAGTCTGCAAAAAAAATAATAATAATTTTTTTTTTAGGCATTTTTTCATTGGAAAAAATAAAAAGAAGTCACACTGAGCAAGATCAGGTGAATATGGCTGATTGATAAGCTAGGTCATGCTGAATTTAATTAAAAATTGTTTCATACTCAAGGTTTTGTGAGTTGGTGCATTATTGTGGTAAAGCTTGCACTCTGTATTAATCCAAAAATTGGGATGTTTTGTTTTACTGCATTAAACAAACTTTTTAGAATTTGTATGTTTTAAATGCCTGGTCGTTACGAACAAATTCTGAGTATATTGTTTGCATCCCCCCCAAAAAAAGGCCTTGTCTTGTCATTAGATTTCACTCGCTATGCTTTTTTAGGACATAATGAATTTGACACTTCCATTAAACCACTCATAAACTTGTGTTTTCCCCAGAGCAGCTTGCTTATAAGGTGATTCAAGCATTACAAATGCTAACAGGAAAAAAATTTCATATTGTTCTAACTTTTCCGTGCCATTACAAAAATCAACAAATAAACGGGACCCACTTAGCAAAAATATTTACCATGATGTAGCATGACTTATTTCAATGGTGGTGGCAGTTAGCAGACTGGTGTAGGGAGATCCTCTTAAAAGGCATCTAGTGGCATAAGCAGGTATTACATTGCACTTGCCCCTTGCCTGCAAAGAACAGTTTCAGTTATTTTTGGGTATCCCTCATAATACTTAAAAAAATTGTACGAACTTTCCACATATTATTTGAAAGAAAATTTAATTTTCTATGCTGACAAATTCTTTAAATTCATGTATTATTTAAAATACAATAAAAACATTTCGTATGATAGTGCAGGCATAATTATGAATGAATTTATAATCTCATTTACAGAAGACAGTAGGTTAACATATATGAAAGTACAATAATGAAAGGACAAATGAAAAGAAAATAGAGTAGATAAATTATTAGAACATTCTTTGTTAAGGTAGGAAGATAGGTTATTAGAATCTAAAATGGGTTTAGACAGTATATTAAAGTAAATGTTCTAATTTTGTATTCTTTAGACAATTAGAAATGATATTTAACTCTTTTTTTTTAATTTCCCAATGAAAGATGGAAATTTGATGCTAACTATCTAGATTCAAAAAGTAATGAAATAGTAATCATATGCTTAAGTCAGTGCTCTAACTTTGAATAAAGCTTCTGACATGAGCTTCTTTACATTTAGTTTTTCTTCTGCAATTTTTTCAACTAATTTTTTTGTAAATTGTTTACATCTATGTACAAATGTTAATTTTAATCATAATCTAGAAAAAAAGTGTCACTATTGAAGTGAGAAAAAAAAGATCATTTCTAAAAGAAAAGGCTATAAAATGGTCAGTCATTTATATTCTGAATACAGTATGATTAAATTAACATTCTGCATCATTGTGAAAATAACATTTTATGTTGTAACTAATGGAAATTCTTACTAAGGTTGATTAATCATAAGTAAATGGCAAGTGATAGTATCAATTAGGCCATCATTTATGAAAGGGTAAAAAAGAATTTGCTGTCTTCTAGTACTATACTGTTTCTGCAAAGAAGTTTATTACTAGCAAAATAAGGTTTGCCAGATTTAGGAGAAGAACTAGACTGGCATAGTATTACAAGATGGACATAGTGAAGCTTTTTAGGAGCAGATAGAACCACTGTGATCCTTACCTCACAAAGGCAGAAATTCTGTGAAATCAATGATCTGAATTTTTACTAGCAAGTGTAAGTTCACATTTTAACTTTATGCCATTACTTTTATTGTACATGTATTTTTTTGATTTTTTTTTTTTGTTTGTTTGTTTAAATGATTGTTTTAGATAATATTGGTTTTTACTACGAGTTTGGAATGAATTACTCCACTTTATGTATTTTAATTTAAACTACAATGAATCAATTGTATAACAAAACATATATGTTTGTATAACATTTAGGCTGACAGAGCAGCCATATTGAATATTTAAAAAATTATGTTAGCCACAAATTTTATCATAATATATGTTTGTATTACTAAAAATGACATAATATATATAGTTTTAAAGAATTGTAATTAAGCTGAAAAAAATAGTCATTGATATTCAAAGTAATAAAAAAAAAAGAATAAAAGTTAATATTTCTAATAATTATTTTCATATTATTTCATAAATTCTAAATTATCATGCATACAACTAAAAATTATATTTTTGTTAGTAGGTTAGTTGGATTCATCATAAAATTTTTTAAAAATTAGTATATAATAACACTTACATAAGGTAATCCATCATTTGAAAACTTCAAAGAATAAAGAAATTAGTACCTTTCATTTTTCTCAGTAGCCCTTCAAAATGTATTCCCATACAGGGGTTTACAATATATATCTCATCCCTTATAACAAGTAGTTAATATTGATCAATAATTAGTATAATTTGAATATTATAATAAAGAACTTCAATACAGTTTGAATTTGAGGTACATAAGTTAGTAGTTTAGAGTCAATGCGATGTAATATTATTTATCCTATCTTTATAGGTTTTGAGGGCTCATATTGCTTCATGCTACTATGACCATAAATTTAGTAATAGCTTCATCAACTGCCACCTCTCCTTGCATTTGACATGCAGCTTTGAAATTTACATTGCAGTAGTCTATAATCGGCCTAAGTTTATGTATATACTGTCAAAATCTTTACTTCTAGCATTTGTGTATTTTTATTATTATTAAAATGCAGACAAAACATTATAGAAAAATCTAAATTGGGTCATAATATTTGCAAAACATGTTTATCTGATATCACCTAATTCAAATTCTGGACCCAAACCCACATCATAGCAAAACATGCAGATAATTCATGATATAAATACAAACAATCACGATCTAATTTTTTTATATGTTAGTTTCAATAATAATTTTTTCGTATATTTTTTAGCAAATATAAATAAAATAATAATTAAAAAAATATAGAAAATAAATACCTTTAGATTCCCCCCCCCCCCCCCGTAACGTCTTCAAAATACATCGGAAAAAGTGAAACTTTTTACCAATGTATTTTTTTCATGGTGAAATCTTTTCCAGTAACTATTAAAAAAATGAGAGAAAGGTAAAAAAATTCAATTTACTTGATCACAAAAATTATCATAAATTTTTTTTTTTTTGTAGAAAAATAAAATTTACCTTTATGGTAAGTAGAAAGAAAGATGGAAATGGTGGTGTAAAAAACACATGTGTGGACCTGCATAGATTTCCGTTAATATTACATTGAAAATGGATGTTTACATTTGGGAAATGCTTTCCCACAGTATGCGTGCGTAAGAACGAGGAGGATAAAGAAACCAAAATACAAATGAGATCTGCTACAATGAATGTAATTGATTTCACCCCAGCTTATTCATTATAGCTTACATTGAAATAAAAGTATCTAGAGGTAATCTGTTCTAAGGCCTCAGCCTAGAGCAAAATTTCTGTCTAATCATAATTATTTTTAAAGATTACTGATCTACTGCAGAATGAAAATCCCAGTTTAATCCAGTTTTTTCAATTTGTAGCCTCTCTTCTCCACAACACATCAGCACCTTCCTTCTTGTTCTATATCTTTTACAATCTTTTTGTATCCAATTTAAAATTTCAACTGTTTATCTATATTGTTTTTTCTAGCAGTATGTCCAACCAAGTTCTTTTTCAATGTTGTCAATTCACATCTGTTGTTCTCTTGACGATGTACTCCTAATAAAAAATCTCTCCATACTGCATTAACTAGTTTGATATCTCTGTTGAGCCTCAGATCCATAAATAAGAATTGGTAAAACACATTTATTAAAAACCTTTTCAAACACATGGGCATATTTCTTTTCAACATTAAGTTATTTCTACCAAAAGCATTTCATCCAGGTTTAATTCTATGATTAATTTCATCTATTATATATTTTTTTGTATTAATAATGTGACCAAGATATTTGTAGTTGTTAACTTCTAATTCATGATAATCAATCTTTACTTTCTTCTTTTTTGAGAAAACCTATTGAATATTAATTTAAGTTTTTCAATACTTATTTTTAATCACTTTCAACTGATAATTTTTTCAAACATTTCCTGTAGGTTTGAAGCATTATTTGCATAAAACACTACATTTTCTATAAAATCTAGATGATTTAAATAATCTTCATTTATTTTTATTCCCCTTTGTTTCTCATTTTAATCCTCAAAACACTTCCTTATAAAGCTGCTGTAAAAAGTTTTGAAGATATGGGACCACTTGTACATTTTTTCGATATTAATCATCTTTCTATAACCATGTAATCTAATCATTGCTGTTACATTCTGATAAATATTCTTCCGAATATGATAATATTTCCGAATCATATCTTGATAACCCAGTACTTTAATCACTGTAGAAATGCTTATAGAATCGAATGCTTACTATAATGGCAACTTATACTCAGGGATCATTTCTATAATTTAATTCAATACTTGAATATGATCTATTATGCTAGTTTGTTATTTCGATTAGTTTGAATCCAGAGTTTGCTCTTGATATATTGTAATGATCTTGGTAAAGATTTTGTATAAAACTCTAGGTATGTAATTTGTAATATCTTAATAATCATTTTCATAAATATCAATATTCTATTGTATTTTTCCAATCCTTTGGTACATCTTTATCATTTGGCATTTAGTATATAATTTTATTAATAATTTTTCTATTCTATAAAAAATTTCAGTAATAAAAACAAAATATCTCCTCAATTATTACATCTTTGGAATTGCCAAACATTTTAAATAAAGAATGGAATACCTCCAAGAAATTATGAAATTATTATTGATATTTTACCATTTAATACAATTATATAAATGAGGGAGATATAAAAT
This sequence comes from Epiperipatus broadwayi, assembly GCA_028023455.1. Lineage (NCBI taxonomy): Eukaryota > Metazoa > Onychophora > Udeonychophora > Euonychophora > Peripatidae > Epiperipatus > Epiperipatus broadwayi. The sequence goes on along the minus strand of JAQFVV010012681.1, from coordinate 113,746 downwards.
TTATTTATTTAACTTTTATATTATGTGTGTAAGTTTGAAAAGTATAAATAATCTTTCCTTAATGAAAAATTGTGATTGAATTTTTCGTAATGAATGCATAAAAATATAAACAATTTTTCTTTATCCAAATTGAAGTCATGTAATCTCCAATTATAGTGCTGATAACATTCTTCATTTGGTCATTGTACTACATGAAAAAATTGACTTAAATTTAATATAAGCTTTTTCGGATAACTTATATGCTGTACTCGTAAATAATCTGTTACTTGTAAAAATTATAATTTAAATGCATAAACAAACTCATTTTATTAAAAATCACATAGAGATGGAAGATAATGTCTACATTAATTAGCTTTTAACTCTTTTTTTAAAGTCATAGCTGAATTTTTAGTGGTAAGATAAATAGAGAAGTAAATTAAATACTAACTAAGCCTCACAAAATGTGCAGATGTCTGATACTATATTTAAAGCAGAATGTCTGAAACATCTTGAGCAGGTGTGTGCTACGTTAACCAATAGCAATTGCTATAGCACTTCTGTTCTTTCTACAAATCTTAGTTTATATAAAAAAAACAACAACTAATAACTCCATTACTGAAATGTAATAAATTAAAGGCAATACTAATACTGCTTCATTTTCACTATAATTATTGCCTTTGATAAAGATGTTCGGCACAGAAATTGCATTTAGAGTCATATTTAATGTTTTCTCTAGTTGAAGCAATGTTAGTATTGCCTTTATTTTATTACTTCTTAATTTAGTGGGGAAAAGTGTTTGTCCAATAATTTGTTAGTTCTAGAAGTGTTCACTATTGAAGATTCCACTATGCTTTAGTGTTTATCTATTTAAGAAATAAATTATATATATTGCAATCATGCAAGGTGTATTGACAGTTGAATTTGAAGATTTTGCTGAAATGAAGATAAAGAAAAAAGGAAAATAAAATAAAAATATGTTTGATATAGATATAAATTAATGTATAGAAAAAATATTTTAGTGGTTTAAACTTGGAAAATTTCTTTTCCTTGAGGCAATACACGTTGTTTTTTTTCTTTTCATTCAATTAAAAAAGAGCAAGTTTAAATAAAAAAAGCGAATACTGATTGTAAATATTGATAGGAGTTCTGCAAAGAAGAGATTGGTAATTAAATATGGCCACGTAACTACAAAAAAAAAAAAGAACTTTGAGAACAAAAATCTAAAGAAAGATGCAAGTTTGAAAAAGAAATGCGGGCGGTATTCAACGTACACATGCGTAATGAGTTTTCGGAGAGATATAAAAGGAATGGATATAGATAAAGAAGTGTCTTTTGTTCTTTGGATTTTTCACAAGATGTTAAACTACTCCATGATAGCTGCTGATATTCAGATGGGTGGCTAGAATGCCTGTACATCGCCGATCATTCCCTCGAACATACATACAATGATTTAGAAGAGTGAAGTCGCCACCTGCCTAGCCGCCGATATTCAGATGGACAGCTAGAATGCCTGTACATCGCCGATTCTTCCCTCTAACATACTTACAATGATTTAGAAGAGTGAAATCGCTACCCCCCTAAAATAGAAGCTTTGCGTCAAAGCTGGAACCTAAAATACAGATCATGAAGAAAACCTGTGGATTATATATATTACTAAAAAATGATTCTACTAAACAATCTTACCTGTAAGAAATTCGATTTTTGAACTTATAAGTTATTGAAATAACTTTATAAAATACTCATGTCTCACATAAGCCAGGAGAAAAGAGAACGTACTTTAATGGATCATAATGAATTATTTATGTGGTTAATGAATCCAAGAATAATTTTGCTATAATAATACAAATTTTCTTTTGTTGTTTTGCTTTTATTGAAAATGCTCATAAAATAAAAAAGAGAGAATTACAATGTGTCATTTGTTTAAGCCTCATAGCTATATTCTTTCAGCGATCTTTGTAAATCCAACTGTTGATGCCAACACAATTTTATTATATTTTACATTTATTATTTGTGAAATCACAATATAGATATATGATATACTTGCATTAGTTTGTACAAATATTATAGTAATTTAATATATGGGTGATTTGTTCATTTATAGAGGGCTTTGGTGTGGCGAGAAAAAGGAGAGGGACTTACCTTCATTGTCGATTTAATAGGGATATCTAAAGAGAATCCTGTTGCCTAATAAAAAACAAATTTAAACTATTAAAAGCAACAATATAGGGAAAGTTAGTTAATTATAATTAGCACCGTATTACCTTGGAAATATACTACGCTTATGCTACAACTTAAAATGGTTAACTATAATAATCTAGATTAGGTGTGGGCATGGGAGGTAACTGGTATATCTTGAATAGATATATATAAAACTAATCTTACAGCCGTTCGTGTCTAATAAATTGCATTAGATATATATAAAACGGTACAATATATAATATACAATAGTTTTTTGAAAATCTCAAAATTTCTTAAAATATGTATGAATAATGTAAACAGAGTGAAGCTTTGTGTAAAAAAAATTGGTATAATTTTGGGCCTCCCATGTTAAATGCATATTGTTAAAAAACTGCCAAAATAGTATCTGCTTATAATTTAAAAGTAATGCTGTTAATGTGAGGTGCTCTTGTTATTGTTCTTTTATTAAATTGAAACATGTTTAATATTGGATAATATATCTGTGCAGGATATCATATTCAATATATTTTTTGATGGCTAATTAGCTGTCAACTTCATTTTGTTTCTATTATTCAAGATAATATATTAAAATAATACAGAATGTTTTTGTATTAATCTTAAATTGGAAGTAAGTTTTTTCTTTAATGCTTACTCCTATGATCCCACCAATTAATGCTTCTATAATTGTTCAGTTTGTTTGAGTGTTATTGCAACTGACCATTACTTTTATAAATAAAGTCTGAATGTTATGTTAGAGATATAACAAAAAAGATGTATTGTAACACATAGACTTTGCCAAAAAACAACTTTTTATTCAAAATCAAACTTTGGCCCTTTTTTCAATATTTTTATACTATTACATGAGGTTTTTTTGTTATTATTTCATTTATTGTGAAACATTTAAACTGTAATAGGTTGAATGCTTGACTATGGTAATAATTTAAATTGAAGTTACAAAATATAGAAAAAATGATATTACTAGATACCATGTTTGCCCCAAAATAAGCTTTATCATGGTTTTTCGGGTGCTTGTAATATAAGCCCTACTTAACATCATCAGCCAGACGGATGGATTTCATTCATCTGCTGAAACATAACAGACTTATTGAATTGTAAAGTAATGAATGTAGAAATAAATAATATTATTGATCTTAATATTTTAAATAAATGATAATATAAACTATAATTAAGTATTTGTAAATACCTAAGTGGGCGTCTTTGAATGAGAAGTAAACACCTATATATAAATATCGAAAAACTTGGTGGCTCTTGCACAGTAGACCGTTTTCATTGGGAGTGTCTCTTTTCTTAAAATTTCATAAACAGTCAAGGATGGCCATGTGTGCATGGTCATAATTTATCACTGCCAACTTTTGTAATGATACTCTCATTCACTTTAGTCGCTGGGCCTGAAAAGCTGCAACATACCTCATGTGTTCATTGCTTACCAACTCTTGGAGAGAGAATGACTTGGGACATTAGGGAGACAATGTTGTCATGCAATTTTGCTACAATTTTTACAGGTGCGACAATAATCGAGGGCTATTATGAGTAATTTGGTAAATGTTTACAACATGCTCACTTGATAATAGACGGATGTGCTAGTCTTATATAATTTCATAATTCAATATGCCATGTGTTGTAACGGATGTATTTAATGTGCTCGTGCAAAATAACAGAAATGTTTTTTGAATTTTTGTGCTGCATTTTTTCGTCACTTTTATTTGGACAATCATTTTTTAATCATTTTTGTTACCACTTTTGGCTTGTAAGTCTTCAATTAATACTTGATTTAATGGTAGATTTAAACAAAATAATATTTTGACTCCCAGACAAGATGACTTGCAATAAATTTATGCCAGAATTCATGGTTTGGAGAGTTATGATGATATTCCAGAAGATACATAAAAAAATAAGACATTTCTTGAAAGTAAGCCCTAAGGCATCTTTTAGAGCAAAATTAATATAAGACCTAGTCTTATTTTGGGGGGAACATGATAGCATAGAAATTTATTTATTCTATCTAATAGATATATTTTTTTTTTTTGTTGTTGTATATATTTATATATTATTTATTTTAATAGAGTGGCATTGTGGGATTAGTTGATTATCCAGATGAAGATTCAGATGAAGAGGAAGAAGAAGAAGAGCCAGACATGCCTGCATCAAAACGGCCACGAGTTTCCACGTAGCATTAACTAGCTGATGGCTTATCCATATTGCTTTTCATCTCCTTTGTTTGTTAGTCTGACGACTTAGTTCCAAACATTCTGCCAAAAATCCCATGGCTTGTTTTAAAAGTCTGCTCACCTATTGCTGCCGAAGAAAAATGACCAGCAAACAAAAAAACTCATCTAAAGTTAATAAAACATGGGAAATATATTTTAAGGGGTTATTAGTTATTTGTAGTCTTTTTTTTTTTTTAAATTAATTTTTCGTCTGAGCAATCTTTCTACAACTTTTTTTTTAAACTGAAACTGCCACAACAATGCTCCTAAGAGAGCATAGCCACCATAAAAAAGACAAAGGGTCAGGAGTTAAAAAGCAGCTTCATTCCATATGATATCACTTTTCAGTCCACTTTGTCAAGACCAATTCTTATGAACTGAAGTCATTTCCATGCATTTTACTCTGCCAAATTAAAAAGATTTATAAGAAGAAGTGTGTAAATGTAGATTGTAATAAAAAATCATTTGCTGTATTTCTTTTAAATCAAATGTGATTGATATGCGGTATTGTATTGTAACAGTTCTAGATAGCGCTCAAATTTCGGAAACAAAAGAAAAACATTGCTTCATCTTTAAATCTTAGTGCACAACTTTGTGCTTCAACACATTTTGTTCTGGTACATTGTAATTTGTGAGCACTTTAATGCAAACATTTGGGTTAATTATATCTGTTGACTGTCAAACGGTCTTGGAATGCCATCTAGATTTTTTTCTGCCGACAGCCTATATGAAGTAGGTATCTAGAAAGACTTGTGTATCAAACTGTTATGCAGATTGTGAAATTATTATTATATATTTTTATTTACTAAATTTTTGAAGAAGAAAAAATAATTTTTTTTTTGCAAATTCTTTCATTATCATTTATGATCTCTGGACTGGTAGATAAACCCTTGCAGTAAAATTTTCATTTTTGTGTATAAGGAAACAAAAGGAAAAACAATGTCTTGGGGAGGGGGAGTTGTATACTTAAATGAATAGGGTTATAAAATTCATGTCTTAATTATTTTTAATTTTTTAACTATTGGATAACAAATAAACTACATTATCCAACAGATAGGAAAATTTTCAGTAAAACAATTGTACAAACAAGCGTCAGACTTTAGCTGTGTAAATGTGTGTGTATGTATCCAGCTTTCTATTCTTCATGTAAATTTTGATCATTTTAAGTAGACATTGCAGAGCACTACAGAAAAAAATAAAAAATAATAATTTTATCACCCCCATCCTTGTAGAAATCCTAGTTATTAAACAAGAAGAGAAAAAATTGATAAATAGATGTCTATAGACTTTTATGTGCCTTTTAATTTTTCACCCTTGTAAAAGATAAAAATTCTTACCATTTGTAGAACTGTTCTTCACCTACATACCTTTTTTCCCACTCTTTCACCATTCGTTATGCTTCCTTTTTTTTTTTTAAAGAAAAAATAAAATAAAAATATCTGTCTGACCTTAGCTTAGCTTAATGCAAGGTATCTGGGCAATTCCACATCATTCTTTACTCAGACCACATAACAGAATTTTCAGACCTCATAAATACCATCCATCCGTTTCAATAAAGAAAATTTTTTTTTTATTATTTTTTTTTTTTTAAATCCTTTTTTCCAGTTAGCATTGTAAATATTCTTAGCACACACATTTTCAATTTTGTTGAATATGTTGGATGTGTGCGCATTTCTTCTTACCTAAAACCCCTGGATTTTGTCCACAGAAAGTAAATGTTTTGTAGTCCAAAGGAAAAAAAAATTTTTAACTGTATCTTGTAACCAAGTTATATATATATATATAAAAAAAATAAAGGATCTTTCAAATAAGTAATAGCATTTATGAAATTTATTTCTTAGTTGTTGTTTTTTGTTTTTGCTCAAAATGAAGCAAATATTTATTTATTTACATGATTTAAATATACTTTGTTTTCTATAATTTTATAAGGGATGGAGAGAATGTATTATATGTAATATTTTTAGAATTATTAATATTCTCCTGTCTTTTTAAAATGAAAATCATATTTCACTGATTAAATATGAAATGTAATTTATCTAATTGACTGTATGTATACAAGTTAGACAAATAGTAAGATAAAATGGATAATAATAGATTGATTAAATCCAACCAAGAATCATTATGTATATAAATTTTATTGTGAAAAATCTTTGTATATGTTTTTTTATTATATATATATATATATTAAGACTCAAAACCGAAATGGAAAATTAATATATATACTGTTTATATACAAACACACACACGATTTGTCCATAAACTAAAATCATAACTAAAAGGCAATTATTAAGAAGTATATATACAATACGGTTAATAATGTCTTTTTCATTCAAATATAAATTATTCCTGCACATGGCGTGAGAGTTAATGTCATAGTATCCAACTGGATTCTTAAATATAAACTTATTAACTAAGTTACATGGCCCTCAAAAAATAACGGTCTCATGAGTTTAGATAGACAGTTATCTTTTATGAATCAAATATTTATGATTTTGTTACAAGTTCACCATCATAGTTGGTTTGTTGTCATATCATCTGGAAAGATGACTATTAAATTTCCCATCTATCTGATTTTCTACGAAGGAGATTTGGATATGCATATAGATATAAGCATACTTATATAAAGATATCATGAACATCTATTTAAAAAATAATAAATCACTATTTTATCTGATTCCAGACTGATATATGTATATGTCAAATATATGTTTTAAAAATCTCTGTGAAAGAATAGCTAGATCATTAATGGAGAGAAAAGTCACTAATCAGTTGGTCCTGAAAAGAAATTTTTTAACCATAATAACTATAAGTGATATCTAAGATTACTTACCAATATTTCAATAACATTTATTTTCTTTAAATAAAGTAGTGATTGACTGCCACAAATGAGGTCTACGTGTAATTTTATAGTGATAATAGATTTTCTTGAATTTAAATTATTCAGTTAAAAGAAAATAGAATAAGCAATGTTATATTGGTGGGAATCCTATGTGTTTTATAATTGAATAGGGACTTCAAATATTAAATTTTTTTTATTATTATTGTTAAAACAGTTTACCTATATATAGTTCTATGGCTTCTTTGATCAATCTATTTCCTAGTCTACTGCATGCAACTCATAGAATAAAATAAAATATAATAGTTTTGTGTATTTTTACATTATATCAGCAATAATTGTATTGGAAATATATAATAAAACAAATGATGCAATTATGTCCCATTATGAAACAAAATTAATAATGTTCAGAGTAGTGTTTAACTCTGCAAAAAGTTTGGCTATCGATTGGAAATTATTGTTCTGAATTGAAGAAAAAAGCAATAAAATTGTAATCCAATTTGCTCAACATGCTTCTCAAAATAGTTGTTAAAACTAAATATTGATCAGATCCATACAATGATTTACAATTCACTATTTATTGTTTTGAATTAAAGAAAAAGGCAATAGTTTTAATCCAATTTGCTCAACATACTTTTTTGTAACTGGCTTCTCAAAATTAGTTGCTGATAAAATAAAATATTGCTCAGATCCAGAAAATCGTTTATAATTTGCTTTCTCAAATACCAAACATAGAGCCAATTATAAGATTTATGGAAGCACAAATTTCACATTATTATATTTATTATTTATTAAATTTGTAAAAATATTTTTTTATTTAAATTTTGTTTTTGTCTATATATAAATGTGCTTTATATTTCCTTATTAGTCAAAAAGTTTAGCAATTGCTAATATAATTAAATAGAAAAATAGCTTAATTATTTAAATTAATAATTAATATATTTTAAAAGTTATCAAATACTTGAAGATCTGTATTTACTTATAATAATTTCTCCATTATAACTGTATTTCGCTTTTCCTTATTTGTTTACTTTTATTACTATTGGTTAATATGAAATTTAATAAGATTTATTATAAATACACTATTTAAATGTGCATCAAACCTTTATTTTAGAATTCACAGCTCCAGTTTTAAATAGAAAAAATATAGCTGTGATGTTATTGAAATATCGATAAGCAATTATGATCTTATTTCTTATATATGATCTCTTGCATATTCTTAAATATAAATAATATTTAACATCTTTTAGCTTTGAAAATAATCATGTTAACATGTATAGATTCATACATACAATGACATGATTTAATTTAAAATGTATAAAAAAATTTCAATAAATTTTTTTTTATAAAATAATGTTTTATATGTATATGAGAATACTTGCAGGATGGTCAAAAAATATGTCCTTATTTTGCAAATAAATAAACTTTTCTCATATGGTTTTAGAAATATATTTCTAGAATGTTTTTCTCAGGAATTTATCTGCAACATTTTTTAAAAATAGTACAGACTTTAAGCTCATCTGTGGAATTTGATTCAGTTTTGTAAACACTGTAATATAGTAAAAAAGTCTACATAGTAATCTAATTTTCATGATGGCAACATTTCAGAAAATTTCATATTAAGTACAGTCTCTACTGTATCCTCGCACACTAATAGTTTTGAAGGACTTTCTTAAAATATTACTTATACAGAAGTCTCACAACTTTTTGTTAGTGAAATTAAAGATCTAGTAAAATGCTATAATGTGTAATGTGGCTTTTTCGTTATTTTCTGTGAATAGTGATAATGGTTTTTGGATTATATTTGCTATGTTTTCTATTATCTTCATTAAAGTATTTTTAATACTTTGCAAAAATAGCAATTGTTATGTTTTTTAGAAGTTTTTTTTTTTTTAATTTTGAAATTCATCATTGCTTATAAAATGCTAAAAAAACTTTTCAATTTTATTTTGTGAACTAATTTATATATATACATACATGCAACATTCGCGTTCTAATTTTAATACAGAAATATCTCTTGTAGAGAGAGATTTATTTTCTTATTGTCATTAAAATCACGGTTGTGTTATTATTTTTAGTATTTTATTAGCATAACAAGGGAAAGGGTGAGGAGTTAAAATACTGCATTGCTAAAATTATTAAATGGGTAAAATTTTAAAAAACTCAGTTAATAAGAAATTTGAATATATAACTATAAATTAAATCAATTTTATGTACAATTTTATTTCTTGCATTTGTTTTGGAATCCGATATCAACTTAGATATTGAAAATAATTATGTTTGTTCAAATAAAAAAAATGTGATCTCAGGATTTAGTATTAGATATTAATCCATATATTTTGTATTAATTAAAAGCAATTTTTAAAATGATATCTTTATAATCCATATATTTTAAAATTGTGTAATTTATTCTAGTATTTTTTTTTTTTTTTGTATTTTAATATTTGTACATTATACTAAAGAATTATTATAGTTCACACATCTGTTTTTTAAAAAAATAATTTAAAGTTAAAATAACACTAATTAAATACAAAATATTGTGATGCTGGTATTTTGTGTATCTATACATATATGTGTGGTTTATTAACTAACTTAATAAATCAATAAATATTTATCCCCTCTTTTTCTCTTTCAAAAATGGCTTGTTAATTTCAATGTATAAATATCCATCCACATACTCATTTTTTTTATAAATTTCTTTATTTTACGAACCAAACTTGTGTATTTAATATACAGTATGCCATTATACATCTTTATCTTCATTCTATTATTTCCCATAGTCATTTTCAATATATTTTCTTATCAATATGTACAGATCTGTAAATTATTTAAAATTTCACAATATAATTATATACTATTAATTCCCCAAACACAAATCTATATTTTCTAAAATCAATCCACCACCCCCCTCCCAGTTTATCTTCCAACCACCATTCTAATTTACCTAATATTGTACTATTTTTTAATTTGTGTTTCATAAATACACATTCTAGTCTTATACTATATATAAGATTAATTATTAGAATTTGTTCTTAGGAAATAAGTAAGTTGGGCAATGGTAAAATAAGTTGAAAAAGAAAAAAGTTTTGATTTTAGAAAATACAAATTTGAATTTTTTATTGTAGTTATTGATTTTGTGAACATAAATTATAAATATAGATGAATTTGTATTTGGGTAATTATTATTATCTAAATATGAATAATATGAATTTTTTTAATAATTTATAGATCTTTAAATATTTGCAGGAATTATATTTTGAAAAATGATCATAGGATTTGATTGAAACAGATAGAAATATATAATCGATATACTGTTTACATGGATATGGAAAAAAAGTTTCGACTTTTATAATAAAACAACTAGATTTGTAAGGAAAATTTACTATGTGGACAATTATTTCTTATTAACTAAATTAAGTCATTTGAAAATGTATATAGAATATACGCAGTCTTTTGCAAAGGATTAATACTGATAGGATCTCCATTGAACGGACAATGACATATTCATAAAAAGAACAGTTGTGAAGGAATAGCATACTAATTCATTGAATTGTAAAACATCACATGATCACTATCTTCCATGCTTGCTCATAACTTTTGTTATAATCGGCAAAACTCTCTCCATACAGTAGTGCCACCCTAAGCAAGACAGAATAATCAATGGATGCCAGAAGGCTTGTGCATAAAATCCCTATCTAGTGTCTACTCATAAGCCAGAAACTAGTTTGGGGATATTGGATGAGTAGGCACTAGATAGGGATTTTATGCACAAGCCTTCTGGCATCCATTGATTACTCTGTCTTGCTTAGAGTGGCACTACTGTATGGAGAGAGTTTTGCCTATTATAATTCATTGAATCTAATATATTGAGGTATTTCTGCAAAATAAAATTGAATATGAATATAAGGTGTGCAAGTAGAGGAATAAGCAGGTTTCAGGAATGGAAGATCCACAATAGATCAAGTATATTTTGTGTTACTTAAGTAATAGAAAAGAAGATAGCACAAAAATGAGAGGTATACATTTTGTATATAGACATTAAAAAGGCATATGATAGTATCCTTTTCAAAAGATTATTGGAATTAACTAAATTTTATAAGTATAACTTATTAAAGCAGTTAAGAAATATAAATACAAAAATAAAAATAGGCAATTTCATTTCAAATAATAAAAAGTTAACTAAAAGTAAAAAGAATGATGCCTATCACTTATATTATTGTTCCGAACAAAATATGTACTATACTAATGAGCAAATAGTTTTGGCTCAAGATCATGATTTGAATTGTATGGCATGAAAATTAATAGGAAGAATATTGAAAATTGGATCTAGAAATATAAAAACATTATGTTGGGTTCCTTTTAATATATATATTTAAGGTAAAGGTTTCTTTTCTATATTTATTAATTTTTAAGCTATGTAGCTAAAATTATGATCCTGAGTCAAATTAATTATCAGGATAGCACAGTAAATGTTATGAGAGTAAATATCTAGGCATGAAGATCACATAAAGAGGAAACAATAAGGGATGAAAGCAGTACAGGGTAGAAAAACTACAGTGATGAAAATAGGATATTGTGGGATCAGTATATCAAAAATAACAAATATATGGGAATAGTGAAAAATATATATGAAAGTGAAGTTTTGCATTTGAAAGGATTGGAAGTAATGGTTATAAAAATGTATTACTAGCAATAGTCAAGGAGAGAATGTATAACCACTAAAGGAATTTGAGAAATAATGACTATTGATTACACTATAATAAATTAGAACAAGATAATTTAAATGGTTTGAACATGTAAAGAGGATATGTTCAGAAAGATTACCAAAACAAATATTAATTTGGGAATACCAGGAAGGAGAAAAAGGTGTCCAAAAAAGAATTTGAATGATTAAATAAAGTAAAATAAGGAGACATTTATGGATTGACAAAAAGGCATAGTGATTGGGCATCGAAAGACATTATAGAATATTAAAGACCAATAACAAAAAATACAAAGTCTATATATAATAATTCATTTCCAACTTTTCTACAGATATTAGGTGTTTTTTTTTTTAATGTTAAAAGTTGCTAATGGCAATGATACAAAGTCCACAGACATTTATATTTCAGTAGCTCGTATCACTAAAATAATATACTAACAAAAACAACTGTTAACTTTTTCAATGTTTATGTCTGAGAAATATATCATTTATTTCAGAGCCAATTAATTTAAATTTGATCAGAGATTCTATTGCAGTGCCACATTCACTCAAATCTGATGTTTATCACCATTACTCTTCACTGATGAAGAATATCGGATTTGCATGTATATATTTCATAGTCATTTCCATGTTATCCAGTCATTTAAGATAATTTTAACAAATTATTTGATTAGTTATATAGGAAGAAAAAATAGGTATGCTGCAAGTGTAATATTTGACTCACATGAAATCTAAAGCCATTAACTTACCTAAAGATTTGAATATCCTTTGACTATTTAATAGACAGCTCTGGAGTAGAATGCAAAGCCATAGGATGTTTTCATTTGGTATACACAATCTTTTTAAAGGTAAAAGATGCTTACAATTAATATAATGGAATTATTAAAATATGTAATAGCTGATCATCGTATCAAAATCTTCGGAATGATATTACCATTTCAATCAAATCTTATACAATCTTAATGGTAATTTACCATTTTTTTGGATAAGTATATTAATGTCCTCAGTAACTATATGGCTAAAGATCTTGGCCCAGACAGATTTTAAACTCTGATGAAGATCATTGTTAGTAAAAAAATTCATCTTGCTTCTTATATGTTTATTATTAAATTGAGAATAATTTTTGCTGCTTTTCAAACAACTAAAGATATCAGAAAATGGCTAATAAATCCCAAGATGCATTTCCACTGAATTAAATGCATCAGATACCTTGCTATAAATAGTTATTAATAACAATAATATATTTATCCCAAATTATGGACCTTATGGTTGTACATTTATAATTAAATTGTAATATACAATGGTTAAATAATAAATGTTATTTAAAGGGAGTGTGGTAATGATTTGGACCAAATCATAAAATTAGTTCAGCAGAAATGCTATCCTGGATATTATTAGCTTTCCTGATATCTTTAGGCATTTGTTTGAAAATGAGTATTATGTACGTTTACAAATATGTGCACTACAGTATACCCAACCTTGTAATTTATGTCTTTAGAATGAATCAGTTTTTAATGCATCTAATATGTGGCAACATGCACTCAATTGAATTATTTAAATTTTTAAAGTTATGATTTACATAAAAAATTACTGAATATTAAAAAAAAAAAAATTCTACTAACTACTAAAATGTCAAAAATCCTTTAGTTTATTTCTTTTTCTAATTTTAAATCTTTATAGATTAATAAATGACATCCATAAAATTAATTTAAATTGAAATGTTTGGTCTGATGTATTACTGAATCTAAGAGCACTTTAACAGTTGAAATGAAAATATATTTAAATAGATTTTTCATTGAAGATATTTTTTAAAAAATATTGATTGCAGGAATTCAAATTGAAAATTTATATATATACTTATTTCATTTATATCACAAAACGAAATATATGGATGAGAGAACAAACAGGTGTTACTGAAATCATTAAAGGAAATGGAGTTCAGTTGGACATATTTTTAAGAGGTGATAATAGATAGTTGAAAACTTAAACTGGATTCAAGAAATTGTAAAAGACCATATGAGATGGATGAATGAAGGGAATATGCTGATATGATGTGAAGAAGAGAAGCTAGAGATCGGAGTTGGATTGGGATTGATAATGGTTGAAAATGATGATTTCATTCCTGAAAATTCAAGAGATTTTTAATTTCTAAAATTTTGTTAGGAATGTAATTACAATAAGTAAATAACACTTTTTGTTTAGATTTGAATTTCTGATAGACATTTATAGTAAATATATGAAGAATAATAAGAATACTTCTGTTTATTAAAATATTCAAATAGCTTTATTGCTAGAAAGTTCACAAAAGTATGAGTGTCAACATCTGAATTAATTCTAGAACTCCACATTTTAGAGTCTGACACTATACCACTGCAAAGGGCATCAGTTTATTGATATAGTGTAAAGTTACCATTTGCATCAAAAATTGCTTGTATTTAGTTGGGATGAAATTGAATATTAAGCCATTTTTAATGTAAAAAAGGTTATTAAAGTTCGTGATTTTAATGAGGAAAATTTAGTTGCCAGCCATTGAAAGTTCTGGTGATTTTCGCTGTGATTTATGTTGGGATTGGGGCAGGTGTTTCACTCATCTTTCCTGCTGGGGTGGGTGTCTTTTGGTTGGGAGGGTCATGGAGCCTTGCAGCCATTGGGAGGCCAGGTGGGTTGTGAATGCTTTGGAGATCATTACCGGCATTGACTTTCTTGTTTCATTGCACTCTGGTTTCTGTATTTTGCGGTGTGAATCAGCAATTACTTTATAACATTGGCATTCTATCAATAGTTATCCATCTTATGGATGAATATTTCTAGATTTCATTGGATAAACTATGGACAAATTCAACCTGTCAACTGGTTTTCCACAAAAGACTGTAAATCAACAGTTGCTGTGTAAAACTGAAGTGTTCAAATTGAACATGTGCCAACTATTGAAAACTTAAAGATTGCTGCTGTGATTTTACTTTTTGTTTAAAATCACTTTGACTCATCTTTGTTGCCTGTATAAACGAGTCTGGTGGCTGGGAGGGTCCCTGTAGCCTAAATACTAGTTTTCGAGATGATGGATGAGGGGGATCATTACTGGCAGTTTTTCTTGTTTCTGGTGCAATGGGGGTGACATTCATGGTGGTTGGAATTTTGTATTGCACTGTGTAAATCAAACTTTCTTAGATTGGGACCGCAATTTCACTCATCTTTGCTGTCTAAATGGGAGTTGGGGTGGGGGGGGCTGGAGCCTAAATCCTAGCACTATAGGGGGCAACTGGAATGAGGGGATTGTTTCAGGTGCTGGTTTTCTCCTTTGGGTGGGGAGAATGATGTGTCCATTGCGGTTTCAGTTATAGTATATAAATCAACATTTGTGCAGTACACAACATGTAAACTTGATTTGTAACAAGATAACAAACATCATCAAACTTTTTTCTTTTTTGAATACCAATTAATGTATCCTATTTTTAACCTTATCATATGAGTTGTAATGATATTACAGAATAAAATTTCCTATATTTTGTAAAAAAAAAAAAACCTTATTCTCTGATATGTTTATAGTGAGAATTTGGACATAGCGCTCTAGAATGACTCTGACAGGCTCATTACTTTAAATAAGTCGTAAGGGATATTTATCATCATCTCGTAACTTGAAAACTATGAATTGGAGCATCGTTTTAGATGACGAGAAGCAATATTACTGCATTGAGATAAATCTGGACTTATGAAATATTTAATTATTAATAATGAATGAATGAAAAAATTTATGACATAGTTCCCTGATTCATGACTATTGCATATCTAGAGAAAGACTTGCTAGGTTGGGAAAGTATTAATAATTTTCCATATATCTCCATCTTATTTATTTGTATACTCTTGATACTATTCCTTTCATATCACAGCATTTTATCAGATACTAGTATTTTTGAAATAGCAGCTCAGTGATAAATATTCTGATTTTAATAGTGGATTGTTTTAGCAAGCACTTGAATATTCAAATGTGTGTTGATTTATTATATAGTGGTTTTTGTGTACAAAATTCATTAATGCCATTTGAGAAAGTTTGATTTGCAATCACTTCTAGTAGGTTTCATTCTCCCACTTTTGATAAATGCAGTCATCATTCTTAATCTATAAACTAAAATAAAGAATGCTAATAGCTCTAGAAAATTTTATCTATAAATGCTACAAGAAAAGCATTTAAAATCTCTATCTAGAAATTATTCCCAGACCGGTTACTAATTATTCGCTTTCCTCAGTGAGACGCTAGGATATTTCAGATACTAGATCCAAATTATCAACTCAAAGCCAGCACTTATTTGATAGTTAACTTTTAAGTAGAAAAATGTGGAACACCCTGTCTTCAAATCCACATATGGCATGGCTGAAGATTTCTCAGCCCCATATAGCTATTTAAGTTAGATAGCTAGATTTGAAGATATAGGCTTCTGAACATTTCAGATTTTTTATTTAAAAAGTTAACCATCAGATCTGTGCTGGCTTTGAGTTGATAATTTGCATTTAGTGTCTGAAATATCCAAGAGCCTCATTGAGGAAAACCAATAATTAGTAACTGGTCTGGGGATAATTTCTAGATAGAGATTTGGGGCTGAGAAATCTTCAGCCATACCATATGTGGATTTGAAGACAGGGTGTTCCAGATTTTCTACTTAAAAGTTAACTATCAAATAAGTGCTGGCTTTGAGTTGATAATTTGGATCTAGGGTCTGAAATATCCTAGCGCCTCACTGAGGAAAGCCAATAGCTAGAAACCAGTCTGGGGATAATTTCTAGATAGAGATTTTATATGTTTTCTCTTGCAGAATTTATTGATAAAGCTTGTTAGAGCTATTAGCACACTTTATTTTAATTTATAATTACAAGCTTATCAAATTAAGTCACATGACGTATGACTTTATTTACTATTCTTAATTTGTCAATTGTGAAACATTAAACCTATTGTTTTGGATATCAATGTTCCAGCTGATTCATACAAACTAAACATTTCTTATAAAATGAAAATGTCGATTTTATTATATATTTCCATTTCTGTGTTTTTTGACATTAATAATGTGTTATTATGAAGTATACTTATTAATCTTTACAACCCCTATATGTATTATCCCACAGGGTAATATTTAAAACAAAATGTTTTGTGTGTATGTATATATATAACCATAAATTGCCAATAGCTAGATAGTTTGTAAATATAAACCACATGCTAACAACTAACGCTTAAATAAATCATTAGATGTTGCCTTGGCAACAGATTGTAAAATATAAATTATTTAAGCTTTAGCTGTTGTCATATTTAAGAAACCAAGCAATATATAAATGTAGTTCTTTATCTTTAATCATTTGTTTAAGGATAAAAGTCGAGCATTAGTTAGCAAATGAGAGAATTTTACATTGAGCACAGCATAGAAAGAGTAGAAAAGTACTCACAATTTTGCAAGGACTATAAATCACTATTTGATTTCTAAATAGGACAGGTATAGTAGATTGAAAAAGAATAGATTTAGAAAAATTTTCAAAATCTTATATCCTAAAAAATGTCATTTTCTTGTTTATTTTATTATATGCAACATATGTATAAAAAGCATAGAATTATTCTAACTTCAAATATGACATTAAAAGTGAATAAAATAGTTTCACTTTGAATGATATTAAATTGAAGTAAGAATAAACTAGTGATCTCTGGATATATAACCAAATATAGTAACACCTTCCAAGAGCATTGACATTTTTCAGTAATTTTCTCTCACATTATTACAAAACAAAGGTTTTCAGTTCTGATAAATATCAGACCTAAGAACAAAACAGCTTAAATATGATGATAAACATCTCTATTCTAAATAATTTTGTGATGTGTTTTATTTATGAAAACAGTGATACTGTAGTTATCTTATTTGATACATAGTACATAAAAAAGTTATAATCTATTTCAGAATAATTTGCTAGAATAATCCAAATTTGAAATGTTTGTATAAATATCCACTAGTATTTTATGAGATTAAAGATAAATTGAATTTTTTAAATTAATTACTTCAGTAACAAAAAATAATATGTACAAGTTTTGAAAATATTTTGGGCAATCTTAAAAATTAATTTTGTACTTATTGGCTCATGTTCATAAGATTTGGTGGTCCATAATATAAAGGTAAACACATTTATTGCTATCAATTTCTTATGGAGTACTTTTTGAATTGCTTTGCTTTTCAAAAGGCTAGTAAATTCAATAATTTCTTGTGGATTAATAAAGCATCGCCTAGAGGATACATTGTGAAGCTTAAGGTAGATCACATTATAATAGTAGAAAATTATATTGGCATCAGAAATTTTTATTTTACACTTGGACATTTCTCAAGTTGCTTCAGAATTCTGATTTTCTTTATAATAATTTTTGGAATTATCCATATAATTCAAATAATTAAATGTAAATATACAATCTGATTTAATTATCCAATATCCCCTGACTAGTTTCTAACTTATGGCATAAGAAAAGGTGATCGTGTAATATCTTAGCTATTTCTGAGATTAAATTTTAAAATATTTATGTAAGCTTTTAAAATCTATTGTACTTTATAATCACTATATTGCATAATCTAGACAACCTTTATCTACTTGTTTTTTAGATGAAGGTACATTATTTCTCATACAAAACTTATTTTTATATACTTATTTATTACTAACTTATTATATCTTGCTTGATTTAAATATTATATTTTATAAAAATTGAAAATATTGCAATATCATGCTGGATATTTCCCTTCTAACCAACTTTGCTTATCTTTATATGTTTCACATCTTTATTATCTTTTTTTTCTCATTTTTTTGTCTCTATTAATCCAAGACTAGCTTTTTTATCTTTCAGTATTGAAATTTATTTTAAATTTTCTTTGTACCGCAGTGCACTCTTAATTTACATATGCTGCTGGATAAGCAAATAATATTCTACCTATTCCAATTGAAATTTTGTTTTTATTGCAGTTTTCCAACATAAAAGTGATTGATGATGAATTAACAGATAAACTTAGAAACTTCCTTGTAAAATTGACAAAATCTAACATCAGATTGTGTTGAACTATTTTTCTTTTCCATCTATAGTTCTATTTTTGAAAACAAATGTAAACAGGAGGAATCTAAAGTGAAAACTTTAAATTCTAAGCAAAATACTAAATTAGTCAATCCAATAACATGGATAATACATTCTTACTGTTGCTAAGCAATTGTAAATAATTAATTTTATTAGATGGTTTTAATTATAGATCATATAATTCTTTAAATTGGTCAAATATACAGAAAGAAAATAAGGCACATAAAATACATTTATATGTATTTATTTTGAAAGTGATAAAAAGGCTGAACAAAGTTTTTTTATTAAAAAAAAAAATGTTTTAACTAAATTCATACTAAAAACAAAACATGAAAAATACATTACTAGAAGTGTTATACATTTATTCAATAAAACTTCATTGAAAGTTTTATGTACTTATTCAAACATATTAAAATGAACAATATATTTCAGAATATCAAAAAATAAATATAATTTTAAAGAACAAATTATTTAATTAGTTTAAGTAAAAGTGCTTCTCTGGGTTCAAAAGTTATATTATAAAATTCTATTATATTTTGCTTGGCATGAGTACTGTAAATAACCTGAGCATCATAAACAATTTTTGGCAAATGTATGATAACAACTTCATTTCCCAAATTAACTATGATTAAATAAGAATTGTGTAATGGATAAAAACGTTCTAATGCAATCACATTATCTTCAGTATAGTGAACACGGTAATTGGGGACAAACTCGTAACTCTTAGGATCAATACAATAGCTGTTACCAATGGGGATAGTTGTATTACGAATTTCAATAAGCATCTTCAAAATTAAAGCAAGTTTTTGTTCTTCATTTATCACAGAAGAAACGTTATCTTGAAAATCTGCCTAAAATATATAAAATACATAAATTTTTTAAAACATTTGTTTGAGTTTTTTTCAAAATAATTATAAAGTAATTTTTTAAGCATTTTTAAAATTAACTGGATTAAAAGGTATGTTCACATGTAGCCAATAAGCTTCAGAATATAAAAATTAGATGCAGCTATTCAATATAAACTTTCTGCTCTTAAATAAAAGTCCACAAAATAATTTTTAATAATATAGAAGATAATCATTCCTTTTCACTAGCACCATTAAACAGTGATGTTAAAACTGCAAGAATACTCTTACCCCAGACACAAAATAGAAAAATTGAGAAAATAAGAACGACTGTCTTATTTTCAAACTCAAATGCACTTATATGAGCTAATCTTAAAGTGAGAGCATGAATATATAAATCATTCACTTGAAATGCATTTCTTTTTTTAATAATTTTAGCACTCATTTCTAGGCACTTAAGATTGGCTCATATAAGTGCATTTGAATTTTAAAATAAAATTTGATTATTACATAAAATAATTTTTAGCCAACTATAAATTTTTGACTGAAATTTTGTGTAGTATAAAGACAGAATGCCATCAATATCTCTTATTCAATAACTTCTTTTATACAAACAAATCTGAAAAGTGATTTTCAACCTATTGCAATAAATTGGTTTGAATTCATCTTTACAAACAAAATTAAAGATGAAAAAAACATTTAGTAAATACCTGTAAATTAGTAAGCCTAATTGCAATGAGTTGTTTGATATTTTTTTTTTTTGTTTAGCAAGAATTTAAGTATATAATGATGAGGAAAAATATCTATTTTTGGAAAGTTGAAAAATTCACAATTTCGGACTAATGCTGTTTTTCTTATAGATGAATTTGCTTACTATTTACAGTTTTGTGCAACTACATAAATAGGTTGTTTTAAAATCAGTTTGCTTATTAAAGAATATAAAAAAATCTTGAATAAGAAAGCAAAAATGGTAACTTGACTTTATGTTAGTATCAAGGAACAACTGAAGAAATAAAGAAATTCAATTTATTAAAGCAAATATGTTCTGTGGGCATACATGTATGGCCTTGTTATATCTGGCAAATGTATAATTTATTAAATATTGAATATACTTTAATTTATAGTATATGCTGAAAATTATTGTGTGTAGAAATAATTGAATCTAAAATAAGTTTAAATGTATGCTTAAGACAGTAATTAAAAGAAATATGAAATTAAGAGATTAGTGCTGTAATTAGAAAATGTTTCTAATTAAGATTGTAATAAACTAAAGATTAGCCTTTCAAGCTAACGTACATGCGCTTTTTACGAATGTTAATAATAATAAATGAATATTTTCATTTCCAACACAAGATAAAGTCTTTGCGAACAAATAAATGAATCCATTTATTCATTCAACCCAAATGCTTATATATGGGCAAATCTTAAGTACTGTACTGGATATGAAAGCGTAAGGATAAATCAATCACTTTAAATTACTGTTTACTATGTATGAATGAATGACATCAACGAAATTATCTACAATTTACGAAACGTCACTCTTCATTCAGACATAGTAAACAATAATTTAAAGTGATTGATTTATCCTCATGCTTTCATATCCAGTACTTAAGATTTGCCCATATATAAGCATTTGGGTTGAATGAATAAGTGGATTCATTTATTCGTTCGCAAAGACTTTGTCTTGTGTTGGAAATGAAAGTATTCATTTATTATCATTAACATTCGTAAAAAATGCATGTATGTTAGCTTGAAAGGCTAATCTTTAGTTTATTACAATTTATAAACATAGCGCTATATAAATAAATGCCTTAATTAAAAGATTATAATTGCTACTTTAAGTGGACTGTAATAAAACAAATGTGGATATAAAATTCCTTAGTTAAATAACAAATGAATATAACATTGCACTCTAGAGAATTACTAAAGTAAAAAACCTGTCAGAATAGGAGACTTTGTGTAATATCATCCTGAGAGATCAATCTCTGTAGATCACAAAATAAATCTAGAGTTCAAATATAGGGTACAAAGACTTTTTATAATTTTTGTACTTTCAAGTTCGATGTAATAATTATTAATATCTTTATATAACTCTGAAATTTATTTATCAAGTGCTTAGTATATATTTCATAATTACATAGTTTCTATTCTTAAAATTGATACATAGTAAATCAAAAGATTTCACTTATATTAATATATGAAAGAAATTAATGGATTTAAAAGTGAACAGAGTAACATCTTCACTCTCTCAAACCAAGACATTTCAGACTGGCCTATATAAATCAGAATTTAGGTTAATCTTTAGAAAATCTATCTTGTTGTGTCTTTCTGTACTCAAAACAGCATCATTGAACTTATATAAAAATTAGTATAGTGTATATGTGAAAAGATGAAAACCCTTTCTATTTTATTATCTTTACGTGTATTTATGGAATTATTAACCTTTATATATAGATAATTGTCTGAGTTTAGAAACTCTTCTATGTTGATATCTTTTCTTTTAACTATGATATAATGCTATTGTTAATTGTTCTCAGATGTCTAGCTATGTTTATTATATTTTCTTTTAATGCATATTCAGCTTGTAGCCTGCTCACTCTAGCCTAAATCTTCTCGGAAGTCCAACCAGTAATGAGCAGCTACACCAGATATAACAGGTCTAATTACAGAGCACATTATTAATATAAAAAAATGTATAATACTAAGAATTATATATATATTTATGCATATAAATATGTATATTCATGCATAAATATAAACATAATTATTAAGCACTGATGAATAAAAAAACTATTCACTGACGTTAATAACATGTTAGTAGTAAAATTAAAAAATACTGAAGATAATTATTGGTAAAACACTGTTGATAAAAAAAAAAAAAATTGAAATTAGCAAGAATAATACTGTAATTGGGAAGAGCTAAAAAAATATCACATTTATTTTGAAGATCAGATTTGACTTGTTGGTTATAATTGTAGAATTCCAATGACAATTAGTAGTGAAAATTCATATTATGTAGCTTAAATTTTATTTTATTAATTCAATGCTTAACATACACTAGTATTTTTGTGATTTTCTCTTAAATTATTGTACTTATATTTATAAACTACCTTAAATAACCAAACTCTAAGAAAATTATGCAATGCATATCTATCAATAATACTTTTGTGTATGTGTTAAGTGATGTTTGAATATTTAAAATGGATACACTCAAATGGATGATTATATGATATGAAGTATACATTAAACAATTATAAGTAAAAATAAAATACAGTAGAGAGCCCTGAGTTATGTTGTTTTGTATTTACATAAAAATTTTCTGACAAAAATGCTTTAGGTGTCGAGCATTGGTGGTCGAGAGGTCAGCACAGCTGCCTTAAAAGCAGTTGTCCTGGGTTACGGGTTCGCTTCGTGGCTGATGCTATGATACATGAGAAAAAATGCTTTAGGTTCAGTAAATGTTAGTGCAGTAATATGTTTTTTTTATTATACTACGTATGATATCTTATTATTATAATACTGTCTATAAGATATACCGTATATTACTCTGAATTGCAGATATTTTGACGTATGCCTAGGAGTGTGCACTAATCCATTTATATAAGTCAGAGCTCTTTCAAATTCAACTTTGCATATACTAATACTTAAAATTAAGAATGAATAATAAAAAAGATTGATAAACATACTTACAGTTTTTATTATGCTTGGGCTGAAAGGAAAGTTAAGAGTTATGCTTCCTGGTAACATCAGTAGTAGAATAATTTCTGCTTTTGTATAATTATTTATAGCTGTTGTCTTCTGTGCCATATTCCAGTTAATCCCGGGATAAATTTCATTCTTGATTACACTCAAATGTTTTTCAATTTGTTTTGTAAATGTAGGAGTATCATTATTAATAGTAATGTAGCTATTGATCAAATGAAACTGATGGAATATTCCTTTGAATTTAAGAAATGTGAATTGATTTTTAATATAATTTATAAACTCATATGAACATATTAATATTTTAGAATCAAATGCAGTTCCATGTTGTAATATCAAATCATGCCATCCTCGAATTAGTTCTTTAATTTCCAAAGGTTTTAATGAATGAAAAGATTGGATATCTTGAATAAAAATTCCACTAATACCATTTTTTAACCAATATGATAAATGCGTAGTCATAGTTTCTCGTAATATAGGATTACTCCAATTTAGGTAGGCTACATTGGAATTAACATCATCTGAAGACTTAAGCAAAATAAATTCATATTAATTATAAATAATATATTATCCACATATGAAATGATCAATTTTCAAACAATTCACAATTAATAAGCATAATTGCAACATATAATTATAATAAATGTCTAAAGATCTGTGATGGCATTTCATTCGTAATTAGATGGTGGATTGCTTCCAACATAGAAATTTCAATTGATGGAGATAATCCAACATATAAATACATGGAGACTTATTCAAGAAACAAACAAGTTCAAAAAAGTTACTAAGATCATTCCCAAACCAGATCTTCAAAGAATCATTTTAAATTAACATGCAAATAATATCTATCTTTTCTTATAGCAATCTATTTGTCAAATAAAAAGTGCCAAAGATAGACATTATTTACAAATTTATTTAAATGATTCTTTGGGCATTTGGTTTACAAATTATCTTAGTAATGTTTTTGGATTTGATTGCTCCTTGATTAGGTTTATATTATCAGTATTACATATTTAAAAAGTCACAAAATAATTTATGAACCTGTTAAAATCATTAGATTCATATAAGTATAAACTTACGTAAAAATATAATGCTTATATTTTTTTTAAAAAGTATTGTAGATAATGTTGTAGCTATGCAGTGCACAAAAGAAACATGAGTAATACGTTTTTAGACAAAATATTACAATATTTTTAATAATTGGCCCCACTTATACTGCATGCATGTAGCTGAATGGATAAAATATAACCATCTTAAAAAACATATAACCTATTACAATTCTTTATATATTCATAATGTAATATTCTTTTTCATATAAATAATAAATATGTAGCTTTTCGGTATGAACTTTGTATTTATAAACAAAAAATATTGAGTATGTCAAGCAATAGGGAATATTATGATAAAAGCTATCTTTTCCCATATCCATTCTTCCACTAATATTTCTGTTGTCATCTATGTATTAGATATACTAATTGTTCATTTACCTATATGTTTGACCAGTATAAGTTTTTAAAGCTGTGGTGACCAGGTTTACAGTCAAATTTGGTAGAATGTTAGAGATATAAATAAAGTTTATTATAGATTATGTAACAGAATGTGAAGCAACCAAAATGTAAATTTACAAAGTGCACATGAATTAATGGAAATAAACACATTTTAATGTAAATTGAATACATATATAATAGAACTAAGATATCCAGTATATTTTCTTCCAAATCCCTCTTAGACACATTGTGTATAATTTTAGTTAACAAGCTTTGATTGTAATAGAATATTATTATTTATTAAATATGTATATATAAGTTAAGGTTATAAAAAAATTTCAAAAAATTATAATTAATAATTATAAATTGAAAGAACACATTTACATGTATATTTACTATGTGTGTGTTTACATTCAGTCAAATAATAAACTTATTTTACATCTTTATTTTTTTAAAATAAAATGAATAGCAAAATGTCAGACTTTCTCACTATTAATCACATTCAGATCTATATATTTTTTCTTCAATAACTTTTTTTTCTATAGAAATATAGTAGCAATCTTGTTATCAGCAGACTATGGCCTCTGTAATTGTTTGATATTTTAAAATCTATATTGATTTTGAAACCTATATGATCACCCTTACCTGCCTATATCTATTTCACATTCTCAGTTCAACCCTTCAAACATTTAACTTTCTGACACAACTTAAGAACATTTTACAATTATTTTTTCTACCACTACTGAATGAATAATTTTCATTTTAGCACTTTTTTAAAAAAGATACTTTATGAATTTTCTTAAATTTTATAAATCTTAGTTTTATGTTTAGAAAATATTTTATTATGCAAAATACACATCAAATTTGAAGTAAAGTGAGAAATAAAATATATATGTTTAAACTCAAAAAATGGCTGACACCATTTTGTAAATTTATGAATTTATTTTTTGCTTATTTACATTTTTTTTTTTTTTTTTGGATAAAACATAATCAAAATGTTTTTTTTTTTACATGTGTCAAAGCATTGGCCAGGAAACGAACCGGCAAACGCGGGACAACTGCTTGTAAGGTAGCTGTGCTGACCACTCAACCACCAACCCTTGACTAAATTGAAATAGTTTATATCCAAAACAGCACATATTGCAGTTTCACTGTACACCTAAGAAAACAAAATCTGTAGATTGTCTTTAAAAAGCAAATAGTTTCAAAATCACTTGTTTTGGTGACTGTAAAATAATTTAATGAAAATACTAAATTCAATTTTTGTTTGGAAGAGACAACATGTAAATATAAAGCATTATTGAAAACAATAATTATTTTTTGGATTTCTAAAAGTCATTCATTTAACAATCATAAACTATAAATAGTGACATATTCACTATAAATGGATTAATTTATATGTAAATAAGTTTTTTAATAATTAATGAAAATTAATGTTAGTCTAAAAGATTAAATATAAAATCGTGGAACAGTATTCTTGACAAAGGATGTTATAAATATTTTGGAATAGAGTTATAGTTGTAATATAGTAATTTAATCACATTATGGTGTTAAAATAAAATTTTACAGAATTATAGATATTTAAAAGCTATTTATGTATATATATTTATAAGTATGCCTTTGTAACTCTTTCAGATAAATTTGTATAATTTATTAATTTCAAGTACATACAAAAAACTCAAAATACAAACAGCATTAAGGAAACTACTAGTTTTTTATGAATTCTAAAAATAAAAATCACAGCCGTTTTCTATAAAATCTGCAATGTAATATTAGATTTATATGCTGCAATGTGTATTTGATACTAGAGATTAGCTAAGGATAAAGGCAGCTTAAGCCACTCAGAGGCTCCTAATGGTAAAATATGAGGTCTCTAAAAAGTTGTTTTGGTCTGAGAGATTAGGAGTGACCTCAGAATTAAAGGTTCTATAATTGATATCATCAACAGTATTCTGAAATGGACAGATTTAGAGAGTCACATTATCAATCATCCATTTTTCCATTTTATTCTTTTCCTTGCCCAGCTTTTCAATTCCATGTAACTCTTACTTCCACTCACCATTCCCTCCAAAACATCTTTCATTAAACTATTATTTCTTTTTAACATATGTCCAATCCTGTTTCTCTTTCTCTCTCTGATTTCTTCAATCAATCTTCTTTTTTCATTTACTGTTTTCAAAACTTCATTTATTTTATTCATCCAACTGAATTTTTCCATTCTTCTCCATGTCCACATCTCAAAGGCTTCCGATTGGTTCCTAATTTTATTACTTTGTCCATGTTTCACAACAATACATTAGTACATTTCACACATAGCATTTAATTAATTCTCTTTTCAAAGGTCCACAAAATATCTTCTCTCTTGATAAATGCCTCTTTTGCCAATGCTATTCTTTTAACTTCATTTCTTCTATCCTCACTCAACCAATTACTGAAATATCTAAATCCTTTTACCTGTTAAACTATGTTATCATCGATTTCAATTTGCAGTCTTTTGCATTTCTCCCTATCTATAAACACTTAGTCTTCTCAACCTTAATCTTCATTCCATATATCCTTCCAATTCATTCAACATATTCTGAAGATACTTTCATTCTCAGCTATAAGAGTCATATTATCTGCAAATCGTATACATTTTATTACTTTATTTTCAACAGTTGCTCCTCCACAGTCTAAATAATTATTTAGCATATCTTCTAAATAAATAGAAATAAAACAAACTAACTCCTTTTTAAAACTTGTTTTTTATATGACTATAATCATGAAAAAAAAAAAAAATCCAACGTTTCGACTATTTTATATAGTCTTTTTCAAGGCACAATAAAATATATATAACAAATAACACATTCCATAAAAATAAATAAATAAATAAAAAATTACAAAATATATTCATAACCAAAAATTTACCTTATCTCACTCCTTTTTCCTATTACCAACAAACACAACTTCCTTTTATTTAAAAAAAAAAATCTATATATATCCTTTAAAATATTTAATTAAAAACCTATTATTTACTTTTCTGTTTATCTATTAACATCCTATTTAATTCTGGTTTTATTTCATTAATGTATACACTTTCTTTTATCATCCTTTCATTATATGACTTAATAGATTCCAAAAGCTTTATATCAAAATCCCCATGCTTAAATTTATTCATGTGAATGTAACACAGCAGAATTTTTATCACCTAAATGCTGTTTTAATCTAGTTTTTAATTTATTCTTCGAATTTTCTTCTAAATAAATATCAAAGAGAACAGGTAACATACCCTAACTCCACTTTCTATATTCTCTTCAACAGTATACATATTCCAAAACAATCTCTCCGAAATACCCCTTTATCTTTTATAATTAATATAAGCTGACTAATTTAATTTTTAAAAAAAAACTATACACTCAGATTAATTAAATGGAACTTTTAGGTAATGTCACTAGGGTATTTGAATGTCACATGATGTCTTGAATACCTAATAACAGTAGGAGCTGTTATTTAGTATTTGCAAGTGCTATGGGCTTACAAATAGGTGAGTTTATTTTACTCTGTTCAGACTAATTATATAAAGGCATTTTCTTGAACTTATATTGCATATTTGCCTTCAGAAAATAAATACTATTAGCATCTTTTATTAGCAGTCTATATTCCAATTTTTTATTAATTAACTAAGTTTAAATTAATGCATAAAACAACCTATTTCAAATTATCTTCATGGTCAATATCTTGCACAATCCACTTCTATAACTAGAAAATTAGAAAAATGTATCAACTCATAAAAACAAAATTATGCTACTTTTTTAATTTCTTTGTTTTAAATGTCTTTATATTTATTTCAGAGTACCTGCCTAGAGGTTAAATATTATTAAAATTGAATCTAGATGCTACAAACAGAACTAGTCAATACATTAAATATATAATGTGATATATTTTTAAACCATTTTTTTTTCTTTACAAGTTCAAATTCACAAATGAAAACTACAACAAGGAAAATATATATATTTCAATTGGAATAAAAACTTATAATATATCACAGGACTTGCTCGATTTTCATATTTAAAAACTATTGATATTATTTAATACTTCTTGTTTCATATATAATAGCACCATATTGTTAATTATTTCTTCTAACATCAAGGAATTCTTAGATAATTTTTTTAACTATTTTAAGATCAAGAAAAAAGATATTTTTCCTAATAAAACATTTTAAATTAATTTTTTCATTTGAAAAAATTGTCTCTCACTGGATAAAAATATTCAGTTATGCATATTCTTATTCTACAATCGAATTCACTTTTCTTGAGACCCACATATTATTCTTATTCAATTGTCATGGGGAAAAAAAGCTTAGAATTTGCTTCTTTTATAAATAGATGAAGAAAAATAAATGGAATAATTTCTAAATATTATTAGGGAGAATTTTTAATTCTATAAAGTGCCGAATAATAAGCAAGTATACCATTTCAACACATATCTCCATTCCAAATTTATGTCTGTAATCATTTAGTTTTGTTTTCAAATTGTTTTTTTTTTATAATTTGTAATATTTGAAGGAATATGAACATGTTTATGAATTTACTTTATTTTTTATAACCATTTGTAAATAAGTCATTGACGAACATTATCTGTAAAGATTTTTTTTTTCTTCGGCAAGTAAAAATAAATGGCTGAAAACATTTAAATGTATTAAATACAGTATATTAAAAAATTATTTTTGACAAAAAATTAATAATTTTTGAATAGTATAATTAAATTAAAATTTTATCTCATTTGCGAATGTTATTTAAATACAGTATTATTATAAATTTAAATAGTTACCATTAAAAAATTTCACATACAAAAAATTTGAACTGTGTGCACAGGAAAAATATTAAAATACACAAAATGATGCATCTAATACAAAAACAAAAATTGACAGAATTTTAATTCCTGTCTATTTTCTTTTCTGTTTTTTTTTTAACAAAAAAAAAAAAAGAATAGTGTAATAAAACTTAAAATAGGTTAACATTTTCTTTCTCAATTTATTATTTCTAAAAAAAATTGATTAAAAGATAATAATTTTTTTTTTTTATCTAATAAAGAATTTGTTTATATTTCTTTAATACAAAAAAAAATCTTGAAAGCATGGATAATTTTTTCCCCTTCATTTTTAAATATATAATTCCCTTTTATTTCTCTTTTTCTTTACAATTATTTTTATTTAATACACACCTGCACATATAATGTAATATATAAGGGACTTTCACACGACCCTCAACTCTCCATGCCATCTCATATTGCTGATCCACCTAATCACACACATGTTGAAAAGATAAATAATCACCAATATCCATATTTCATGTTAATCCAGCAATCATCAATTTGTCCAAATTACTATCTCCACACATATATCCAATCAGTGCTCAGCTTTATATTAAGATAGCCAATCTTCATACTTTAATGGACAGGCTTCAAACTACTCCAACCCACAACTCTTCAGCTGTCCATTTCATTGAAAATCTGATGGTGGAATGTTCAAAGCCCACATCAGTGTCAAGGTTGTCATCCTACCCATGCTGATGTTAGTCATTCTGATCCTCATGTACTGGAGAATAATCCATTTACATACATATGCAAGGGATAGGCAGAACTTTAATACATTGCTTCAATATGTAATTTAATACATTGTACATGCTTACACACAGTGCACATATGTAATATATAAGGGATTCAGACTTGGACAGCTAAAGAGTAGTGGATTGGAGTAGTTTGAAGCCTGTCCATTAAAGTATGAAGATTGGCTACCTTAATATAAAGCTAAGCACTGATTGTATATATGTGTGTGGATGATAGTAATCTGGACCAAACTGATGATTGCTGGTTTAGCATGAAATACGTGTATTGGTGATTATTTACCTTTTCAACATGTGTGTGATCAGGTGGGTCTGCAATAAGAGATGGCATGAAGAGTTGAGGGTCATGTGAAAGTCTGAGTTTGAATCCCTTATAAAATTATTTTTATTATGTTTTAAGAATTATTTCATTTTTAAAACATATATGATTTCATTAAAGCTACAATCTATTTGTAAAGGAATCAAATATTAATATACTCCCATTAAGTGATTTGTGTCAAAATTGTGAGGGCAGCACATTAGACACATCAATTAAACTGTAATAATTGACTATTTATATATACTGAACAATAATAAAAATATGTGTAAGAGATTGTGATTTGGATCAACTGATAAATGCTGGTTTAATGTGAAATATGCATCGGTGCTATTTTAGTATGTGATCTCCGCCATTTTGAATTTCAAAAATGACCAAAAATGTCATCTGACAAAAAAAAAGTCAAAACATAAAAAATTTAGAACTCGGGTCATGTGACTATAATATCAATTAAAAACAACACATATAGAAATCTGGCCAAGCAAAACTTTACAAAATATATCTGAGATCGCATAATAAAAAAAAGCCAAAACATAAAAAAATTAGAAATCTGGTCAAGCAGAATTTTACAAAATAGACCTGAGATCGCATTAAAAAAAGCCAAAACGTAAATAATTTAGAAATCTGGTCAAGCAAAACTTTACAAAATGGATCTGAGATTGCATGATTAAAAAAATATATTTTAATTAACACAGGTTACAAAAGAAGCCCGCATATTTTTAACATATAAAAAGCATCACGTATTATTAACATATAAAAAGCTATTGCATCATTAAATCATGCCGATTACAAAATTAACACTTAAATTTATAACTTGTAAGCCTCATTTTTGTAAAAATATAAAAAGATCAATAGAAGGTATATATATATATAAATGTCAAAATAAAACATTAATTTTACAATTAATTATATTTTTTCTTATCAGAAGCTGGTATTGTATTTTCTCTTTTTGCAAAATTTCAGATTCTGTATCTCATCTCTGCCTAGAAAAAAGGACAAAATTTAGAACTTGGGTCATGTGAGTCTAATATCAATTAAAAGCATCTTGTATTTCTGCCTAGAAAACTATTAGGTTCTATGTGGTGCTAATTACCTTATCCATTAGCAGGACAGGTCTCCATAGGTAAATCAATTTGTACATTTTTAAAATCAACAAGGTATTTTTTTTAAGATTATCATTGGCTAAAAAAGTAAAATGAAAATAACAGCATTAAAAAAAAAGTAAAATAATACATTTTCTGATTTTAAATTATAAATCAAATAATTTACATTGTAATGGTAAGATTTGTACATTCAAGAAACAAAATCCAGAGCATAGGTGAAACACACTAAAACTAATCAAATCTAGGTGATGAGACCGAGTTTGGCCAACGTTCAATTCGTTCATCTTTATTCCATGATTTACTACCATGAATGATATTTCCCATGTTACACATGAGTTTCACTTTAATTTGCATGCTGGCAGTAGCAAAGGGTGAAGCAAGAGACTTGGGGAATAATAACTAAATTACCAATAAATTAACCAAACACACACACATATATAGCTGGCTAGATAATGCATACATTAATAATTAATACTAAATTAGAGTAGATTTGGATAAGATTTAGTAATGAGTTGTGAATAATACACATACTAAGAAGCTATTTTTATGGTTTATGAAGGTAGCAGTATTTATATGAAAATTAAATAATATTTAATAAATTAGCTAAAATTAATATTTTTGTAAAGTAGGCTGAAATATATGTATTGAAATGGTATTACTTGTCTCTCATCCCGTTTCACCTATATACCATAGTAGTATTCTTTTCCTAATTCAAACTCACCCAAGTCCATGTATATAATCCTACAATAATTAATTTTAATATGTAATAATGTATACTTACATGTATGTTCATATATTTGCGTACATCTAATATATTAATATCTGTATGTGTATTGTTTATGTATACTCAGTTATAAATTAAAATATTAAAGTAAGTTGTGTAAACATTGTTATATATGTATAAGCGCATCTACATATATATGAGAATAAGACTGTGATGTAATAGATCTTACAAGTATTGCAACGCTATTTAAATTATTTATCTTTAAGTTATTTTATCTTTAAGTACAAATTTACTCTTATTCGCATACAAATTTCCAATTTTTGAGGTAACAAAATTACAAATATAATGAGATGTTTACAAGACTTAAAATCTCTTTAAAAAAAGATTGTCTGATTCTTGGAAATTATCTTACATCAAACACCCCTGGTTTAATTTGTGTGAGAACCAAGAACAGTTTTAAAAATAAATTCTAAAATAGATTTTAAGACAAAAGAGAAGCAGTCAAGCTGCAATATTTTCTGAACAAATTAAGTTTACTGATGTCTTCTTTAAATGTAATAAAGAGCTATTAAAACTTAAATCATAAAATTAAAACTTGTAAACAACTTCATGGTCTTGCAGGGGGGAGGAAAAGCGTTGATAAATAAAACCCAAAATTCACACATCAGAGTTCATTCTCTTGAATTTTGTATTGCCGCTGGAGGCTATGCCTCCTTCTACAATGAAAGCCATCAGCTAAAAAACAACCAGTTGCCATCTTCCTTTCGGAAGGTCGGTCCAGGATGGTGAAGTTCGAGATCAACAACCTGCCATGAGGACATCAGAGACACACTAGCCCAGCAGAGAAAGCCAGTACCAGATGCCATGAAGATGCCTCAGCTAGAAGATTATCAGTCAACATATCTTCCTGCAAAGCTCTATAAAATTAAATCTAAAATTAAACTAATTTCATAACTCTCTAAAGCTAGCTATAAATATTGAATGTTCATAAATAATATCTTATAATAAATAAACTCTGTAAAATAACTTTAATGAAACTATAATGTAATTTTGATTCAATAATAATCTTTGCAAGAATCTTGCCTTTTTAAATCAAATAATTAATTTAATAATTTTTCTAAATCATAATAACTGTGTTCAGTTATTATTACATCTGTATCTTTCCAATCTGCGGTATTGCCTATATTATTTTATATTATATTATTTTATTAATTTATGCTATGCCTTAATTCAGAGCAGAGACTGATAATAATAATTTTGGAGAGATGATAAATTCTCATATAGCTAATTTGTTGCTTTTTAGCCCACACATAAATCTCCAATCTGAAAATCTACTTTTATATATGTTAGTTAAGGTACTATGTTTTAGTTTATCATTATTCAGGTTTGTATGTTAATAAATTATATTTAGTTAAGTGATGACAATAATATTTTAAAAGCATATTATAAACAATTAATTAAGTCCCAAATATGTTTTATTCCTCCTTAATTTATTCTTAAAAACTAGATCATGTATAATTACCCCTTTTAGCATGATTTAAGTATGCTAATTTATGAATAGTAGTTTCGCAGATTGAAACTATAGCGCTTTAGTAATTTTAATATTTAATAAATTTAGAAAGTGTTATGAATGTGTCCTAATAAAGTAGAAAGATACAATATACACCTTGCTATATGTATTTTCTTATTAGAATAGGATTTGGTGTATGGGCCACCCCATTATTTTTAGTTCGGACAGCTCTCTCTTTTAGAACTGAAACACAAGGATCCAGAACCATATATTAAGCTGCTCCGATCACTGAACTAAATGTTCCTTTTGTAATAGCAAGTTGTACAGTCCACGGGAACCCAAGTACTTAGGTACTGAATCTCCCAAGTAATTACACATTTGGGCTGCAATCTTGACTTAGTTATGTAGCACTGTAGTCTCAGGAGTTACACTACAAGTCGTCAGTTCCCCCTCTACATTATTCATTCAGCATTGATCTGAATCTCCGATCTAGTTTCATAAGGCAATCTGCATAGAGAGCACATTTATTGCTCATTACATATTAATGTATTAAGTATATTTCTCAGTTGCCATTCTTGTAAGATTTAGCTATTAGCAAACCTTGTAGGAATGGCATACTATAATTTAGGCATGATTAGAAACCCTAGATATTAATTTGTAATAAATGAAATCTAAATAATTTTAAAATGCATAAAAGCTGAGAACTTGTATTAAAATCCACTCATCATTGTAAGACACTTGTATGGGTAAATCCTAATGCACTTATATTTGGTATTATTTATCTTATATTTTAATAAATATTTTAAAACTTATGTTTAGTGTGTTATTCACAATTCATTACTAAATCTTATCCAGATCTCTAATTTAGTATTAATCATTAATATACACCTTATCTAGCCAGCTATACATGTGTGTGTTTGGTTAATTTATTGGTAATTTAGTTATTATTCCCAGAGTCTCTTGCTTCATCCTTTGCTACTGTCAGCACGTGAATTAAAGTGAAACTCATGTGTAATGTGGGAAATGTAATTCATAGGGTAGTAAATCATGGAGTAAAGGTAAACAAATTGAACATTGGCCGAACTCTGGGTCTCACCATCTAGATTCGATCAGTTTTAGTGTGTTTCACCTATGTTCTGGATTTTGTTGCGTGAATATACAAATCTTACCGTTACAATATAAATTATTTGATTTATAATTTAAAATCAGAAAATGTATTATTTTATCTTTTTTTTTAATGCTGTTATTTTCGCTTTAGCTTTTTAGCCAATGATAAACTAAAAAAAATACCCTGTTGATTTTTAAAATGTACAAATCGATTTACCTGTAGGGGCCTGTCCTGCTAATGGATAAGGTAATTAGCACCATGTAGAACCAATGGTTGTCTAGGCAAAAATATAAGATGCTTTTAATTGATATTAGAGTCACGTGATCTTGTATGTTTTTCTAGTCAGAGATGAGATACAGAATCTGAAATTTTGCAAACAAAGGGAAAATACAACATCAGGTTCTGATAAGAAAAAATATAATTAATTGTAAAATTAATAAGTTTTATTTTGACATTTATATATATTTTTATGCGATCTCAGATCTATATGTGTTGCTTTTAATTGATATTATAGTCATGTGACCCAAGTTCTAAATCTTTTGTTTTGGTTTTTTTTTTATTATGCGATCTATCTTCGATTGATCTTTTTATATTTTTACAAAAATAAGTCTTACAAGTTATAAATTTAAGTATTAATTTTGTAACCTGAATAATTTTATAATATATGTTAGTTTTTTATATATTTTAAATATCTATGCTTTTTATATGTTAAAAATACACGGGTTTCTTTTGTAATCTTTGTTAATGCATGTTAGCTTTTTATATTTTTTAAATATTTTCTTTTATCATGTGATCTCAGATCTATTTTGTAAAGTTTTGCTTGACCAGATTTCTAAATTATTTACGTTTTGGCCTTTTTTTAATGTGATCTCAGATCTATATGTGTTGCCTTTAATTAATATTATAGACTCATGACCCAAGTTCTAAATCTTTTACATTTTGGCTTTTTTTTAATTATGCGATCTCAGATCTATTTTGTAAAGTTTTGCTTGATAGATTTCTATATGTGTTGCTTTTAATTGATATTATAGTCACGTGCTCCGAGTTGTAAATATTTTATTTTGGCTTTTTTTTTTTCAAATTAGTCACGTGACCCGAGATCTAAGTGTTTTGCGTTTTCGCATACTTTTTTATCACTTACATGTGTCAGATAACATTTTTGGTCATTTTTGAAATTCAAAATGGCAGAGATCACACATTAAAATAGCACGATGTGCATCTTGGGGATCATATATCTTTTCACATGTCTTTGGTCATATGTTCGTGATTACTCCCCTCCACAAGATGCTAAAATCTGATAAAAGCCAGTTTCTACCTTGCTTGAGATTGTTGTAGTGAAAATTGCTCTACAGAAATATTATTCACTAAGTGGGTAATCTCTAGTCTAATGTTATATATAAAGAACTCGCAAAACAAACTCTTAACAAGCTTTGTAGAATACCCCCAACCTCAGACCGGTTTCCGTTACTGGTGTCCTCAGTGAGGTGCTAGGATATTCAATCATTAGATTAACAATATTAGGACAATCCCAGCACTTTATCTAATGTATAACTATTAAGTCGAAAACCTGAACTTTTCAGACATCCATATGTCTTCCAAT
Source organism: Epiperipatus broadwayi (assembly GCA_028023455.1). Taxonomy (NCBI): domain Eukaryota; kingdom Metazoa; phylum Onychophora; class Udeonychophora; order Euonychophora; family Peripatidae; genus Epiperipatus; species Epiperipatus broadwayi. The sequence goes on along the minus strand of JAQFVV010012681.1, from coordinate 76,744 downwards.
CCAGCTATCTAACTTAAATAGCCATATGGGACTGAGCTGTCTTTTCAATTGTTTTTAGAAATATACATGACCATTTATAATTCGTTGGTAAATTTTCTCATTTCATAGTTTTACATTTAATTTTTTTCAATATAAATTTACCCTTTTTCATTTAATCTTAAAATATAACACTATCCATACATTAAAAAATTAACAAAATAAATTTCACACATGATCCCTTAGAATCTTAAGCACAAAAATGGGGCATATTAAATCATATAGCTTTTACGTAACATCAAGTGAGTATTAAATTAATTTACGGAATTTTTTATCTTTACAAAATTCATTTTGAAATCAATATATTTGACTCAAATACTTATTCATGTATCATCATCATCAGGATAACTTTGGGTTTGATTTTAAAGTTCCCAGTTATTTTATTTATGTATTTATTTCTATATTATTTAACATAGAGTTTCTAATTACTTTAAACTATACTGATATCTTTGAGGCTTCTAATGAATCCATCACTGGTTGAAATTATATTGTCATAATAACTAATTCTGATGACGTTTTTAATGAGAGGTTTAATATTGTGGAAGTGATCCTGCTCTGAAATTTTAGTCATTAATTAACTAACACCTTTTTTTCCCCTAACAGATATGCTGCATTCAAAGTGTGCTTGGCTGCTAATATTTTATTTTTATTTCTTTTACATATTAACAATATAGAACTTTTACAAAATAAAAGAACACTTCGCATTTTAATTATTATATGGGGGGGGGTAAAAATAAACGGAATCGTTCTCTGGTATGTGTGCCTGTTGTAGCATATACTTCTGCTGTTACATATATCTTGCAGAAATCCTTCTACGTCAATTTGCTAAATGACATTATTGTATGAAGTCGTGAGGACACATAACACATTGTTTTATAAAGTGCATTTTGCATTTTTGTCAAATTTTTTTATAATGGCTGAAATGTTAAAATTAACACTGATTTTTTTTTTGGTAGATGCAAACAGCATTTTTCTCTCAGATTTAGTTCGCAATGGTCAGACTTTTTATCTACAAGTTCTAAAGCATTTACATGACATGGTAAAATGTAAACATCCTGTTTTTGCAAAGAAAAGAATGCAAACTTCACACCAACAGTGTCATCTTTCAAAACCTTGAATGTAAAATACTTTTTAATTACATTCAGCATGACTCAGCTTATCTATCAGCCATATTTGCTCGATCTCATTTTGTGCAATTTTTTTTAATCTCTCAAATGAAAAAAATGTCTTTTTTTTTTTTTGTGGACTTAGAACTGGGGGGACAGGAGTGTTAAAACGCATCACTTTGCAAATGTTTCTGGATTACTTTGAAAAGTGACAAATTGGTTTAGACTGGTGCTTTGCATTAAATAAATTATATTTTTTTAAAGCGATTCAATTTGCAACACCTAAAAATGAATATACAATTTTTATTACAAAATGCCAATTATTTTTGGATCTCCCTGTGTATTTATGCCATTATGCAGTACAAAAATGAATACATATTGAAATGGATTTAAATATGCAAAATAATTGATTTACCAAATATTATTAGTAATATTAGAATACAGGTATGATTTAATATATTTGGAAATTAGATGAAATTGTAGGGGATTTGAACACAGATTTTTCAAGCATCCTTCAGCTATTGATTCTTTCTCATACAACCAATACTCATGACCACACAACATGTGAAAAAAATAAATGATCTCCAATACATATTTTGAGCTGAACCAGCACTCATCAATTGATCCATATCATTATCTTCCACATATTGAAATGGAAACCCCCCAGCCCGCTTTTTGTTTCACAAACAACCTAATGACCTACTCATCTGAACTAGTTTCGAACCTATTTTAAATGTCAAAATGTTATATATAAGTCGAGCGGTAAAATTTGCTATCATGGCTGCTTGAATGGCATCATCATTTACATACGAAAGTATGCTATAATTAGACAGGATTCATAGAAATACTCATAATTTGTTATAAAATGTTTTATTAATTTATAAGTCAATTCTGAATTTTATATTTGTATTATATTCGTATGTGGATGGATAATTTAAACCATGGAATGATGGTATAATGATTCGTATATATATTTAAGATTAAATAAAAATAGTATAAAATGTTTTCTTTAAAATATGTTTACAGTTTTCTGATTTAATGTTTTATAGGTATAACTGAAACTAAAGTTTTCTGTTAGATCTGTCAAATTTGCTTTTTTTTTTAAAGAAACAATATAGGGAAGGAAAATATGATTAAAAAGGTTATTTATGACAAGATAAAATAAAAGTCATTGGTTATAATTAAAAATGAGAATTTTGTTGTAAATAAAACATCAATTAGTGACCGCACCTGTGGGGTAAAAGTAAAATCTAGTTTACTGATTGAATTTGTTTGCAACAAAAGACTTTATTATTAAATCAGAATACTGTTACTATCTGCTAGGCCTTAAAAATTTATAACACCAAAAAAGAGATTTAATTAATGAAATCAGAATCAAAATTATATAATTTATATATTTAATTAAAATTTTTTAAAGTAAATGAAATATAGCACCTCAGAGATATTATCAGTAGTAGAAAATCAGATTATATGATTTTGTTTAATTAAAAGTCAATTGGTCCTGAGGCAAATGAAATTCCAAAAGGTGTTAAGGCTTGGTAGGTGGAAATATATAAATAGGCTATATTTTAAGTGGGAAAAGAACTCCATTTTTTTCTTTGAAGAGCTGTTACTAACAGAAGCTAAAAAATTGTTAATTTCGCTATGTCCTGCTAGACAGGCAAGAATTTGCTGCCTTTTCCGTGATGGAACATCGAAGTTTGACCCACCCAAAGCCAAAGCAACAACCAATGTTGCCCTAACAAGCTTATTGTAACAAATAGAAGATGCCATAAGCCGCTAAAAAGAACTCATCTTCATCCCAATTCGAGTACCCCAGTCCAGCTATAGGAATACTATCTTAAGTCATCTCCCAACTAAATAGAAGATGCCATAAGCCGTTAAAAGAACTCACCTTCATTCCAACTTGAGTATCTCCAGTCCAGCTATAGGAGGACCATTTTATTATTAATTAAAATCGCAGAGCTCTGTGTAAAATCCAAAATGATAATTATTTCTTTAAAATACAGGTTAGCTAACTATATTAATATAAACTCCGTCTAAATTGTCTTATAAATAATATTTGAATTCTATAAATGACCTACTTTTGCTAATTTTCTTTATTGACTTAATGTTTTGCTATAAAACTTAATCACTGTGGTTATATTTTCTTTTTCTTTTGTTTATTTTAATTATTATTAATTATGCCTATGTTTTGAAATGGCATGCGTTTAGTTACAAAATATTTTTTGAAGATATTATTTAAAATCTTCGTATTATTATTAAGTATAGCATCATTTAGCATGCTGTTTCGAAGCCCTATTTTATAAATAATGGCGACCCTTTTGTGCTCATTGTTATTTTGTCAGTTATTAATTAATTAATGTAAATATAAAATGTATCTTATAAATCCAAATTTGCAACCTTTAATTATTATGTTACTAAAAATCAAACTAGCTTGGAGAATAACTATAAGTATATTTTTCTTATTAAAGTATTTGTAAGTCCCTTAAATATACTTTCCCCCTTAAGAGTTTATTAATTATAGATAACTGAAGAGATTGAACGGGATAAAGTATCATCATCATCATCAACCATTATCAATCCACTGCAGGATGAAGGTCTCTCCAAGTTTAATCCATCTTCTCCGATCTTTAGCTTCTCTTCTCCACAACACCCCTGCACATTTTCTTATTTCATCCATCCATCTCACATGTGGTCTCTTTCTGGGTCTTTTACAATCTCTTGGAATCCAGTTTAAAATTTCAATTGTCCATCTATTATCATCTCTTCTAGCAATATGTCCAGCCCAACTCCATTTCAATCTTTTAATTTTTTCAATAAGGTCAGTAACACCTGTTTGTTGTCTTACCCATACATTGCATTTTCGATCTCTTCTTGTTACTCCCAACATACATCTCTCCATACTCCTTTGAGTGGTCTGAAGTCTCTGTATTGCTCTTCTATTAAGTGTCCAAGTCTCAGATCCATAAGTAAGAACTGGTAAAACACATTTGTTAAAAACCATCCTTTTCAAACACATAGGCATATTTCCTTTTAGTATCAAGTTATTTCTACCAAAAGCACTCCAACCAAGTTTAATTCTATGATTAATTTCCTCCATTATGTTTCCATCTGTATTAATAATCTGACCAAGGTATTTGTAACTGTTAACTTCTTCTAATTCTTCATAATCAATCTTTATTTTCATATTTTGAGCAAACCGATTAAACATTACTTTAGTCTTTTTAACATTTATCTTTAGTCCTACTTTTCTACTTCCATCTGCTAACTCCTGCAACATTTCCTGCAGCTCTGAAGCATTATTTGCAAAAACAACTACATCATCTGCGAAATCTAAATGACTTAAATACTCTCCATTTACTTTCACTCCTTTAGTTTCCCATTTTAATCCACAAAATACTTCTTGCAGCGCTGCTGTAAAGAGTTTTGGAGATATGGAGTCACCTTGTCTTACACCTTTCTCAATGTTGATTTTTCCAGTATCATTATGTAATCTAATTGTTGCTGTTGCATTTTTATAAATATTCTTTAAAATATGACAATATCCTGGATCATAGAATCGAATGCCTTTTCATAATCTACAAATCCAAAACATAATGACAACTCATATTCGTTTGTCCTTTCTATGACTTCTCTCAAAACCTGGATATGATCTATTGTACTAAAACCACTTTTAAATCCAGCTTGTTCTCTTGGTTGGTGGAAATCCAAAGTTCTCTGTAGACGAGTTGTAATTATCTTGGTAAAAATTTTATATAAAACTGATAAAAGGCTGATAGGTCTGTAATTTCTAATATCTTCTTTATCACCTTTTTTAAATATTAATATTATTACTGCATTCTTCCAATCTTCAGGTACATCTTTATCATTTAGACATTTGGTATATAACTTTGCTAAAATTGTTTCTATTTCTTCACCTGCTTCTTTTAATATATCAATTATAATTCCATCATTTCCTGGAGCCTTTCCTTTCTTCATACACTTAATTGCATGCCTCACTTCTTCATTTAAAATTCTGGGCACTTCGGAAGATGTAATAGATATAGGAGGTACTTGTTCTTTATTACTATATAATTCTTGATAAAAAATCTTCTACCAATTTCATGATGTCATCTCTCTTTTTAGTAATAATTCCATCTTTTTTTCTTATTGCAGATATAAATTTCCTACCAATACCAAAATGTTGTTTAACATTTTTGAGACTTTTATTTTCTTCTACGAGCTTTTCTTGCTAGTTCACAGTTATACTTTCTTATATCATTTTCAACTCTTTTCCGTACCATTTTACAAAATTCGAGATATTCAATTCTTTTTAATACATCATTTTTGTATATCTTCATATTCCTTCTTTTCTTCATAAATTCTCTAGTCTCAGTAGAAATTTTATTAGTCAATTGCTGCTTTTTTCTACCAGCTATGTTTGTTGCAGTTTTTAAAAGTGTATCAGTTATTTTCATATTAATTTCATTCAAATCTGAATCATGTTCAAAATCTCCTAACACTTGAAACCTATTTGTAAGTTCTAATTTAAATTCATTAGAATGTTTCTGAAGATTAGGAATATCAACTGTAAATATTGTTTTTCTTAATAATTTTTGTCTCTCTAGTTTTACATTAACACGTAACTTACACCTTACTAATCGATGATCACTTCCTGTGTTAAATTTATTAAGAACATTACAATCTTGAAATATGTATTTTCTGTTAGTCAAAATATAATCCAATTCTGCTGTACCTTCATTTGGATGCTTCCATGTCCATTTCCTTTTAACATTTTTCTCAAAAAATGAATTCATAATATAAAGTTTTTCTTTTTCTGCAAACTCCACAAGTCTATGTCCTCTCTCATTTCTATTACCATAACCAAAATTACCTACAGCAATTTCATCTTTCATTTGTCTACCAATTCTAGCATTAAAGTCTCCCATAACAATTTTAAAATGTTGTTTACTCTGATCAAAAGCCTTTTGTACATCCATATAAAAATCGTCTACTACTTCATCACTATGAGAACTTGTTGGGGCATAAACCTGAATTATCTGCATTTGGTATCTGCTATTAAGTTGTATAACTAATCTTGCCACTCTGTCCGATACACCATCAATCTCCACAATATTGTTCTTCCACTTTTTATTTATAATGAATCCTACTCCACTTGTATTTCCAATATGTGTGCCTTTATAATAGAGTATACGTCCACTTTTTAAATCAATTGTTTCTTCTCCTTTTCTTCTAACTTCACAAAGTCCAATAATGTCCCATTTAATATAAGACAGTTCTTCTAATTCTTGCAATCTTCCTTCACTTGAAAGTGATCTGCAGTTGTAAGTACCTAAATAAAAAGTCGTCATCAAATGGCAGCCTGGGTCCGCAATCAGGGGATTCTTAGCACCTCCGCCCCCGGCCACCAACCGCTGCCTTGGTTGGTGACTTTACAGCCTCCTGGGAATAAGGGCCATGCTTTATTTTTATCTGTCATAATTGTATATATGTATTGGGAAAAATATTTATCATTTACACAAACATTCATTCTGCCTTATCAGGCACTGAGAAGAAAGACCATGGTGTTTCTTGATCTTAAACTCAGAGGTAAAAAGCCAATAAACTCACCACGCTGGCTAATGCGTGTTGGTGAGCAGCCCATCCATGTTCGTATACTATATGAATAATCACATATTAATAACAGCTGCAACGACAAGAACGTATGGAGTGGACATTAGGAATTTGCCCTGCTCGGTTCCTTTAAGGCCTCCAAGAGGAATCAAAGGGTCTCCTTTCAGTTAATAGCAAACTCATTCCCATCAGTAGCATATATGCATTTTTCATGCTACAGAAGAGTTGGCTCTTTTTATCAATCTGATAAACTAGTGTTCACATGTGGTATAGTATTTAATTTATAATATACTTCGGCTTGGCGGATATGAAATTTATTAATATTTATCGTTTTGTTGTTTTTGATATATATAAGATAGAGCCAAGGTGAGTCCATCCCATCTTCCTCTCTTAGAGTAGTGCAGTAGCTAAGCCTGAGCTAAGAGCCAGATTAGTACGTAAGCCCCCCGTCTCTTATGAACCAAATCAAGGTTCTCTTAGCAGCATGACTATCGGTCATTGGGTAAACCGGTGTTGGTCACAAATACCCTAAAATCTATTCTTCCATCCGCAGAGCAACTTTACTATTATATTTTACTTGTGCATAGCACATTAGAAAAATCTTTATAGCCAACTCTACCTCCCTAATATGCAGTCTTCGGCATTGAGCCAAAGCATTCTTGAAAACCCATTTGATCTAAAGTTATCTGGGATGCTTTATATGCCCATATTTAATATAGAAAATTGTTATAATCAGATGTATTATTAAGCTTCACTCCAGACTTGGTTTGATTATATGTATAATAGCCACTTGAATTGATTATGAAACAGCATAACTAATAAGTGGAATGTAGTGATTTAATATTTGGCTCCATTAAATAATAGCAACAAACTTATTTTACCAATGTATCAATTATTGTTGTATAATTGCCTAGATTAATGCTGCTTAGTCAGTAAATAAAAATGCCTGCAAGCATTATCCAACGCTAAATAATGGGTTATATCAAAATATATATGTAATTGTCATAAATATATTACTAATTCATCATATATCAGTTTCTGTCTCATTATTAAATCAATCCAATTCACTAATTGATCATAGCTATTCATTAGTAAAGCTCCTATTAATTAAATATATTAGATTTTATCATAGGAACGTCTCTAGTATTAAATTTGTTAATACATATGTTTAAGTCCATGAGTCTCGTTTGTCTTCTCCACTCTGTTAGTGGGCCGGATTTAAGAATTAATTCTTGCATGCCATCGTTATTATGTTATACATTAGGTGTTTGATCTGGGGCTTAGAGAATGAGTTCAAATCCAGGTTGGTCCCTGACCTAAATCTCAGGCTTGAAGTATATTCTTTGTAGTTCCAGCTCATGTTAGATGAATAAACATGTTTTGACCGGTACAATATATATATAATCAGTAGTCGGTTTATATTAAGATAGCAAATCCTCAAACTTTAATGGACAGGCTTCAATCTACTCCACCCTCCAACTCTTCAACCATCCATATCATTGAAAATCTGATGATTTGCTATCTTAATATAAACTGAGCACTGATTATATATGTGTGGGATATAATGATCTGAACCAACTGATGAGTTCTGGTTCAGCACAAAATACTTATGTATATTGGGTTTATCATTTCACATGTATGTTCATATGTATTGGTTGTATTAGATAGGGTCGATAGCTGAAGGGTGCTTGAAAGTCTATTCAAATTTCTCTACAATTACAAATATTAATAGTTAATAGCCTATTCACATTTGGACACTACTTTTGTAACAATATAAAATAGCTATATAATTCAATTAATAATTTTCTTATACCTTGATTGAGATACCAAATTATATTAATGTGAAATATTAGTAAAATAATAATTAAAGAATATAAATTATAAAAATACAAATAATGTTGAGTGCCTATTTATCAGTTTAGAATAAATAAATATAGTAACTTAACCAATTAGTTGTGATGATATATCGGACTATTTCCATCATCTATCAGTAAATGTTGAATGTATAAAAAATTTTAAACTTTATTTAAACTTTTCAAATACCAACAACTTGTTAGTAATAATTTAAAAAGTTTAAATAAAATTCAAAATTTTCTATACATTCAACATTTACTGATAGATGATGGGAATAGCCCAACATATTATTACATCTACCATACCATCATCACATACTTTCAGGCAAATATTAACCAATTAGTGTTTATTAAAACATTAGCTTGCTTAACTTTCTTAATTATTTCTACATTGTAACCAATAAAATGTAAACGAGACACTACTAAAATAATATAATACATTATTATAATATATGTTTATTTATATATTTTGGCTAGCTGAATATTTAATATAAAAATAGAATTAAGTAGCGATTCTTTAAGTTGATAGTAAAGTATGATGTAATCAATAAACCATAAATAATTTTGAGAGTCAAATTTAATTAATAAAATAAAATTAATATAAAAATAATATATATATAAGTTGATAATAACGTTCAACATGCTAGAGATGTTGGGGTAAGGATGCACTTCACCATCTTAGTGTTTGAACAGTTTACAGGCCATAAGATCTATGAGCGGCCTTGTAAACAACATATTTATGTGCTTTAGCGTAGAAACAGCGCCATCGCGCAGTATGGATCAATAGACCATGAAATTACCAAAAATAATATATATATATATAAGTTGATAAGTGGATGAAGTACTTTCGATTGAAATATTGTATTATGAGTTAATTATAAATAATATAAAGGTATCTATCTATCAAATAATGTAAAGAACATACACTAACAGACCAGAAAGAAAAATATTTTATTTGTATGAGCATTAATAAGTAAACCTTTGATATATATATAAAAAAAATTTAAAAATTTTAATTAGTTTTTTACTTTTTCTTATAGTTATTAAATGGAAGATGACAAATTTAAATACAAACTTCCACAAAGATATATGAACTATATATTATTCTATGATTTGTTTATAGTTATGTTTAAAATCTATTGCTTTTCAAATATATATATATATATATATAAATGATGAAACAAACAAATCACACTTTAAAATGTTATATAAAAATCAAAATTAATATTAAAAAAGATATTTACATTTTGTTTTAAAATCATCTAATTTTCTTTTTCGTTAGTATGTTATTCACAACTCATTATATAATAAGCCTGTATTTCAGTTATTACATAGTAGAGATGTCTTTCCATCCCTCGCATATGTATTAAATGGATTATGTCCTGTATATGAGGGGTCAGATTGACTTTTTAGGTCAACATGGGTGTGACGAGAATCTCGGCCCCAGGACGATCTTTGTGCGTTCCATCATCAGATTTTCCATTGGATGGATGATTGAAGAGTTGGAATGTGGAGTGCATTGGAGCCTGTCCATTAAAGACTGAAGATTGGTTATCTTAATATATATTGAGCATTTATTGCATATATGTGTAGAGATGATAATCTGGACCAACTGATGATTGCTGGTTTAGTATGAAATACGTATATTGGTGATTGTTTATTTTTTGACATATATGTGTTCAAGTGTATCAGTGTTATGAGATAGAGTGGAGAGTGGCGAGTCATGTGAAAATCTGTGCTTATATACCCTATATATTATTTTATATTTACGTAATATAGGCAAACATGTATAATCTACATTAAATATATATATATATAAGTAAATAAACATATGTATATAATGAAATCATACGACCTGGTTAACTTTTCTGATTCGTTGAATATTTCTATTTTAATAAATATAACAATAAAAAAAATATAAGAAATTAAAGTTCGTAAGTGCTGATACTTTTTAGTAATCACTATCCAATAGGAAAATCCTTTAAATAGACATTATATTTGAAGTTCATCTATATTCTCGTGACATCGTTCAAAAACAATTTTATCCAATTAATAAACTTAGCATTTTTAAATAATATATTCCACAGTGAATCCTTATAACATTAATATTTCTATTTTCATATAAATATTAGCATTATTTAATCCTTTGATAAACTTCATCCATAATACATTTCACCTTATATTTTTTTAATTATTTTATGGCAAATATATATATATTGTATCACTAAGAGTATTCCATATTTCTTAGGACAATTATACCTTGAGATAATTTTACTCCAAGATGTTTCTAGATCTCTCAAATGTTTTCTTTTATTTAGCTATTCGTTATTATATAGCAATTCAACTATTAATTTTTATATAAAACACATTGACTTGCTTACCAATAGAGCAGATTAAGAGAGAGCAAGTTCGATCTCAAATCATGGGTTTTTTGTACCACTTTCCCAATGATGAAAACATTGAAGTCATTAACTTATAGTTCATATAGTTTCACTCAAAAATAACCCACTACTACTATCTTTATTATAAAGAGCCGAAATTTCAATCAAGGGAATTCTTGAAATATTTCAGGGTTCAGTAAACTAAAAATGTTTTTTAACTTTAAATAAATGAACAATTTATAAAATAAGAAAAAAGATAATACAACAAATCTGCAACTTAAAATACATCTTTTAAAATCATAACTTGAATAAAACAAATATTCAATATAAAATATTCTATAATTTTTTTAAATACTTATTAAAATAATTATACATATAAATAATATTTGAAAATACATATGATTTCATATTATTTTAATCGTATTCACAACACACATACACGTATACACACATTAAATAATAATTTAACTAGGAATACGATTTGTATGGCCTAACTCTAGGATTTAATAAGGAAAACGATATTAACATTTCAACAATGAGAGTGTTATATAGATTTGCATTGTGGTGCTTTGGGGACAAGATTGGTAAATTTATGGTAATGGATAAAGTGAATCAAAACTTTGTAGATATTTGCTGTACATATTTAAATGTTTGTTTAATAAGGTTTATTACTTAAAATAAAATAATAATTTGTTTCTTTACGTTTAAGTATTATTTGTTAATGATTGCAGTAAATAAAAATATTAAGAAAATAAAATATTAATAAATGAATATATCAATAAGTATTTCAATCTTTCTAATAATTAAATATTAACATTATTATAATATACAATTTAACATACTACCTGTTAAAAAATTAAAAATTATGAATTCATTTTTGTAATATGCTATACTATCAATAACTACTTATCAAATAATGTGAATTAGTTGATCTAAAACAACTGAAAAATAAATAAGACAACTTTTTTTTAGGAATACAATGATTCCAGGTTTGAATTTAGACCAAGGTGATTACAATATACTGAACCTGCCCGGTGTGCGTGAGCGCGCTACCGCTCACTCAATAACGTCACTATTACGAATCTGCTGTGTTCTTGCATCCGGGGGATTACATAATGTTCTGTGAAGATAATTTCAAACACATATACACGTACGCTTTATTTATTTTATACGTAAATTCGGATTGAATCCAAGTAATAGGCGCCAGGAGAACTTTTATAAGAGTCCGCCACGTATGTGCATAAGCTCACTCAACTATATCACAAAACATGCCCGTGCATCACTCCAGTCGGAAGCAAGAAACGAACACAGCCACTATTACCCTTCAAATTACCTCGTATCTGTGATCTTTCACTCACAATCAATTAGACTTATTATATGAGGGCCCGCCCTATATCCCACAGAACAAATTAATCAAACTTAATTTAATCTAAGAGAGCATAACAAACATAAGCATAAATAAAAATAAATCCCCAACACCAAAATATCAAATGCATTCATTCATATATCAACAAATTCGATCGCTCTAGCACTCATTCCTATTATATAAATTTATGTTGAAATTCCAAGCAATTAATAACAAAAAAATACTAGTTAAATAAATGTTTTATTTAATCTGTTTACTAACAATTAATGCAGGTATATGATCGGCAAGCCGAGATAATTTAAATATAGATTTCAAGGTGACTTCGCACATATTTTAAAGAATGTTAATCTGTAGGCAAACTTATTTGGTTAGATTCTCGAATCGTTCATTAATGGTCAAGAGTAACTTTATCATTTTAGCTTAATGTTTTTTTTAATAGTTCTGGTTATTAAAGTTATTTTATTTTGGTGCATAAGTGAATACGACAATTTAAAGATAGCTACCTGTGGAACGTAGAAAGACTGTAATGGGATCCTGAGCGATGGTTTCTTCTTTAACGAAGCATTCCGGCAATTTGCAAGGTCTCAAAAGCGTGTGTGGTCCTTATGTGAAGTTTCTCCGGTGTTACGAGCATCCTATTGGCAATCAGCGGAGCTGGACGCGGAGGTCCGGCGGTCAAGCCGCGAATTTTATGTTCAGCAACGCATCTCTGTTAGATTTCAAATGTCTAATACTAATCAATAATCTCTAGTAATAATAGTCTACTAATCCCTGGAAAGCGCTGTCCGGCCTTTTTGATCTCTTCCTTCCCGCCCTCACACCTTGAATTTTTCTCACCCAATCACTCCCATGCACCTGTGAGTCCCTTCATCTTATAAGTCCATCGAGTGTCAACTTAATTCCGTGGTTTCTGGGATCGTTTACACCACTTTGGAATTTAACCATTTTTTTAGGTATTGTTTCGCTGGAGACAGAAGTCTGAGTTGTACAATAGCAGTGTACACTTTTTCTCACCTCTGTTTCTAAATTTGGCTTGTTTTATCTAGGCGTACCAGCACATATCCTGCCTATTGTTTCAATTTCTCTAATTTTACATTTACTAATTACCCCTATTTAAAATAATTTTAGATCGCTTGGAATTTCAGAACATATTGCAAATTAATTTATTCATTTTTCCCTTTTGTTCAAAATGATTCAAATGATTTAATAAAAGTTAAACTTGCTTTCAATCATTCCTCTCTCTTTACTTAATTAAAAATGCAAAAAAAACTACAACTAATGATTATAGATTTATTCTTAACAAACAAACACAAAATAATAAAAAAAACTCTTTTACTTTTTTATTTCAATAAATATGACAGGTACTCTTATATAGCTGCGATCTGCTTTAGAAACGGCTGTTTCTCGTTTATTATTAAAGCAAGACCGCTTTTTAAAAGTTTTGTTCCTGTCATTTATTTCGTCAATTGATTATAGTTTAATATAACCTCGTATGCCTGGGTTCAAATCCCATGTAACGCTATTCCGTTACATATCTCCCCGCCCGGTGTAGAGTAAAATCCGAGGTTGCGGGTTTTAGCTCTGAGAAGGAGCCAAGTTATTCGGCCCTCTTCAGTGCCCTTGCACTGAAAGTCCCCTTGATCATTTTTCCTCTTTGCAGCATTCAGTGAATCGACCCAACATCCTCCTTTCTTTTGTACGATACGGGTCCCATTATGGCGGCTTTCCCGGCTGTTTGTCTGCGGCTCCGCCTTCCCTTAAAATTTGGATCAGGTGCTCTGCGGTCAGACTTCTTTTTACAATGACTATTAACGGAGAAAAAAAAACTATCTGGTAATCTAGGGTCTGCCACGATTGACGACAATGGCCAATGGGTTTCGTGCATCCCTGACAGGAGGTATGGGGATGGACCTTTCCGAAGTCCCCTATACAGAATACGATCGATCTCTATCTAAGATTTTGGAAAGTCTGATCCGCCCAGCAATAACGAAGTTTTGGGAAGTGAGCTGGCAAGAACTCTAATGAAATGTGTTGCGTGATTTTCCGCACTTAAGTTGGGCCAGCGTCATGTGCCAGCCTTCTCCTGGTCTTGCAGGGTACTCCCAGGTCGATCCACCAACACATTGGCTCTACCCACCACCGGCTGCTTTGCGAGCGGCTGACCAGTTTGTTTTATATGTTACACCCAAGGCTTGGTGTTAGTCATCCCCCCTTCCCCCTTTTTTTTCTTTTTTTTTTCCATTTCCAATATCATATGTCGATTCATGTCACAGGTCATTTCCGGTTCATGGCATCTATTTCCCATGTGAGTTCCCTTAAACATTAGTCTTTGTGATATCCACGGTCGTCAATTCATTTTCCCTCCATCCTATGGGTTAGTATCGGTCCAGTGGTACTCGTTTTCTGGGTTGTTCATTACTAGACCTCTCTATCGGCCCTCCTATCCCCTCTTCTTGTTCAAATTTTGCTATCATTTCCCCCATCTCATGGATCCCTTTGCAATCCCTTCCCAGCATCATGTGTCTGAGGGTGGTTGGCATATTGTGCCTTATTATGGAGATGATCTGCGTCTCCGTCATATGGTACGCAGGCAATTGTTGAAGGCTCGCCACCTGCCTATAATAAAACTGAGTGGCCGTCTCATTGGGCCTTCCCCCATATTTCTCCCTGGTGATTCTAAAATAAATCCCTTCTTGGCGTGCTGTGTTCCAGAAACACCGCAAAACTTCTTCCTTATATTCCTCATATGACCGGGGTTTAAATTCCAGCGTCCTCCACCAGTCTCTCGCTGGGCCCTGTAGGTATCCGCTTGCAATATTTATTCGGTCAGGTTCTCTCGCCGTTGGTTCTCCAAACAGATTCCTGACGCTTTCGAGGTGGTCCATTGGGTTTTCGTTTTCTCCTGCCCTAAATATTTCTATCTTCATCTGTCTCTCCGCCCATACACGACTTGTGTCCCGTTGCGACATCTGCCTTTCCCATCTCTTCTCCATCTCTTCCATCCTTCTACCCACATTCCCATGTCCCTGGTCTGCTTCAATCCTTTGGATCCTCTGCCCCCACTCTCCCAGTGCCTCTCGGACTTCGTCCTGATGTTGTCTAATTTCATGACACGCCTCCTCCGTCTGCCTGATAGCTTCCTTCATCGCATCTTGATGCCTATTTCCCTTTTCTACATCATCCGTTAGTATCTCTACCCTTTCCTTTAGATCATTCAGATCTGTTTTCGTTTTGTCCATCTCCATCCTATTCTGGTCTATTTTTTCCTCAACATTGGCTAAACTACTATCTTCCCCTTTGTTCTCTTCTGACTTCACTTCCTTTCCCCTGAGTAATTGCCTTATCTCCTCTTTAAACTCTTCCCTATCTCTTCTACGCTCTTCTCTATCTTCCCTCATTTCGGCCATCATTTGCGTCATCATCCTTATTAATATTTTAATATCCCCTTCATTCTCCGTATCCTGTTTTTTAAATTGTATTGGACTCTCCCCCGTCTGTTCCCACATGCTTTCATCTGTATTTTCTTCCATTGTTTAATATTTGATTTATAATTTATAGTAATCCACGGCTCGTCACCTACTACTCCGCGGGTCCCACTGACTGTCTTATCCTATCCTTAGATGCTCCTTGCCCTTCAAAATTCCCACAGCTCCTGTCCCTCCAATTTGGTTTCTATCGCTCATACTATCCCAGGTCCCTCTGTTCCCTCCATTTCCATTCAGTAGCTATCGATTATATGTGCGGCTATATCTATTCTATGGTTATATGCGTCCTTATATATATACGCTATGTTGACCTCTTTCTTTAGCCCCCTTCTCTTTTTAAGTAAAACACAAAACTCCTAACACGATCCCAGTTACAGTACTTCCTTTGTGCAAGAATATAAATACGTCTTTTAACGGTGTGTATATATATTTTTTTTTTCGCTTAAATCATTTGCACCCAATTTCAACATAGAAATTAATTTATCAATTTGCTTCCTTTTAATATACGATCTTTCTTCCACGGAATCCCGCTATTCCACAGCCTTCTACAACTATTAAGTATATTCGGACGCTTGATTATTTTAGTGCTAATAAGAGAACTAAATCCCTTTCCCACTCCCTTAAGCAACGTTTAATGATTTTATTTTATCGTGATTCCGAAAATTTCCCCCCGCTTTAATAGATAATTTATTCTGTAATTTCGAGCGCCCTCTCTTTTAGATTTGCTTTCGTTGTTAGAAACGTCAGCTTTATCCACGTCGGTCCCACCACGGAAACAATAGTTTCGGGCCACGTTGACGCGCCAAAAATGTACCCGCCCGGTGTGCGTGAGCGCGCTACCGCTCACTCAATAACGTCACTATTACGAATCTGCTGTGTTCTTGCGTCCGGGGGATTACATAATGTTCTGTGAAGATAATTTCAAACACATATACACGTACGCTTTATTTATTTTATACGTAAATTCGGATTGAATCCAAGTAATAGGCGCCAGGAGAACTTTTATAAGAGTCCGCCACGTATGTGCATAAGCTCACTCAACTATATCACAAAACATGCCCGTGCATCACTCCAGTCGGAAGCAAGAAACGAACACAGCCAATATTACCCTTCAAATTACATCGTATCTGTGATCTTTCACTCACAATCAATTAGACTTATTATATGAGGGCCCACCCTATATCCCACAGAATAAATTAATCAAACTTAATTTAATCTAAGAGAGCATAACAAACATAAGCATAAATAAAATAAAATCCCAACACCAAAAATATCAAATGCATTCATTCATATACAAACAAATTTGATCGCTCTAGCACTCATTCCTATTATATAAATTTATGTTGAAATTCCAAGCAATTAATAACAAAAAAATACTAGTTAAATAAATGTTTTATTTAATCTGTTTACTAACAATTAATGCAGGTATATGATCGGCAAGCCGAGATAATTTAAATATAGATTTCAAGGTGACTTCGCACATATTTTAAAGAATGTTAATCTGTAGGCAAACTTATTTGGTTAGATTCTCGAATCGTTCATTAATGGTCAAGAGTAACTTTATCATTTTAGCTTAATGTTTTTTAAATAGTTCTGGTTATTAAAGTTATTTTATTTTGGTGCATAAGTGAATACGACAATTTAAAGATAGCTACCTGTGGAACGTAGAAAGACTGTAATGGGATCCTGAGCGATGGTTTCTTCTTTAACGAAGCATTCCGGCAATTTGCAAGGTCTCAAAAGCGTGTGTGGTCCTTATGTGAAGTTTCTCCGGTGTTACGAGCATCCTATTGGCAATCAGCTGAGCTGGACGCGGAGGTCCGGCGGTCAAGCCGCGAATTTTATGTTCAGCAACGCATCTCTGTTAGATTTCAATAGTCTAATACTAATCAATAATCTCTAGTAATAATAGTCTACATAATCATCCTTGGAAAGCGCTGTCCGGCCTTTTTGATCTCTTCCTTCCCGCCCTCACACCTTGAATTTTTCTCACCCAATCACTCCCATGCACCTGTGAGTCCCTTCATCTTATAAGTCCATCGAGTGTCAACTTAATTCCGTGGTTTCTGGGATCGTTTACACCACCTTGGAATTTGACCATTTTTTTCAGGTATTGTTTCGCTGGAGACAGAAGTCTGAGTTGTACAATAGCAGTGTACACTTTTTCTCACCTCTGTTTCTAAATTTGGCTTGTTTTATCTAGGCGTACCAGCACATATCCTGCCTATTGTTTCAATTTCTCTAATTTTACATTTACTAATTACCCCTATTTAAAATAATTTTAGATCGCTTGGAATTTCAGAACATATTGCAAATTAATTTATTCATTTTTCCCTTTTGTTCAAAATGATTCAAATGATTTAATAAAAGTTAAACTTGCTTTCAATCATTCCTCTCTCTTTACTTAATTAAAAATGCAAAAAAAACTACAACTAATGATTATAGATTTATTCTTAACAAACAAACACAAAATAATAAAAAAAACTCTTTTACTTTTTTATTTCAATAAATATGACAGGTACTCTTATATAGCTGCGATCTGCTTTAGAAACGGCTGTTTCTCGTTTATTATTAAAGCAAGACCGCTTTTTAAAAGTTTTGTTCCTGTCATTTATTTCGTCAATTGATTATAGTTTAATATAACCTCGTATGCCTGGGTTCAAATCCCATGTAACGCTATTCCGTTACAATACATACAGTATATTAATTATCTAAAAACCAAAAAAAAAAAAAAAATGTAATGGCTGAAGAAAGTCACATTCAATAAGTCCATAACAAAAAATCCAATTCCAATACGCTTGTGTGAAAAAATGTTAAATATAATTGAATTTAAGAAAGGTCCAATTGTTACTGCAATATTAGCAGGAGAATTGGCATCAAAACTGGTTATTACAATCTAGGATCTCAAAAATAGAAATTTAATATAACTGTTCTCAGAAACAAATCAATGATTTGCAAATGACTAATGGATAAAAAGTTAGTAGCAAAACCCATAGAAATAAAACTATAAATGGAAAAAAAATCACCCAATAAGTCAGTGCTATTCCAATGTCTATCAAAATAAATTCATCAGTGAGCAGAATATTTATGACTGAGCCACTATTTTAAAATGGTTGTTTTCTGATGTGAATGTTATGGTGTAAAGGAAGTTGGTCCTAAGAATGGACAATTGATAGTTGGATCCATGTTATGTGACTGGAATGGTGGGGGGGGGTTATATATGGTAATCTCCAAATACTGCATTGTATTTTGTAAAATAGGGTAATGAAACTGTCGGAACTTGGGCAGCCATGTCATGATATTACCTTAATCCAATTATTAAATCTATATTGATTTATGATCACTGAAGTCTATTTGATAATTTGTAGACAAGATTCATTTAATAATGTAATTTGTTCTACCATCAATCTAATCTTCCCAGATTCCATTGCTCCAATTCATATAGCACATGCAGTTAAATATTAGCTTCAGTAATGTGGAGGAAATGATATCTATCTCCCTTGATATTTATCACGTTATTTAAAAGGTTAATGAGCTTCTTTGAGCCATAGCTTAATATTTCTCTATACACTTGAATTATTTCACAATTCTACCTTGTAAATAAAAGCATGCTTTTTTTAGCAAATAATGGACCCACATTATATTAACAAAGTTGTTATTTACCTAAATCCTCTACCTATATTTAAAAAAAAAATAGTACTTTATATCTTTCGATTTTGAAAACTTTGAAATGCTTAATTCATAAAATTAAAACTAAGCACCATTATAAATAAAACTACATTATTTAAAGAAGATGCACATTAAGCTATAAACTTACTTTAAAATAATCATGACGGTCATTGTTCAAATGTGCTTGTTTCACCAATAACCCACTGCTAACATATGCTAATGATAAATCAAGTATAATTCTGATATTTCTTTGTTTTAAATTTGTTACTAGGAACTGAAAATCTTTAAGTGTACCTAGTTTAGGATCAATTCTATATTCACCAGCACTATCAAACTGAAAGACGTGACTTAACGTAATTGCAGAAATGCCCATTTCTTCTAAATATCTTACCGAATCACTCACATCAAGTAAAGTTTTAAATGTAGATTTATTATCTGCAAGCAAATCAATTTCAAAAAAGACAGTTCCTTGATACCAGTCTCTTGTTGGCTGACAGTATTTAGGGGCCAGAATAAGAAGGGTAATACAAAAGCAAATCAGCGTGATTACAACTAATAAAATGACTATGATTAAGCACCATCTGATTAGAATCCAATTCCAATTTAACATGGATAAATTTGCGCAATCTGGATCCAATCTTAAATGTTCTATTATTTTAGAAGTTTTTATGTTTGAACTTTTTGACCTGAAAACAACTTTAGGACTGCCTTTTAATTGGACATCTGCAGGACTTATATCTGAAAGTATATATTTTCGTACATTACACTTTAAAAATAAATTTTCACTGAACAAATCATTTTCAACTGTCATTAGCTCAGTTTCTAATTTACCCGAAGTTTGATGAAACTTTTCATGTATTAATCCATCCTCAAACCCAGGCTTCTCATATTCAGATTTATCTTCAATTTCATATAACGCCATGTCTTGTTTTGTAGTGACTTTTGCCATTCTAGATGAAAAATATTATTTTCATTACCTAAAGAAAATTAAAAAAATTATATATATATATATATTACAACATATAAACTAATATGACCTAAAAAGATTTTCATATATATATATATTTTAAAATTATATTCTTATCTCAGTGCATATTTCATTTTTTCTCAATAATATCACAACCATCTAACAACCCAGAAGATAGATCAACTTCTCACATTATAGATACATTTGGAACACTCATCTTTTAAAGTAACCAAATAGCACATTACGATTTAACTTTATATGCACATGATTATTAGAAATACTTAAACTTAACTTCATATATATATATATTATACCGGTTCAAAAATTCCTATTGATACAACAATACCCGGAATACAGGTAAAGTACCTCAAATCTGACCACGTACAAGATATATGAGTCAGGTACATCGTGGATTCTGCCCTATTTACCTATATCCCCAGGTCAAAGATCTAATCAATAACCTTTCTCAACGTTAACATTGAATTCCTTTACTTTCACCATACCGAGAGCCAAGCTTTCAAGCATGAGGTTCAATTTTAATTATATTTTAATGAGAACTTAAAATCAAAGATTACTTAAAATAAGAGTAAATAAAGGATTCGAAAAACACTGGAAGTTTTGTTTTAGTTATATATATTTTAAACCCATTAATTATTTTACATTTACATTTAACTCAAGCTCTTAAAAAATACATTCTTTACATTAATTTTCCTGCATGACAGGTTTACATTAGCGGTTATGTGTTTTATTATTTGGTTTGCACAAATTTATTTTGTTTACATTTATTTAAGAAAGAAAAAAAAACAAATAAGATTTTAAAATTAAATGACCACGGATTCTAAATTCTCCGTCCACATTTAGTACAAGGTAATAATACATCAGCATGTCTAAACATTTGACCAACTGATGTATATAAAAAATAAACATTTTATTTCTTCTTTACAAAAAAGATTTAAAAAAACATTTTATATTAAAACGGATATCAAAGAAACAATTACAATAAGACTGATTTGGCATCTTACTCCAATGACATACGAAGAGAAAAAAAATTGATTTTATTTCTCTTTATAAATAATAATTTAGATCTCAAATGAAATAATATTTTATTGCATTGCTGGAACATGCTGGAATAGCATTAAACTAAACAGTGATTAAAAACTGTAAGTGGTTATATAAAAAAAAAATAGATCAGCTAATTACAAGCAAACAAGCCGCTTTAGTTGCACTTTCGACTAAAATCATTCCTTATAAAAACTATAACGTGAATTAGCAAAATTAAAAGATTTTTAACTAATCACGAATAATGCAAAAGAATTGATTACTCAGGTCGAAGATCCTTGAGTAGAATCATTTCCCTATGGCTTACATATTAGATAGGCAAAAGAAAAGCAAAACAATGTGGGGTTAATAAACATATGAATGCCAATGAAAGAAGAAAAATACATGTAGGATCATACAAGCCGGTTCACAAACACTTGCATGTCTATTGTAATGAAGAAAAAGGGAAATCAGTACATCCACTTGTTGCAAATAAATACCGAAAGGAGAAAGGAATTATAAAGAGCTCTTATGTCCGCCTGTCAACCATGCTCTCCGGCCCACAGACGTATGTGTAACCGGGAGCCAACTCCGAACACCAAATGAATGACCATTTTAGGTCTGTCCATACTTCTCCGAGCATTCTTTATTAACCCGAGATATTATAATCATCAAATATGAACTAATTATAATTAAATAGCCTTAAATGATCTAATACTGCATAAAGATCAACCTGCGTAACCAACTACTTTATGTAAATATTTAACTAACAAAAACCAAATTCCCTCTTCCCAATTTCCTAACATTTAAAAAAAAAAGGCATGATAATTAACTGACGCTATCCAGTGGCGCTGTTAGTAGGTCAAAAATATATAGCATTTTTATTTTGTTTTAATTTAAAGAAATCTAAAATTATAGAACCCCATCTGGGAAATCTATAACCAAACTATTTAAAAGATTAGATCAACTTATTTTTATTTTAAAATTAATTCATTCTTTGCTAAAACTCCCTTCCCCTTGTGAGCATAATTTGCTCTATTAGCAAATTACGCTCTTTGGGCCCCCACAAGTGAAGTTTGTCAAAATAAAAAAAAATCAAAGCATGAAATCTCATACTAAAATTAATATACAAAAACAAATAAATATTTTCATATTCAATAATCAACATATTAAAATTGTGGTGGGCTTGAGTTATTAAAAAAACATAAATAATTTAAAAAGAAAAGGTTAAAGAGTCTGTTAAAAATATTTCCAATAAACATTAACTTTTGATACTTTAAGCTTTAAGAAATTACATTTTATATTCTAATAATAATTTCTAAAATCTGGACAACAGGATTTAAGCTCTTCGGCACCTTACCTGGAGTTCCCCAGGATGAGTTCTGCGGACGAATGTTGATGGCTGGTGGCATTTGAAGGCCGGTTCTGGTATTAGCATAATAGGAGATTTCAGGTTTCAGAAAAGGACGGGCGATGATTTGCCCTTAATTATGATTCAACATTTCAACTGCGTGATGTTCTGAAACTTTCTTTCTCTTCTTTTTTTTTTTATAATAAAAAGACCACTATTTATACCTTAGCATTGGTATTTGAATTATCTGCTGCCCGAGGTGATTTGTCTTTGGATCTTCTATGAAACAATAGGAAATCATGCTTTTGTTCTAATTTTAGAAAGTTTATACCTCGATAAGGATCGATAAAGATTTTAGTATAATTTTTAATCTAACAATGTAGAATCTCTATTAATTAATTAATAGAAATTCCAAAGTAATGGATTTTGGTAATTTCTAAGTGTTTTAATTTAACATTTATTTTAAACTTCTTATCGAAGTACAAATCTTTCAAAAAAAGGCCATCTTGAATTCTTAAAGAAAAAAAATCAGATATTTTAAATATATATATAAAAACGTATCAAAAAAATTCAAAACTTAGTATTTGAATTTTTTTTTTTTTTTAATAAATACAATAAATTAGTGTGTTAGTATAGATAAACATTAATAGTGCTATCCAAAATAAATTTTAGTAATTTATTCAGGATAGTTGTTTAAACTGTTATAAGAATAATAAAAAACAAATGTTGATAGAAAAATGCATTTCTCTATTTACATAATTAACCCCCCTTAATAAGTGATTAGGTGGGTCAGAGAGTGAAACGGCAAATCTGAATCAGATTTACCATTTCACACTCCCCCACTTCATGAAAAAAAAATATCTATACATATATATATATTTGAATACATATATAAATTTTTTTGAAACCTTCCAGGTCACAGAGTCCCAACCAGTTCTCTCTCCCCTTATGTATTCTTTAATTACACCACCCTTCCCTCCGAAAACATCTCCCATCCTACTACTATCTGCTTCCTATTTAACTCATCTCCTGATCTGTCTACTGCTTTAGTTACAAAATTATATTACATTGCCACTCAGCTATTTTCTTATTAATGACAAAAAAAAATAAGCAAAAATTTAACTATTTTCTTATATCTAACGACAAAACAAATTTATTCTTTTTTACCTCTGGTTGCTCTCCTGTGCCTGGATGGATTTGACATTTGATCCTGTCTCATTTGGTTGATAACAATCAGTTTACATGATTTATTTTACATTTAAGTTTTATCGACTCTTTAACCAATTTGATTTTCCAGGTTCGAATCTTAAACAACACTTTTGTGTTTGAAAGGACTTAATTAAACAATTGGCAAAATTTTTTTAAGGGCGCCAGCGAACAGTATATAGGCTTTATTATTATTAACACTTTATTCACCCAAGTCTCTATTAACAAACATCTGTTGCTACTACACAATTTTCATTTAGTTATTTTTTTTTTTATATCACAATATTTTACAGACTCTGAAGATTTATTTATACACCAAAACATACAGGATTTGGTTTATTTTTCTTTTACATTTTACATGTGAAAAAAAAAATTACAGATAGAAAATAAAATCTCATATATTTTCCTTTCTATTTTGAGTCTGTTTACATATATCACTTTTTAAATTCTAGGTACCAACTCTTTGTGGATCCATAATTCTTACACTCTACCACAAAACAAAGCCAAAAAAAAAATACATATATATTTCACATATTTCATTTTATCAACATATTCATTTATCATGGTGTAGGTATTTATCTAAAATCCCCACCGTTTTTGAGCATCCAAAACTCAGGAAAAATTTTTTTTACACATATACATTATTCATTGTAATGTCAAAAAGCATTAAAAAAACATTATATACATTAAACACTACTCAGAGTATTGCAGAGTGTGCAAAACATAGTACAAACTAGGGAAAAAAATCTTACACATTTATTATTTAGTGTTATTCAAAAAAAACATTATATATATATGCTCAACACTATACAGGGTGTGGAAATATCAAATAGCTCCACAGATGTGCGTACAAACCCGGGGAAAAAAATGATGTACCGGTCGAAAAACGCCTATTGATCCAACAATACCCGGAATACAGGTAAAGTACCTCAAATCCGACCATGTGCAATATATATGAGTCAGGTACATCGTGGATACTGCCCTATTTACCTATATCCCCAGGTCAAAGATCTAATCAATAACCTTTCTCGACATTAACATCGAATTCCTTTACTTTCACCGTGCCAGGAATCCAGCTTTCAAGCATGAGATTCATTTTTAATTATATTTTAATGAGAACTTGGGTGATTGATTTATATATATATACTTAAAATCAAAGATTACTTAAAATAAAAGTAAATGAAAGGATTCGAAAAAAGTTTTGTTTTAGTTATATATATTTTAAACTCATTAATTATTTTACATTTACATTTAACTCAAGCTCTTAAAAAAACATTCTTTAGATTAATTTTATAATTAAATAGTAAGTTTATGTGAGACCTCATCCTGGATGACAGATTTACATTAGCGATTATCTGTTTTATTATTTGGTTTGCACAAATTTATTTTGTTTAAATTTATTTAAGAAAGAAAAAAAAACAAAAAAGATTTTAAAATTAAATGACCACGGATTCTAAATTCTCCGCCCACATTTAGTACAAGATAATAATACATCAGCGTGTCTAAACATTTGACCAATTGATGTATATAAAGAGAAAACATTTTATTTCTTCTTTACAAAAAAGATTTAAAAAAACATTTTATATTAAAACGGATATCAAAGAAACAATTACAATAAGACTGATTTGGCATCTTACTCCAATGACATACGAAGAGAAACAAAAATGATTTTATTTCTCTTTATAAATAATAATTTAGATCTCAAATAAAATAATATTTTATTACATTAGTGGACCTTGCTGGCATAGCATTAAACTACACAGTGATTAAAAACTGTAAGCGGTTATATAAAAAAAAATAGATTAGTTAATTAACAAGCAAACAAGTCGCTTTAGTTGGACTTTCAACTCGCTTTAGTTGGACTTTCAACTAAAATCATTCCTTATAAAAACTATAATGTGAATTAGCAAAATTAAAAGATTTTTAACTAATCATGAATAAAGCAAAAGAATTGATTACTCAGGTCAAAGATCCTTGAGTAGAATCATTTCCCTATGGCTTACATATTAGATAGGCAAAAGAAAATCAAAACAATGTCGGGTTAATAAACACATGAATGCCAATGAAAGAAGAAAAAATACGTGTAGGATCATACGAGCCGGTTCACAGACACTCACATGTCTATTGTAATGAAGAAAAAGGGAAATTGGTATGTCTGCCTGTTGTGAACAAATACCAAAAGGAGATAGGAATTATGGAGAGCCCTCGTGTCCGCCTGTATGGATATCATGCTGACTAACCAACTCTACCTCAACCACGCTCTCCGGCCCACAGACATATGCGTAACCGGGAGCCAACTCCGAACACCAAATGAATGACCATTTTAGGTCTGTCCACACTACTCTGAGCATTCTTTATTAACCTGAGATATTATAATCATCAAATATGAACTAATTATAATTAAATAGCCTTAAATGATCTAATACTGCATAGAGATCAACCTGCGTAACCAACTACTTTATGTAAATATTTAACTAACAAAAACCAAACATATAGAATAAGGGAATTTACTTCTCGAATAAATTCCCACTTTCCTAACTTTTAAAAAAAAAAAGGCATGATAATAGCATTTTTATTTTGTTTTAATTTAAAGAAATCTAAAATTATAGAACCCCATCTGGGAAATCTATAACCAAACTATTTAAAAAATTATGGTAAGTATATTTTGATATATGTATATTCGACATAACTTCACTTGCGAAAATAAAAATAGATCAATTTATTTTAAAATTCATTCATTCTTTGCTAAAACTTCCTTCCCCTTGTGAGCATAATTTGCTCTATTAGCAAATGACGCTCTTTGGGTCCCCGTGAGTGAAGTTTGTCAAAATAAAAAAAAATCAAAGCATGAAATCTCATACTAAAATTAATATACAAAAGCAAATAAATATTTTCATATTCAATAATCAACATATTAAAATTGTGGTGGGCTTGAGTTATTAAAAAAAAACATAAATAATTTAAAAAGAAAAGGTTAAAGGGTGAGCTAAAAATATTTCCAATAATCATTAGCTTTTGATATTTTTTTAAGCTTTAAGAAATTACATTTTATATTCTAATAATAATTTCTAAAATCTGGATGACAGGATTTAAGCTCTTCGGCATTTTACCTGAAGTTCCCCAGGATGAGTTCTGCGGGTGAACGTTGATGGCTGGTGGCATTTGAAAACAGCTTCTGGCAGCAGCATAATAGGCGATTTCAGGTCTCAGGAAGGGACAGGCAGTGATTTTCCCTTAACTACTCCCTCAACATTTCAACTGGCGTGGAGACATTCTGAAACTTCCTCTTTTTTTTTTTTTATAATAAAAAGACCACTATTTATACCTTAGCATTGGTATTCGAATTATCTGCTGCTTGAGGTAATTTGTCTTTAGATCTTCTATGAAACAATAGGAAATCATACTTAGAAAGTTTATACCTCTATAAGGATCGATAGAGATTTTAGTACAATTTTTATCTAACAATGTAGAATCTCAATTAATTAATAGAAATTCCAAAGTAATGGATTTTGATAATTTCTAAGTGTTTTAACTTAATATTTATTTTAAACTTCTTATCGAGGTACAAATCTTTCAAAAAAGAGGCCATCTTGAATTCTTAAAGAAAAAAAATCAAGACATTTTAAATATATATATAAAAAAACATATCAAAAAAATTCAAAACTTAGTATTTGAATTTTTTTTCTTTTTAATAAATACAATAAATTAGTGTGTTAGTATAGATAAACATTAATAGTGCTATCCAAAATAAATTTTAGTAATTTATTCAGGATAGTTGTTTAAACTGTTATAAGAATAATAAAAAACAAATGTTGATAGAAAAATGCATTTCTCTATTTACATAATTAACCCCCCTTAATAGGTGATTAGGTGGGTAGGACAGTGAAACGGCAAATCTGAATCAGATTTACCATTTCAATATATTACAACAGTAAGCAGTCATAAGAAACTGGGGTGATTGAAAATCATCATCATCCCCAGGTCAATGACAAATCTAATTTAAATATAAAATGAAGATAATGAATGATAGCGTGAGTGATCAGCAAAGAAGTAATTATTAGTTCACCCTGCATTACAGATGAATTATTAATCATTGTGAATGATCAAAAAATAAAATCAATAGTCAACTGTGTGACTGGATTTGAGGTTTACTAAAAACTAGGTTAATTATTTAGCCGCTGCCAAACTTAGAGCAGCAGGGCAATCAATAATTTCAATGCACAAACCTAAGTGCCAATCAATAAGAATATAACCATTAAAAATCAAATAATGCTGATGTACTAAAATATGCTGATCATCATCAATGCCCTAGCTATATAGTACCATTAATGTACTGGGCATCCATAAACTTATTTCTAATTAATAATAAAATGTAGTGCCTGGACTTTAAAAGATTTACGTTTGTGCCATCCAGGGTTACAGAAGTAATGAAATCATCATCAAATGGATCCCAATCTATATAACTGATAATTACGTTTGAAACCTCGGTGAAAAAGAGCTCTACAACTATTACTGTGAATAAAAGATAAAACTAACATATGTTTTAAACCATTTTAGGATTAAATAAATTCACTGGAATAACTTAATAAAATATAAATTTATTAATAACAATAAGATTAAATCAAGATCTGTTGAGTACACTTTAATTCAGCATTCTAATTTTGATTAGAATACAAAAAAAAATATGCTATTACATTATAATTTATGTATATCTCAATAGGTTTACATGGGTTGTATAATAATTTAAAATTAACATATTAGAATTGTCATTAACTAATAAAATAAAAATCAATTCATTCTAATAATACATAATGACTTCTTTAACATATATGTGGGTCTACCTGGCATGCATCCAAATGTGTGTACATATGGGCATTTATTAAATCACATCACATGGTTAAGAAATCCAGTACCACCCTCTGTGAACTAATATATAAATACATTAGAGTTCGTATTTCAAAATAGCCAGCTCAAAATGATACCATGTAGTGTTATGCACTGAGATTATATTGGCATTTATATCCTAGGATATTTCATTTGTCAAAAAATAATAAACTTATTAAACCACATTATAGTTTCACAAGACAAAATTAATTCCATGTTGAAAACATATATAAACTGCACGTGTATTATTATGATCCCACTACAAATCAAAGTTATTAATTAACCTATTGCAGTATTTCTAATAGAAAGTAATTTATTTTTCTTTCTTAAGAAAAAATCCTTAGATCCAGCTTGGAACATTCTTTTAAAATCCAGGCTTTTGTCTCTTCATTTACAATAAGGAAGATTTCCAAGTTGTTTTTTTTAATTTCAAAATAAATATTTTATGAATTAATCCTCTGTTTTGAGATGTATAATTTAAGCCACAACTTATTTTCTTTTAAACTTGTAAATTAGAGATTTTAACTGTGAAATTAAAATATTTCAACAAAATATTTTTCTACTCACCAACTAATATATGTTCATGAAGCATATCTCCTGTATGCATACTATATAATTTATACAGCTATAATAATTTTATTTGTGCTTCCATTCATATTAGATAAAACTGATATATAAACCATATCATGATGCTTTTTTTCAGTAAGTTGGCTATTTACTGGAATGTTTTGGTAAGCTAGTCTATTCTAAAATAGTAGACTGGCTTATTGACATCTTTTGGAAAATATATAAATCCAGTAAATGTTGGCATTCGGCCACTATAATTTGGTAGACTTCAGGTATGCTGTCTAATACACACACACATATATATATTATAATGGTCGGAATGAATTAGTCCTACTGTATCTGCCATACAAGGGTGCCACTAGGCTATTGGAACCTGGAAAATTTATATAGTAGGCAGATACTTACAGTAAGATCCAGAATTTAAATAAATCTGACCAAAATGCCCCAGTCACTAGTTTGCGGAGCAGCAGAGATAATATATATTTTATTATAAAGAAAGATAATAAAAAATAAGAATAAGCCACTGCCAGATTAACAATACACAGAAACATTTATTTTGCACATATATAAAATTTAGAATCATTTTAGTATAATGTTTACTTTATAATTTGATTTACATTTTAACTTTTGATTTTATAAGTTCGCACAGATGAATTTATTAATATTTTATTAGTGTCAAGTATGGATAGACTACATAGATTGCACTCAAAAAAGAAAATATTCTACATCCCTTATTTAACCCTAGGCCAAAAGTTCGCATCAAACTAACGCCAATCTATGTGATATATCGAAGTATTCAATGCAGCATGACTACGACAGCACAATACCGTACTGTCAGAAATATACATCTGAATAGCATGGTTATCGAGAAGAAATGTTTCTCATCCAGTACAGGAATACTTTGTCTGTCTGGCGAAAAGAACAATAAAAAAAGAAAACTCCATAGGAAGGGATTGCAATCCTTTTTGCCATCTTACTATCCCATTCCATAGCTAAAAGGGTGATCCAAGGAGCAGGGAATACCATCTGCTTCCAATGGTCAGTAAGAAAGGAGACTTATTTTGTCCAAGTGCGGCATATAATGTGATCCTGCACGTAGAAGATCTTCATGCTACATTTACTAATTACACTAATACATCCAATCCATTGACCGAATTTAACTGCGAAACAAATAACCTAAGATTTACCCTCCCTTAAATTAACATAACTTTACAAATCTATGCAACTATTCACGCTCAACTTAAATTTAACATGATTTAATTAAGTTTTAGCTTAATGTGAAAAATAAACCATAATAAACACTTAAAAGAACAGAAAAATTAAATTAATGGAAATGATTTTAAAACTATATATGATAAAAATAATTATTAATGATTTAATTTGGTCAGATAGGAATTTATATTTCTACTTAAATATTGGAAATATTTATACTTAAGGTTCATGAATTATATGCATAGTTCTTGCAATTTAAAAGTCCATCCTTAATAGTTGCTTGTAATTTGGATCCAGTGTTAATTCCCAGGACGTCTTGGGGAGACTGGTATGCTGTTCGCTGTTCTATTGGTATTCATCCGGAGGTCCTTTACTCTAACTGCTATAGTTCTTTGCTTGATTTCATTGCAGGACCTTGGTGTCCTGGGGTCCTCAATATAGGAAAATGATATTTCAGTTTTTCTTTTGGAAAAACTTAAGGGATTGAAAGTGCGTCTTTTCAATGCCTTCTCCTTCAACTCTCCTGGATGTAACACAACATATAGCACACCTAATTTTTATTTTTAATCTCTAATTTTATTTATTATAATGTAACAGCATGTGTGCCTGTTACATATCAGTAAACTTGCTTAAAAAAATAAAACAAAAAATATATATATTTTACTTAGGTTAGTAATTATGGTACATGATTAACGACACCAAGATTACATACAAAAAAAATGTTGACTATCATTTTACTATGAACCATCTACGCTTACATCTCCTCCCAAGAGTTCTATTTTCTCTACATTTCATTTTTAACACATGGCATGACGAGCAAATTATTTATTTAAGGAGTTTGCATTGGAGTAAATACATTTCAAGAAATAATGAGTTTATACATGTATATTTGCAGCACAATTATATATACCACCAACTTATTTATGATTAATTAAAATGCTTAAATAGGGTTACACTAAGGTAGATTCCCAAAGGAAACTCATCGTGAGGTGCCACATTTACAATCATAAACTTTCGTGGCTGTGCGCCTATACACATTCAAGCATAATATATATTTTTTAAAAAAAATTATACTAATTGCAACATTTAGACTTTTTCTTTTTCAAGAAATTACAATTTAAAATTATTAATATCATTTTTTTCTCGTGTTTAATATATGTGCTATTTCTTTCTGGCAGTGCTTTTATAAGATTTAAAATATTTCATTTAAAACAAAAATTTAATCAGAGTATTTGTGGTTTATTATACATCATGCCACATTGGGAGTCCAATTATAATTGGTCGGGGTGAATTAGAGTCTTACTATATCTGGCATAGAAGGGCACCACCAGGCTATTGGAACCTGGAAATTTTATATAGTAGGCAGATACTTACAATAAGATACCAGAATTTAAATAAATCCGGCCGAAATGCCCCAGTCACTAGCTCACGGAGCAGCAGAGATAATATATATTTTATTATAAAGAAAGAAAGATAATAAAAAATAAGAATAAGCCATTGCACAATACACAGAAACATTTATTTTGCATATATAGAAAATTTAGAATCATTTTAGTATAATGTTTACTTTATAATTTGATTTACATTTTAACTTTTGATTTTATAAGTTCGCACAGGTGAATTTATTAATATTTTATTAGAGTGTCGAGTATTTATTGCACTCGAAAAAGAAAATATTCTATATCCCTTATTTAACCCTAGGCCAAAAGTTTGCAGTCAAACTAATGCCAATCTATCTGATATATTGATGTATTCAATGCAGCATGAATACGATAGCACAATACTGTACTGTCAGAAATATACATCTGAACAGCACGGTTATCGAGAAGAAATGTCTCTCATCCAGTACAGGAATACTTCATCTGTTTGGCGAGAAGAACAATAAAAAAAGAAAATTCCATAGGAAGGTATTGCAGTCCTTTTGGCCATCTTACTATCCCATTGCATAAGCTAAAGGGGTGATCCAAGGAGCAGGGGATACCATCTGCTTCTGATGGTCAGTAATAAATGGGACTTATTTTGCCCAAGTGTGACATATAATGTGATCCTGCACATAGTGGATCTTCATGCTACATTTACTAATTACGCCAATACATACAATCTATTGATCCAATTTAACTGTGAAACAAATAACCTAAGATTTACCCTCCCTTAAACTAACATAACTTTACGAATCTATGCAGCCATTCACGCCCGGCTTAAATTTAACATGATTTAATTAAAAGTTTTAGCTTAATGTGAAAAAAAACACAAAAAAAACATAATAAACACATAAAAGAACGGAAAAATTAAAGTAATGGAAATGATTTTAAAACTACATATAATAAAAATAATTATTAATGATTTAATTTGGTTAGATAAGAATTTATATTTAAATATTGAAAATATTTATACTTAATGTTCAAGAATTATATATATGGTTCTTACAGTTTAAAAGCCCATCCTTAATAGTTGCTTGTAATTGGGATCCAGTGTTAATTCCCATGATGTCCTGGGGAGACCGATATGCTGTTTGCCATTCTATTGGTATTCATCCAGAGGTCCTTTACTCTAGATGTTATAATTCTTTGCTTGATTTTATTGCAGGACCTTGGTGTCCTGGGGTCCGCAATACAGGAAAATGATATTTCATTTTTTCTTTTGGAAAAACTTAAGGGATTGAAAGTGCATCTTTTCAATCCCTTCTCCTTCAACTCTCCCAGACTTAACACATATAGCACACCTAATTTTTATTTTTAATCTCTAATGTGATTTATTATAATGTAACAGCATGTGTGCCCATTACAATATATATACATGGACTATGAAACACAAAAATGCTGGTTCTTGCTTCCAGGTGAATTCAAACTCTATTGTCATTAGTACCAGCTCTACTTCTTGCCTTCAGTTATAACTTCATAATGATAAAGCTATATAACTATTGTGGGTGTCTGAGTGATTCAAATCCACCTTTTTATAGTATATTGTGGAATTTGGAAAAAAAATAATTATGTAAATTCTTTCTTTATATTGATCAAAGAAAAATTAATGACTCTTTTCAATTCATCTTAATTAAAACCAAATTTTTATCAACAAATACTTTTAACCCTTTGAAAAACACCAGATTGTAGGATTTTATTACAAGATTTAATAAAAAAAATTCTTGATCTAATTATAAAATAGATAGAAAATTTTTATAATTACTGGAACTATCTATTTTAACATGAAAACAAGTTTGTTTTAGATTTCAAAATCAGAATTAATAAAATATTAGCTAGACCTTTTTAACTATTTAATTTGTAATAATTTTTTTAATTCAAAATTATTATTTAATTCCTAACTTTTATTCTAGTGTATATATTTTTAAATATATAAAAAAATTGTTTGTGTTCATTTCTACTTTTAACTTACATTTATATTCATGAACACATACTACTGTTATATGCCATGAGGCACATAACCATCTCATATCACCCCCCATGGGAAAAAGGAAAAGAGAAATGAAACACTCACCTAACAATATTTTACATATACATGTATAACCCAAACAAAATTCATACTTCAAACTATGTACAAGATTTGACAGGCATGTGAAAGCTAACTGAATAGTGATCTGCAATTCTTAAATAGATAAATAATTCAACCATTGGATTATAAAGACACAATGCAGCATAAACACTAAAAGCGCTACCTAAATTTAGACAATATAAGTTACTACAACCCATGATAAAAATAATGCAAAAATCATTGCAAAACCCTGTTCCTTTGAGTCTTAAGGGCTGAAAAATACAGACCCATGCCTTGTTTCTTTTTTCAAGGCTTAGAGGCTGAAGATCATGGCAAGACTGTTAAATTAATCATAATAAACAATTGGAAATGTGAAAAAAGTGGGTTGGAGCAGTGTCTGAGATAGAACACACTATGGAGTTGCATGAAAACATTGTCTATTCTCAAGCCAATTACAAAACCTTCTATTCATCATCAAAACTGAAAGTACTGCTAAACAATCTCCAACAGCCAAAAAATTTAATCCTATCTCCAAAATCAGATAATCTTGTCATATATTTCATAGTAATTTTTTTTATATTACTCTTTCATAAAATGCATTTTTTTCTTTCTCACATGTGATTTCTTATGAGATCAAGTTGAGTGGCAATTTTGTAGAAATGGCTACCAGTACATAATCATCATCAGATCCACCATTGGGTAGCCATTTATAATGATACAAACTCAAGGATAAACCTGGGGTGATGGAAAAATCATCATCAATCCTGTTAATGAATCAATCTAAATATACATTGAATATAATGAATGATAGAATGAGAAATTATCAAAGAATTAATTATTAATTCACCCAGCATTACAGATAAATAATCAATAAGCATTCATTATCATGAATGATCAAAAAATAAAATCAACAGTCAATCTTGTGACTGAATTTGAAATGAGTTTACTATAGACCAGGATAATTATTTAGCCACTGCCAAACTTAGGGCAGAAATACAAACCCTAATTTGGATGCACAAACCTAAGTGCTAATCAATCAGAATATAACCATTAAAAGTGGAAATAATGTTGAGCTACTAAAATATGCTGATCATCATCAATGCTGCATAGTGCCATTAATGTACGGGCCAACCATAAACTTAATTTTTAATTAATAATAAATAAAATGTAGTGCCTGGATTTTAAAGGGGATCTATCTTTGCACCATCCAGGGTTAGAGAAGTAATGAATCGTCATCAATTGGATGTCCACAACACTAAACATAAATCCTCATCTATATAACTGACTATTATGCTTGAATCCAACTCAGTGAGAAAGAGCTCTATAACTGTTACTGTGGACAAGAGGTAATACTAACATGTTTTAAACCTAATCTAAGACTAAATAAATTCACTGGAATAACTTAATTAAAGTCTGTTCAGTACATTATAAATTCAGTATTCTGATTTTGATTAGAATAGAAAAATATGCTAATGCATTGTAATTTACAAATTTCTCAATAGGTTTACATAAAATACACCTATATATAAGCATTCAGATGTGTTGTATAATAATTTAAATTTAACATATTAGAATTGTCATTAACTAATAAAATAAAAATCAATTCATTTTAATAATACATAAATAATGAATGATTTAACATATATGTGGGTCTATCTGACATATTTAAATGTGTACATATACTGGCATTTATGTCCTAGGATATTTCATTTGTCAAAAAATAAAATTATTAAACCATATAATTTCACAAGACAATTAATTCCATATTAAAACGTATGTAAACTGCACACCTATGTATGTATGTATTATTATCCCCTACAAATCAAAGTTATTAATTAACCCATTACAGTATGTCTAGCAGTAAATAAGTTTTTTTTTTTTTTTTGTAACAAAAAATCACTAAACCCAGTTTGAAAAGTTCTTTTAAAATTCAGGCTTTTGTTTCTTCATTTACAATAAGAAAGATTTCTGAGCTTTTTTTTAAATTTCAAAATAAATCTTTTATCTATCAATCCTCTCTTTTCAGATGTATAATTTAAGTCAAAACTTATTTATTTTTAAACTTGTAAATTAGAGATTTTAAATATGAAGTTAATTATATAAAATATTTCAACAAATTATTTTTATAAACATCAACTAATATCTGTTTGTGAATTATATCTCCTATATACATAATATATATGGCTATAATAACTTTGTGCTTCCTTTCATATTAGTAAAGCTATGTATATATATAAAATACAGCATGATGCTTTTTCAATAAGCTATTTACTGAAATCTTTTAGTAAGGTGGTCCATTCTAAGACAGTAGACTGGCTTATTGACATCTTCAGGAAACTGTTGGCATTCAGTCACTATAATTTGAAGGCATACTGACTAATACACATGTATATGGGCTATAAAACACAAAAATCTAGTTCTTGCTTCCATGTGAATTCAAATTCTACCATTGAGACATTAACATCAGCTCTACTTATTGCCCTCAGTTATAACATCATAATGATGTTGTATAACTGATGTGACTCAGAATGATTCAAATCCACCTTTTTATAGAACATTGTGGACCTTGAAAAAAATAATTATGTAAATTTTGTCTTTATATTTATCAAAAAAAGTTAATGACTCTTCAATTCACCTTAATCAAAACCAAATTTTTATCTATAAGTATTTTTAATCCTTTGAAAAACAACAGATTGTAGGATTTTATCACAAGCTTTAATAAAAAAAATCTTAATCTAATTATAAGATAGAAGAATTTTATAATTATTGGTGCTATCTATTATAACATGAAAACAGACTTATTTTAGATTTCAAAATCATAATTAATAAAATATGAAGTAAATCTTTTTAACTGTTTAATTTATAATAATTTTTTAAATTCAAAATTATTATTTAACTCTCAACTGTTATTCCAGTATATATTTTTTTAAATAAATATCGAAAAATATACTTTTCCTTTCAACTTATATATATATACATGTGTACACACACTACTGTTATTGTATGCCAAGAGACACATAACTATCTCAATATATATATATAAATAGAGTATAAACTTCTATTTCATCATATATTACTGAAACATATGATCAGAAATGTGAAAAAGATAAATAATCCTCAAAATGTACATTTTGTGCTGAACCAGCACTCATCACTTGGCCCAGATCACTATCTCACACATAACTCCATCATTTGGTCTCAACTGGTTTCAAATTTTCTGCACTCACAACTTTAATACAAACCATTTTGTGAAAATATATTAATATCTTTTACTAGTCATTTATTAAGCTAGACATTATTCCTAGCTCTAATATATAATCAAAGCTTCACTTACTGAATAATCTATCTGGAATGTTATAGAGGTATCAATACCTGATTTCCTTGTCCATGTTGTTAGTTTTTGATCATTTTCACCATACCACTCTTACACAAGACAGATACTGGATTTTGTCTCATTATATATAACAATAAAAAATAATAAATATAATGGTAATAAACTATTATAAATAGTCTTTCAATCTGCAGAATTACTTTCAGTTAATTCCTTAACCTGCCTCAACTGCCGTTTAATTCAAATAACAAAATGGAAATATCAATTCAAATTCCATGAATCCCAAGTTTTAATGTTAGCAGCTTATTTATTAATTAAATTCATTTTATTCATATTTATTAAAATTGCCTCCTTAATTTTTCTTTTATTATGATTTTTCTCTTCATGAAGAATTTTTACAATTTCAATATCAAACTTAAATTTATATTTACATATTCTTTCATGATACAAGAAAATTGAAGTAGTCATTAAATCACTATTAT
Organism: Epiperipatus broadwayi; assembly: GCA_028023455.1. Taxonomy (NCBI): domain Eukaryota; kingdom Metazoa; phylum Onychophora; class Udeonychophora; order Euonychophora; family Peripatidae; genus Epiperipatus; species Epiperipatus broadwayi. Next base: position 38,708 of record JAQFVV010012681.1, on the reverse strand, counting down.
TTTTATGTTCACATGCTTATATAACAATTCATGCTCCTTTAATTTTTTTTCAATACTACACCTCGATACACCTATATATGATAACATACATCCACAAAAAATTTGATACACATCATTACTTTTCTGATTGACAGATATGACATTTTTAGAATTATTCACTAAATTATTAACATTATTTGGAACACAGAATAAAACATTAAATACATTCTTATATATATATTTTTTTAAAAATTTCACTTGAGTAATTGAAATAAATCCATTTTTTACTATCAATCTTCAACTCCTTTAAACCATTATAACTCTTTAAATTGACATAAAGTATTGCTAATCTGTTCCATCTTATAACCAATTTAAAGCAATTTTTTGGCAAATATCTCAATATTTTTTACTTTATCACCCTGGTAATGACATAATTTTTCATTATGAAACAAAATGATCTAAAACTTGCCATCTTATGCATAATTGGTATTTTTGATTTACAATTTATATGTCCCCTTTTTTGCAATGGTTTGATTATTAATTTATAACTTAACATACTATTATCTCTTGAAATAATTAAATCCAAATACTTAATACTTTTGTCCTGATCCTTTTTAATACTCCATTTCAAGCTACTCAAATTATTTAACTCCTCTACTAGCAGATTTATAGTATTGGTATTTCCACAACAAACACATCATCCATATACCTTTTGTAAATTTTAATATCCTTAAAAGAACACATATTTAAAATACTACTCTCATATGTAGACAAAACAAAATTGCAAACTTGTGCAACAACACCAAACCAATAAGCCAACTTTTAAACATTTTATAATATTCACCTTCAAAAGAAGTAATAATGTTATTATCAAAAAATTTTAAAGAATCAATAATAAATTTTATCACATATTTATAAACACCTTTACATTTTAATGCATGTTTAATTATTTTTATGGAATTTACTATATCAATAGAACCATACATTTCCATTGCTTCTAGAAGCAATAACATCATTCTCATTCATCACTATATTTTTAATACTATCTATAAAGTCAAAAGGTGAAGCAATAGTATTTTCCCCAAATCCTAAAAACTCTTGTAACAGCTTACCAAAATATTTAGAAGTCTGATACGTAAATGAACCACCAAAATCAATCATAATTCGCAAGGGATTACTTACTTTATGTAACTTTATATTTGTAAAAATACGAGGACTTACAGCACAGGAAGGATATATCTTATAGTACACATTATTACTTAAAGCTTTATTTTTAGCATTCTTTAAAATGTTGTTAAGTTTTATTCTCTGGCCACCTGTATTATATTCTTCAATCAAAACGAAATCAAGTTTCTCCATTTGCACTTAACTTTTTCAATATACTGACATTTCATCATTAAACACATCCACAACCTTTTATCTTCTTTTATCATTCTTCAGCCTCTGTTTAAATTCCAAAATGGTCAATTCCCATGACAGTCAGAGAATAAAATTTATTAACAATATTTTAAAAAATGCTAAAAATAACGCCTTAAGTAATAATGTGTACTATAAGATATATCCTTCCTGTGCTTAGTCCGTAAAAATATGTTGCTAGGCTTATTGGATATTCTGTGTATATTGAAATGAACAATCTATTATTCATATCAATAAAAAAAATACCCCCCCCCCTAAGCAATCAAAGTGATATGCAAATTTGTTTTTTTTTTAAAAAAAAAAAACTGAAATAAGTCGTTCAAAAAAAAACTAAAACTTATATAAATCAATTTGGAATTTATCATTAACTAAAACTTATATAAATCCATTTTTTTTCTTAATCAATCAGAATGGATTATTTCTTCATATAGACCTTTCAAATTTTTACTATTTAGTGAATACAAATAAAAGAAACACCACTAATCTAGAATAGTTCTTCAAATAACTCCAGCGTAAATCAGAACAATGCTCATTTCAGATGGCAGAGATAGAACTTGTGAAAGCATATAATTCCATATGAACTGACAGCTATTTTGTTTTATTTAAAAGATTGTTTGAATTTTATCCTAATTATTTTGAGTTTGCATTTGATGTTTGTAACCTGGACATTATGTGTAGAAATTGTCAGTTTTAAAAAAGAAAAAAAATTGCTGTTTGTATATATGTTACTGAAGTGAATAATATTGCAGTGACTTGTTTTTTATACCTGTTAAATATATTGAAATGAAGTTTGTACAAATTATTATTTAAAAAGGAAAGAATAAAGAAATAATGATAATAAAGTAAAATGCAATATTCATATACAAATTGTCCATAGCTTAAATAACTGTAGTTATAATGTAATTATATTCATCAGGTTCATTCATTAATAATTAATCCTATATTTAATTATTGACAATTATATCTTATGTGGGTGAATTTATATTATATATATGCAGTTGTTTGTTCTTTATTAAATAGTTATATATATTAACATCTATATGGGAGAATACTTTTCTATCTAGTTTTTATAAATTAGGGATTGGTATTGGAATGAGTGATTTCTATCTATATTGCAGTTATATTGAATTAAAATTAGGGCCAAAAAGACACTCTTTATAGTTGTTGTCATATAAAGATAGAAGTTATGCTTTATTGAATTAGAATTAAGATCTTTAAAAAAAGACCATTTCTTATAATTATCATTATAAAGATAACTTTGATATCTATCCCATATAGAATATATGTATGTGTTGATACTATGAGATATATGAGCCAAAAACATGTTTATATTTATAGATTCATACATAATTATATTTTAAGTTTACTGAAGTCCGGGTTTGATGTTTGGCAAATGGACTCTATTATCTATGATTAGATTAATACTACAAAGTAATTGAAGATTAAAAATAAACCTAGTAATGAAATCTTGGACATTTATGTATAATAATTCTGTGTGCATATAGAATAAGAAATAATGTATAAAGGGACTTTGTTTAAAGAAAATAAATTGTATATCAATTAATAAATGAATTTAAAATATCATCTATACATTTTTTCTTTTCAAAATAGTTCATAATTTTCCATATACATCAATGAATACATCAAACTTCTTTTTAAAACTTGTTTTTATATAACTATAACAAAAATAAAATATATCCATGCTTGCAGTGAAACTTTTTTATATAATAATTTGCATGTTATTAATTACAAAATAAAGGTAAAATAACATAGTTATTAAAATATATCCAATGTTTTGACTATTTTATATAGTCTTTTTCAAAGAACACTAAAAAATAAAAAAATACAAATACAAATATATAATAATAAATATACATATTCCAAACAAATGTAAAAATATTTAAAAAATACTAAAAATTCTCTTTACCCCAACACAATCTCAACTTAATAAAAAAATTTACATTTATATATCCATCCAAAAATACTTTAAAAACATTTAATTAACAAACCTATTATATTTTGAAATAAAACCTTTAGAATGTATAAAGAATGATAAAGGAAGTAATTTACATTAGTGAAATTAAACCTGAATTAAACAGGATGTTAATAGAAAATATTTTTAATGTATTTTTGGATGGATATATAAATGCAAATTTTTTTATTAAGTTGAGATTGTTTGTAATAGAAAAAGTGTTGACCAGTAAAGAGAATTTTTAGTGTTTTTTAATACTTTTGCATTTATTTGGAATATTTGATATTTATTATTATATATTTTATTTTTTAGTATTTCTTGAAAAAGACTATAAAAGACTATATATTTTATTTTTGTTATAGTCATATAAAAACAAGTTTTAAAAAAAAAATTTGATGTATTCATTGACATATTTATCAATTAATAATTATATTTGTAATCAAATTATTGTTGTATAATTTGTTAATTTCTTTAAATATAAGATTATGTATCTACCCTCATTTATCAAGAGTAACTTGTGTTCTTCGCAAACTAGCCTGGCATTACAAATATGAATTGTAAATGGTGATCATCATTCTTTGGTAAACTAAAATATTGTTTTAAATATATATACATGTTGGTTTAGGTTGTTGTTGATCAGCCCCCGCAAACAGCCTGATGTCACTGTTTCCATGCAAGAGCACAGAAATATACTGCTCACGTGGCCTGTAGAACATTTGTGTTCATATTAGCTGCTAAGCAGGTTTTGTGATTCACGGTACTATCGCACACTTCAGAGATCCCTACAGTATGATGTGAGGTGTGTAGAATTCAAGTTGTCCTAAATGTTTGCATGTGCATTCGAAGTACTTATTTTTCAGATGACCTGACATAGTTTTAGATAGTATTAATTGTAAGACAAAAGATGCACTTCTGTACACATATTTTTAAGGTTAAAGGAATTTCAAAAGTGTACGTAAATCACATGTAAAACATATTTTTGCGCAAGGACAGCTATGAGACTTTCAAAGCATAAGCTTGGCTTGATGAGAGGGAAATTTTAAAATCGAGTTTGTGTTTCGTAAATTGTTTTAAAACAGTGTTGAAAATGTTTTTTTTTTTTTTGATCAGACATTAATTGAAAAAAGGAAATATTAGATTTTATTAAATAATTTTGTTTTTCAAAATGTTGTGTATGTTGTGATGGACGATCCTTTGGATCGGTAAAACCATCGGATCCCCCTCCCTGTGAATTCCAGAACTACACGCTGACATAGATGTTTTAAAAATTGTCACGCATGTGATGGACGATGCTTCGGATCGGTAAAACCATCGGATCCCTCTCCCTGCGAATTCCAGAACTACATGCTGATATGAACAATGTTTTAAAAATTGTCGCGCATGTGATGGACGATGCTTTGGATCGGCAAAACCATCGGATCCCTCTCCCTGCGAATTCCAGCACTACACACTGACATGGATAATGTTTTAAAAATTGCCATAGTGTTGTATCAGAGTAGTATATAAAAAAAAGTAAATTGTAAATCAGCCCGGTAACATTAAATCTACTGGTTTTTGACTAGCAACAGTGACATCAGGTGGTAAACCATCAAACATCACATGATCACCATCTCTATACTAGCACATAATTTGTTGTAAATAAAGGCAAAACCCCATACAGTAGTGCCACCCTGTGCCAAACAGAGTAATCAATGGATGCCAGAAGGCTTGTGCATAAAATCCCTATCTAGTGCCTACTCATCCAATATCCCCAGACTAGTTTCTGGCTTGTGGCCATCATCAGTGAGGAGCCTTGGATCTGAGAGCACTGCACCTAGATCTTAGGATCTAATGAGGGGGCTAATCAATGATAACCTTGGTTTATTTCCTGATGCTTAAAGTTAGGTGATCCACATATAAATTATATAATAAATAAATAAAAAATATAATTATTTAGAACATGTTAGTCTGAACATTAAAATATATATATATAAATAATATATTACCCAAGTTTATCCATGCATGATTTATTATATTAATATAATGATGCTTCAACTAGGTCATATCAGCCATCAAACGAGTAATGTATATTATAAAAACAGTTGTAGAGGTGCCATAAACACTGACATATAAAAAGGTTGAATGTTTCATCAATAGAAAAACAGATAGAGAAAAATTTTTAAATAAAATAATAAAAAATCAGAAATTATTCAGAATAATGTTTTTTTTTTTAAAAAACTTCCAAATAGAAGGTGGTTTACAATGTAACATCACATTTGTTGATACAATTTGTCAATGAACATCTTCATTTTAACATATATATTTATAGAATTCTTGTAATAACCAATATTTAATAAGATGCTACCTATGAAACTGAATACAAAATATAAGCAATTACACATTTAAGATCCTGCATTAATTGGTTAATGAAAAATCACACACACACACACACATATATATATATATGTAATATAATGAGCATGCTAATTGCTCTAAACAAGCTTTTCTGATAAATGCTGGAAGATAAAGCATTTAAAATCTCTATCTAGAATTTTCCCTATCCGCAAACTGTTTCCAAGCTAATAGCTCTCCTCAGTGAAGCACTAGGTTATTCAGACACTAGATTTAAAATACCAACTCAAGCGCAGCGTTTATCTAATACCTAACTACTCAAGCGCAGCGTTTATCTAATACCTAACTATTAAGTAGAAAATCTGAAATTTTCAGATATCTATGTCTTCAAATCCAGCTATCTAACTTAAATAGCCATATGGAACTGAACTAAATTCAGATATACCATATATTAATAGCTTTAGCAATATAATATCACCAAAGCTTCAAAAGCAATACTATAATGGTAAGAATAATAATATATGGTGCAGCTGAATTTAGTTCAGGGCATATGGCTATTTAAGTTAGAAAGCTGAATTTGAAGACATATATAGCTGTCTGAAAATTTCAGATTTTCTACTTAATAGTTAAGTATTATATAAATGCTGCACTTGAGTTGGTATTTAAGATTTAATGTCTGAATATCCTAGCATCTCACTGAGGAAAGCCATCAGCTCAAAAACGGGTTGGGAATAGGGAAAATTCTAGATAGAGATTTTAAATGCTTTCTTTTCCGGCATTTATCAGAAAAACTAGCACATTCATTAAATTACATTTGTAGTACAAGCTTAATAAGTCATGTGATGTATGATTTTATTTTATTACTAATATATATATATATATAATGCAATATAGACCAAATAGGTTAGTGAACTATGGAGATAAGTAATTGTAACTGCAAGAATTCACAAACTTCCTTTACTAAAAGAATTATTGATACTTCTTTTACATTCTTAATTTTCATCTTAAATCCCTTTCAACATCTTCATGCAATTTTCTAATTTTTATTTGATACAATTACATAATAATCAAATTTTAGCTATATATATATAATATTGTTTAATTATTATTCCAAAGTTTTCTAATTTCAATGATACTGTAGCATTAACTCATTTGTATTTTGAATTTATAATAAACCATACCTCTTGTTTTTATTTTTTAGTGTTCTCTCTATCTCTCTCTTCATAAATTATATTAAAAAAAACAATCAAACCCAGATTACAAATGATAAATATATAGTCTGAGAAATGTGGTGTATAAAATTAAAAGTTTTGGTCCAAATTAACATGCTGTATTAAAATAACATAAGCATTTATACAGTAGGATCAAGTTTTCCCTCAATTACAATTCAATTTTCTTTGATATGAGATGAACACCAGATAAGCAGTTTGCCCAGCAAATGTGAATATAATTTGAATAAAAGAGAAAGGATGTAAAAAGAAATATAAAAAAGGTATGAGTCATTATGAATTTGAATTTCAAAATGAAGCAGCACTATAGTAGCATTGAAATTAAACAATTAAATATCTTAAATAAATTTTGAAAATATGAAAATAACAAAAGGGTTTTTTAACTGAATATTTAGAATCTATATTTTAAAAAAAAGCTTTGATCAATTTTAACTGAACTGGGAATAACTGAAGCTTCAAATGAGTTATATAACAAATACACTTCTCAAAAGACAGATGGAACCACCTGTCTCGTAGCATTTGTTCTTATATATGCTTAGTTTATTTATGTTATTTTAAATGGAGTGAATTTGATCTATTGATTATAATAAATTCATAGAATAAATAATAAGAATCCCACCTAAATATTCAGACAACTTTAATTTAAATAACTGCTACACATAAAATGAAAATTCAGTTTTAATATCTGTAAATAATAATTCAGATTATATATAACTGAACAGGAAATAACTGAAGCTTCCAATGAGTTATATAATGTAAATAAACTTCTTAAAAGACCGATAGTATGACCTGTTTCAGGGATTGTGTAAACTAAAGCTCTGCTTTGATCCTCTAGTATTTAAATGGTAATTCTTATTATTTACTCTATAAATATATGTAACCAATAGATCGAATTCATTCTTTCATTTAAAATTATGTAAATAAACTAAGCACATATAAAAACAAATTCTAAGAGACAGGCGGTACCATCTGTCTTTTGAGAAGTTTATTTATGTTATATAACTCATTCAAGCTTGGGCAAATGATTCTAATAAAGGAATTTCTAAATTCCTGCAATTATAATAAATTATTTCCATAGTTCATTAACCTGGACAACTTATATTACATATATAAACAACATGTAATTTAAATTTATTACATACATAAAATGTATGGTGTGTGCTTAGTAAATAATTTAATTAAAAATATGTTAAATATTATTTTGTGATTATAAAATATCAAATATGATACAATTTATAAACATAGTTAAATTTATACTAGCACACATAAAACAAGCTTTAAATATTTCATGTCAAAAGCCTCAACCATAATTACTCATAAATAAACAAAGAAGGAGAAGGCAATATTCATCAGGCTTGTTAATTGGTAAATTTTAATATCTTAACTATATTCATTTACCACTAAAATTAGATGGTTTTAGCTGCTTTGGCTATGGGTCAACAACAACAACAAAAATCCAAAATATATTAAAAAACAATTTTCAAGTTTAACCCAGGTCAAAAATAATACCAGATGAATGGACTACAGTTATAACATAAACGACTTTTCCTATGATTGCATATTTATATATCAATGACGAATTCTATTTTATATATATAAAAAAAGCAAAACCAGTAATGCAATAAAATGTACATAAATATATAATGAATATCTTTTTCATTCCCAACATTTCCTTTAATTGGCTAAAATTTTGCTATTGGAATTTATTATCACCATTTTCAACAATTATTGATTCACTGCAGAATAAAAGTTCAAGTTTAATCCAGTTTCTCAATCTTTAGCCCCTCTTCTCCACATCATACCAGAACACACTTTCTTATTCTATACATCCATCTCACACATGGTCTTTTTCAACCTCTTGGGATCCAGTTTACGATTTCAACTGTTCATCTATTACCAGCTCTTCTAGAAATATTTCCAGCCCAGCTTCACTTCAGTCTCTTAATTCTTTCAATGATGTCAGTAAGATCGTATTGTTCTCTCATCTATGTATTTCATTTTCAATATCTTTTTCTTAATCCTAACATACATCTTTCCATACTTCTTTGGTTGTCTGAAATCTTTATTGCTCTTCTGTTAAGTGTCCAAGTCTCAGATCCATAAGTAAGAACTATTAAAACACATTTATTAAAAACTGTTCTTTTCAAATACATAGGCATATTTCTTTTTAATACTAAGTTATTTCTATCATAATCCACCCAATTTTAATTCTAGGATTAATTTCATTCATTATGTTACCATCTGTATTAATAAACTGCCATATTTATAGCTGCTCTTAGGTTAAGTATCCATGTTTTGAAATAATTGCAGCCAAATTATTTGCATGAGTTGATAGACATTTATAATGATAGAAAAAATGTGTTAAAAGTCAGAAAGCAGCAACACGTGGCTACTGTCAATGATCAACTTGTACTATCTTTTTTTTTTTTTGAATACAGTATTTCTTAGTTATTTACTCCGTCTTCATTTGAGTATTTAACATCCGGTTGAGCTAATATAACTTGCCAAGAGTAAAAGCTATGTCAAAATTTAGATCTTTTTCTAATAGAGAAATTTGTTTTTCAAAGTTCGTATTTATTGATAAATACTTAATAAAATAGTCTAAATGTCATGTGGCACACCTTTTTTTAAAAAATGAAAATTCGATAAAATTAATTATAATACTACATAAAATTCAATACATATTTTAAATTAAATATATATGTGTATGAATTACTTAAAAATTATTTTCACTATTAAAAACTATTTATATATCTTATATTTCCGTTGACATGTTACAGTAGGAGTGGCCTGTCGTCGGGAAACTTTTTAACACAAAGAGCCATTTTGTTTACCCTAACCCCTCCCCGCCAATAAAGATCCACAAGGAAAGAGATATCTCACCTTCCTCATTAAAAAGCCACAAGGAAAGAGCTCAAAAATATATTCATGAAAAATACAAATTTCTGAATGGCTGTAGATGTATTTGAATATTTATTTTAGTAATAGAACATAATAGAATTAGTATACATTCTAACGAAAATAAAAATTCTCTTAAATAAAAGATTACATTGACAATTTGATTTATTTTCAAATTTCTAATATTTAAATTTAAATATTAATCCTATACAATAATTACTAGTCTATATTAAGGCTGATTTCAAGAAACAACATTGTAATGTGTATTTTTTCTCTCATGAAGTTATCAAAACATTTATTTACAAATTACAAGCGAAAGTAAAAAATGTTTATGCTTTTCGTGATAAAAAGAGTCACAAGACTTGGATCAAAGAGCCACATTTACCTCATATGAGCCATAATTTGCTGACCCATAAGTCAAAGACTATACAATCATTTTTAATAAACTTATAATTTAAACCACTAAACATCACATAATCCCCATTTTTTATTCTTGCTCGTAATTGTTATTAAATAACAGGCAAAACTCCATACAGTAGTGCCACTCAGTGCAAGCCAGAGTAATCAATGGATGCCAGAAGGCTTGTGCATAAAATCCCTATCTAGGGCCTACTCATCCAATATGCACAAGCCTTCTGGCATCCATTGATTACTCTGGCTTGCCTTGAGTGGCAGCACTACTGTATGGAGAGTTTTGCCTGTTTTAAACTTATAATTTAATACCCACTTTCTTAGATTAAAAAATGATCCAGTTTATCTACCCTATTATATGATGAGACAAATTGATATTCAAAAGATGTGAAATTTTACGTTATCTATGATCTTAATAATGTATTTATCAAAATAATTTACAAGTTTAGCATAATTCAAGCACAAGTGCGGCGCAACTGCTCCCAAAAGCTGTAATACAAATAGCTAACTAAAAATATTAAAACAGCTGAGCGCTTTCAAAGGATCTTGCCTTCATAATCATAGCTTGCTTACGTTTAAATTTATGCAAATATGCTAATTCCATCTTTTTGATAGAGAAAAACACGTGTCCTTCCTGTTTATGGCATCGCTGTCGCGAGAGATAAATAAAGCCTCTTTGATCTTTCTTTTGAGGTCATGTCTCTCTCTACATACGATGGTAGGATTGTCCGGAATGCACTCATGGTGACTTGTGCACTGGTGCTGATAAAAAACTGAATAATTAGAAGGATCGTTGTGAGCTCTATTGTACGAATACCTGTGTTGTGGCAATCGTGTGGCCAGAGATGCCCTGCTTTCCCCATAATATGTGCCTTTGCAATGGTTGTTTGGACAAGCAATGTTATATACTGTATGGGGGGTCTGTAACAGTGGAGTTTGATCTTTGGTATTGTTAATTAGATTGTTAGAATTTGGAGGGGTTCGAAAACAGAGCTGATATTTATTGCTAAAGATGGAATGTAGTTTCTTGTGTAAGTTGGGAATATATGGAAGTAATAACCTGGGTTTATCCTGTGTGGCGTGAGAGTTGAGAGGTTTATTCTGAATGTGTGAGATTTTTTTGTCGATGATGGATTGTCTGAAGCCTAAATTCAGTAGATCATTTCTATATTCTGCTTCATTTGTTTTTGCATCTGCCTCGATTTTACACAACAATCTGTTTCTATGCAAAAAAGATGCTAGACCCGATAATTTATGTGCTGTGGGTGTGTGAGATTGGGGGTGTGTATGGCATCTGATTTCCAACGGTTTGATGGCCATGCTATAATGGCAGTGGCGATGCCATAAACAGGAAGGATACGTGTTTTTCTCTATCAAAAAGATGGAATTAGCATATTTGCATAAATTTAAACGTAAGCAAGCTATGATTATGAAGGCAAGATCCTTTGAAAGCGCTCAGCTGTTTTAATATTTTTAGTTAGCTATTTGTATTACAGCGTTTGGGAGCAGTTGCGCCGCACACGCACTTGTGCTTGAATACATACATTTCCCAAAAGTAAAATTATTTGACTTAATCGGATTATTACGTGCATGGAGAAACAAGTTTAGCATAAGCATATAATACTAATTATTCTGTGCTAACACCCTTGGTTAGAGAAGTTTAATTTTGTATAAACTTTGACTATTAAATATGTAGCATTAAGAAAGTGTAATCTGATTCAAGAAGAAGCTAAGTCCAAACACACAATCATAATTATTAGCAAATACAGAACCTTCCCTGAAAGAATCAGAAAATATGTACTTCATATTCACTGTAAGAAGTATACTTCCATTGGTTAATAAATATTACAGGATGTGAACAAGCATGAGTAATTGTACATTATATACTCAGATTTGCCACATTTGGGTTATCTTTTTTAAATTCACTGTACGCACCTGTGTTTAAGCATTTGAGCTATTCATATTTAAAAATATTTTGAAATATTACTTATTACAGTTTGTTTTAAAACCATTCTTGTTCCTAGTTGATAAAAACCATCTTGGACTTTGACAACTGCAGCATAGCTAAATCAGATCAATCATTTTCTCATCCACAACTCATAGCAAGAATATGAATTCTAAATAAACTACCTTCTTTTACATGTGACACCCTTATCCTTTGGCCAGAATTGGTATTAAATCATTAAAACATCACATGTTCACCATTTCTTATGCTAACACAAACTGTTAAAATGATAGCAACTTTCTACATATAGTATTGGCATCCAGATCTGCATAACTATGCAAGTGAATGAGCTTAGATGGAAAACAATATTGTGTTTTCATTTTGAACTCATAGTTTTATAGTTAACTAAAAAGATAAAATGTGGCTACTGGGTGTTGCATTAGATCCAAAGATTTAGGTGCAGTGTTCTCTGATCCAAGACTCCTCACTGATGAAAGTCACAAGCTAGAAATTAGTCAGGGAATATTGGATGAATAGGCATTAGATAGGGATTTTTATGTGCAAACGTTCTAGAATTCATTGATGATTATGGCTTGCACTGGATAGCACTACTGTGTGGAGAAAGTTACTACTGTGTTAAGAATTTAGTTTCAACAAATTAAAAAAAATATATAACTCATTCCAGATCAAATGCATGATTACTAATTATCAAAAATATATCTAATATCCATTTTATTTTTTCACTTATTAGAATCTATCTAAAATTCAACCATTGGTTTAATTACTGATTTATATTTTCTTATTTTATTTCCCTTATATTATCATTCTATTTCAAATACTATTATGGTCCCTGCTTCTTTTTTTCTATTTAATGTAACTCACATTATTACTTAAGTTTATTTGGTCTCCTCCACTTCATATTTATACAGATAAATTCTTTACCTGGAGATCATTACTTTCTCCTTATAATATTTGGTTTTTAAAAAGTAATATTGATAAATGTCTTTTATATTTTAACTGGGACAGGGATTTATTTCTTTTTTGACACTCACTATTCTGTTTCTGTGATGTACAGTATGCCAGCTTGATGGACTTACTAGTATTTAACATTGAATCTAAGAAAAACTAAATCAAATAAATAATAAAACATCTCCATTATAAAAATTAAAGAGCTCTGCTAATTTGCTCTAACAAGCTTTATTGATAAATGCCAGCTAAACAAAGCATTTTAAAAAATCTCTATCTTGAAAACCACTCCTTAGCCTCAGACCAATGGTTTCATGCTTCGGCACTCCTCAGTGAGGCACTATCTGAAACTACCCTAGCACCTCATTGGGGGTGCCAAAGCATGAAACCATTGGTTTGAGGCTAAGGAGTGGTTTTCAAGATAGAGATTTTTAAATGCTTTGTTTAGCTGGCATTTATCAATAAAGCTTGTTAGAGCAAATTAGCAGAGTTCTTTATTTTTTATTTACAAGCTTAAAAATTGAGTCATGTGATATATGACTTTGATTTTTTGTTGACTATTTATCTCCATTTATTTTTGCATTTATGATTACAGAAGTATATTAAATAAAATCAAAATAATAACAATAATAAAATATATTTGGCAATAAAAATATTATTTTAACAAAAGAATATTAATTATCTAACAAACAAACATACTAATAACAAATAAAATAAAACCAGAAATGCAAATCCATAAGACTTATCAGCAATCATTATTATGGATATAATTGTATATTAAATAAATTAAGAAAATATATTTTGCAATAAAAAATGTATATTGAATAACAAAAAGCAAAAGATAACCCAATACATAAAATGTGTATTAAATAAAAGCAAAAGATAGTTCATGTACTAAATAAAGCAAAGCAAAAGATAGACCAAGCACAAAATGTATAGTAATTAAAACAAAAAGAATAATCCATGTACAAAATTTGTATTAAATAATAATAATAAAAGCAAAAGGTAAACCATGCAGAAAATATGCAATAAATAAAAGAAAATGAAAAATAATCCTTAGCGATAGGTAATTCAAGTGAAAGAAATTTCTCTTCAAATCAAATGCAAATGGGAGGATGAAAGCAAAATTCATAACAAATGAAATTTCAAAAATAAAACTAAATTAATATTACCTAGTCAGTATTTAATACAAGTAATAAAAGTGAAAACAGGTAATAGCACCTGTATAAAAATGAAGCTGAATCCCATGACAAAAGGAACATAACAGATTAATGTCATGATGTTCAATATTGTAGCACCAACTATTGGGTAATGCAAAAATAGTAATGTGTCAAACTCACCTAGATGATTACAATTTTTTTTTTTAATGATTTGGCTATGTTTTATAACATATACTCATTTTAATATTTTCCAAATGAAAATGATTTTGGTTCATATCTGCCTTTGATTTAGTGAGAAATTGTTTTTACTTAAATTAACTATCGCTGCTTATTGTGCATAGATTACTTTTGTTTTATTTAAGAGATATTTTTATGTGACTATTTTTACTTTATATAATATAGTTATCCCTGTGAATTCAGTAATAAATGCAGATATCATAAATTCAATTATTAATGCTAACATTTCTTATACTTTATATTTTTATGTACATTTTACTTGTCATTGAGGTATTTATTTATTAAATAATTGATATTTTTTGTGAAAATTATTTTTATTGCAAAATACATAATTTTTTTTTATATTTAATTTATTATACAATCAATTTTTTTTTTTACTCAATGGTAAGTACTAAGTACTTCAATAAAACCAATAGACTATTCAGTAGCAAACTTCCACACAGTAGAGCCATCCAAAGCCAGCCTTAGTAGTCATTTGTAGATAAAATCCCTATCTAGTGCCTACTCATCCAATATCCCTGGACTAGTTTCACCATTAACCTATAAGCAGCATTTCTATAAAACCTCTAAATCATCACATGATCACCGTATTTCCTATGCTTTCATCAGTTATTAAAACAGTAGCTAACTCTCTATATAAGTAGTGCTATCCAGTGCAAACCTTAGTAATCAATGAATGCAAGGTATATAAACATCATATACTGTTTTAGTGGTTTCAGATAGACTATATCTATATTAGCACCCACTATTCTTTAAGTAATAAATTTGTTTATGAGAACTTCTAATAAAAAAAAATGGTAGTCATTCTATCAACAACTGACTTCATAAGCAATTCATTAAACAATATTTTGAAAAATGATATTACAGTCCATGATTGAAAATAATTAAATACACTAAATGTTAAACCAGTACTACTTTTAAGTTTATAACCTGCTTCCAAAAACAAAAATTAATATTAATGTTATGCAGGAATATCACACATTAACTAAATGCTATACCTATAAGGATTTAAATATAGTGACAATCAAATATACTGCTCTTGTTCAAATTTAAATTTGCTGATTTTAAACTCTCTGCAATTGATTCTTACAGAAGAATAGATGACAAAAAAAAATCACCAAATACCCAACTTAAATAATAAAATAAAAGCAGTTCTCCACTTTACTGCCATCAAGTGTAAACTAAAATAATCAGTGATTATCACATATGTGCAAAAAAGGATAATAATTTTACAAGCAATTACAAATTAAACAGGCAAAACTTTCCATACAGTAATGCCACCCTGTGCCAACCAGAATAATCAATGGATGCCAGAAGGCTTGTGCATAAAATCCCCATCTAGTGACTACTCATCCAATATCCGCAGACTCTGGTTGGCACAGGGTGGCACTACTGTATGAAGAGTTTTGTCTGCTTAATAACAGTTATATGCTAACATAAGAGGTGATCATATGATGTTTAGTGGTCAATTACAAATTACTGATTGCTCTAGATTATGCTAGACAGCAGTAAAATGGGGAGCTGCTGTTTTGGAATAAATAATAATTTAATAATTTTGATTAGTCATTAATTAGACTAGAGATTATCCATCTAATGAATATTTCTGTAGAAAGTGGATAATAACACTTAATTTATTACAAAATTGGAGCTAGTTAACTATAATATGTTAGTAATATTTCATTCTTAGAAAACAATACTCTATTTATATAATAGAACAAAATATTTGTTATATTATACAAGACATATATCAATTTTTATTAACTTTCCTTATTAACATCTAAATTTTAATGTTATTAAGAATTTGTCATAACCAATGTAAATTGATCTAGATTGATTCTTCTATGTAAGTGATTGAAATTACTTGATTTAAATTGCATGTGCTTGAAGCAGTAATGATCTCAAAATTATTACCTCTCAATGATCACTGCCTAATAATAAATGTCTATATCCAAATAATAAAGCTGTACTATGTCAGTGAATAAATTACTATTCTTAACTTAATTCATGAATCTTTGTTGGATGAATCCAATGTAAATTAGTCCTTATCTATTTACTGTAGTTGGGTGAGATATAATAAGTGTTATGAGAAAGCAACGCAATTGATAAACTATCATGTAAAACATCAATTGTAATTTTTGGGATCTTTCTATCAGATACACTTATCAACAATTATTTAATCTGTGGAGCTCGGCATTACGGTTTTTAAAACATCAAATTTAAACCAAGTGGAAGAAATATACATTTATGGGACGCAAGTTAAGTTTTATCTTCCCGAGAAATTATAAATAAGGAAAATATATATTTAATGCAATAACGGTCTTCATAATATATATATATTAGAACATCAGCACATGTAATTTTTAACATCTTTTCAATTTAAGACATACTTATAAAAGTCTAAATAAAATTAGTGCTGAACGCTAAACTTTAAATAAATTTAATGTCATACATTTTAAAAAGTAGCAGTTTTGTATTTAAAGAATAGTTTAACACAAATGTAGAAACTTACTTCAATAAATAATTAGATGTAATAATCAGTAAATTAAAAGATACACTACAACTTTATTAAGCGCCAATTAAACTAAACTCCATCTAAAATAATTGTTGTGTCAATGAAATAATGACGTTTTAAGTTGAAATAAATTTAATTAAGTCATTATTGCTATTTTTTAAATAGATTTTTTGATTTCATAGTTTAAAAATAAAATTAAAAAGTGTTAATTTATATTTAGTAAGACAATATATATTAAGACAGCTTTTCAAAAATTTAGTGCTGAACTATTATTACAATCGATAATTATGACAAGTGAATAAGAATGTATTTAATGAACATCACAGTTTGTAAACATATATTTCACTAACAAAGTTTCTTTGGAAATAAATTTCTGATTTTTTTTTTTTAATCTGTAAATTTGTACTGAATCTATTCCTTTAAAAGTTAATTACAGTTTGGTGAGATTTAAGTTGTACTAAAATAGTAGTAATAATTATATTCAGACCGATCGTCTATTTTATCCACAATCTTAAATTAAAATTAGATAATCATATTTAACTAATTAACGGGATTGGTTTGTGAAAGACGTGCCATCATGGCAGAGAGCATTTCAGGTTTGCTAAATAAAGATATAAAATGGTGAAGGCCATATGTTATTATATATTACAACAAAAGAACAAACGAGGTTTGTTATGAACCTCTGGGTAGCTTTGCTAAAGGAAATTCCTAGTAAATACAACTAGATGATGAGAAATGCTGGCCCTCTAGCCAAAACATGTCTCTAAATAATCATAATAATGGATTTGATGTGCTGGACTTCCCATACACATCTTAGTGGCAATGCCTGAAAAAGAATCCTTTGTTATGAACTACATTTACTTTGAGGAAAAGTGAAAGATTGGACTGGTCATATTTAAACTTCTGAAGGTCCTGAGGAGTAAGTAGCAAAGCAAGAATAACAATAATAAAGAAATGGTTGTATTTATAAAATACATAATACCTAAGATATATAGATAGAGTATCACTAATGAAAATAATCAATGAATTCCTGATTAAAATAATCAGCTCCCTGACATAATAGAAAGTCCACAGAGACCTAGCGCTATTAAAGAATGAATCATATAAAAGAAAGGCAAGAATTAAAACTAAAATATAAATTGTTTTCCACACTTGCCAAATATTTCATTTATTAAGTTATCAAACAGTTTATCGTCGGTAAAATAAATAAGACTGTCTTTTAACTAATATAGGCAGAGCATTGGATATCAAACTCTTTTATGGTGAAGTTTGACAATATTCAGCATAACAGATTATACATCGAAATAACAGATTATACATCGAAATTTTTTTTACTATTTTTTTTGACAAATAAAATATATATGAAACATGTACTGATGAAATGCTTTCAACAATTTTTTTAAGACATTTGTTTTACAGAAATCGTAATAGATTTAACTAACTGATTTAATCACAAGGGCAATTTTAAATTGGAGGTAATAATAAGACACATAACTTTTAAAATCATGTCAATCATTTAAAAATAGATTTATAATATGATGTACAAAACTAAACGAGCTTTCTATTAATTAATTTCGGGAAATAAGTCTCCTATAATGATTTTGACTGGAAAAAATAAGAGGGAGAGAATTTTAAGTTAATAGCTCATTGAATTTTGTACTTGGCAATTTCAGTAAGTCAATATTATAAATAAACCAACAAAATTTAATTTAAATTTGCCACATCAAAATAATATGGGATTTTGATAAGAATTGAGATTTTAAATTTAAGAGAAAAAAATTTAAAAGATGCATTTTTAAAACTAAGTTGTATAAACATATATAGATAATATAAATTAACATTGATTTAGAAAACAATGTAAGGTAGAATTAGTGGCTTGCAGCAAATTGGGGTTACCTCAACCAAACGGTAGATGTTACATGGCTTGACACAGGCAGTTATAAAGTCAGATCATTCAGCAGGCTTCCTTGACACAGTATCGTCTTGGGCTAGGTCTTGAGAGCACCGGAAAAGCATGGTGTTGAGGTGGTGGAACAGACCTCTGAAAAGCAAACGACCGATCTTTTCACCCTGTCACTTCTTTAGGCATGATGTACTGTAAATCTAAATGACTCTCTTCAGTGAACTGTTCTCAATAAAACTCAATAATAATCCCTCTAATAAAAATTTCCACTATTTATTTGATCTGGCTTTATCTATGGGATTCAATCTACAGTGACAACTGCCAATTGCAATTGCTCTGGGTGTTTCTGTGAGGTTGGTGTCTGCTTTGCAGGGAAATCTATAATCCTGCATTCAACATGCCCCAAGGGTTTATTTGCTAATTAAAAGAAAACAGCAACAAGCATGATTAAGTTTATCAGTCATTGTATTAAGAAAGCCTATTTAATTAAGATTTAGATTAACAAAAAAATGTAAATTTTATTCAGAAAAATTTTAGGAATTTGGTACAATGACTTTCAAATTTAATATTTGACATAAATAGAAATTTACAAAATATTTCTTACAAATATTACACTGTTTACATAATTGATCCTTTAATGTACATTTATCAAAAGATAAATATAAAATGCTAGCAACTGATTAATTTAAGAAAAATGAACTTTAATAAAAGAATTTAAAATATTTGTAACATTTTATAGATATCTAGGATTCAATTACATATCAATGCCAATTTAATAAAATAAACATAATATACAGTTTTACAACTATTATAAAATAAATAAACTATTATAAAAGGTTAGTTAATCATAAAATACAAATTAGATAAAAGATTATAATATTAATTATAAATATACTACCACCTAATATGAGATGGGTGTCAGTTAATAAAGATTGGGTTCAAACTCAGACTAGTGCTGATGACATTGGCACTAGGTAATGCAGAAATATGTACTATATTTCCAGCTTCAATTGGTCTGAACTCAGTTTAGTATCCATACATTTCAGTGTCTTTGGTTATTTAATAACCATAACCACCACTATCCTATTAGGCAAGATGGGCAGTAAACTATTAAACATCACATAATCACTATTTCTTATGGTTGGTCATAATTGTTATTAAAACAGTCAAAATGCTTCATGCAGTAGTGCTATTCAGTTCAAACCAGATTAATCAATGGATGCCAGAAGGCTTGTGCATATAATTCCTATCTAGTGCATACTCATGCAATATTGTAGTTTTCATCAGGAATGAGCCTTTGCTCTGAGAGCACTGCACTTAGATCTTAAGATGTAATGCAACCCTTTAGCAATTTCTTTTTACCCTTAATTAACTACAAAACTATGACTGTAAAATTTGAAAATAAAATAATATGTTCAATCCTAGTTCATTTGCTTATAGAGTCATATATGTCTAAACTCAGTTCAGTATCCATACATTTTGATTTCTTTAGTTCTTCAATACCCATGGCCTACCACTATCCTATTAAGCAGGATTGGTATTAAACTACTGTACATCACATGATAACCATTTCTTATGCTTGCTCATAACTGATATTAAAACAGGCAAAACTGTTCATACAATTGTATCCCTCCCTGTAAACCAGAGTAATCAATGGATGCCACAAGGCTTGTGCATAAAATCCTTATCAAATGCCTACTTATCCAATATCCATAGACTAGTTTCTAGCTTGAGGCTTTCATTAGCATGGAACCTTGGATTTGAGAGCAATGCACCTAGATCTTAGGACCTAATACAACCTTTTAGCAGCCACCTTTCATCTCTACTTAACTACAAAACTATGACTAAAATTAAAAACAATGTTTTAAATCCAAGCTCATTTGCTTATAGAGTCATATAGGCCTGAACTCAGTTCATTACCCATGCATTTTGATATCTTTGTTCTTTTAATACCCATGGCCACCACTATTCTATTAAGCAGGATAGCTATTAAACAACTATACATCACATGACCCCCATATCTCATGATTTCTCATAACTGTTATTAAAACAGGTAAAACTGTCCATACATTAGTGCTACTCAGTGCAAATCAGAGTAATCAGTGGATGCCAGAAATCTTGTGCATAAAATCTTCATTGAGTGCCTACTCATCCAATATCCGCAGACTACTTTCTAGCTTGTAGTTTTCAACAGGACTTAGCCTTAGATCTGAGAGCACTGCACTTAGATCTTAAAATGTAATGCAACTTTCCAACAGCTCCCTTTTATTCCTACTTAACTACAAAACTATGACTCTAAAACTGAAAAAATATTTTAATCCAAGCTCATTAGCTTAGAGTCATATACATCTAAACTCAGTTCAGTACCCATACATTTTGATGCCTTTGGTTTTTTTAATAACCATGGTTACCACTATCCTATTAGACAGGATAGGTATTAAACCACTATACATCACATGACATTTCTTATGCTTGCTCATATCTGTTATTAAAGCAGGCAAACTGTCCATAGAGTAGTGCCACTCAGTGCAAGCCAAAGTAATCAGCAGATACCAGAAAGTTTGTGCATAAAATCTTTATTTAGTGCTTACTCATCCAATATCCACAGATTAGTTTCTAGTTTGTGGGTTTCATCAGTGAGGAGCCTTGTATTTGAGAGTGCTGCACCTAGATTTTAGAATATAATAAAACCTTCCAGCAGCCACCTTTTATCTCTACTTAACTACAAAACTATGACTAAAATTGAAAACCCAATACTATTTTACATCCAAGCTCATTAGCTTATATAGTCATATAGGTCTGAACACAGTTCAGTACCCATACATTTTGACATGGCTACTACTATTCTATTAGTCAGGATTGGTATTAAATCACTAAATATCACATGATCACCATTCCTTATGTTTGCTCACAACTGTTATTGAAAAAGGCAAAACTCACCATACATTAGTGCCACTCAGTGCAATCCAGAGTAATCAATGAATGCCAGAAATCTTGTGCCTAAAATCCCCAGCTACTGCCTAGTCATCCAATGTCTTCAGACTAGTTTCTAGCTTGTGGGTTTCATCAGTGGGGAGACTTGGATTTGAAAGCATTGCACCTAAATCTTAGGATCTAATGCAACCTTCCAGCAGCAACTTTTTATCTCTACTTAACTACAGAACTATAACTGAAATTAAAAACACAATACTATTTTACATCCAAGCTCATTGGCTTATATAGTCATATAGGTCTGATCTCAGTTCAATACCCATATATTTTGATGTCTTTGTTTCTTTAATAAACATAGCTCCACTATCCTATTAGGTAGGATTGGTATTAAACCACTATACATCACATGGTCACCATTTCTTATGTTTGCTCATAACTGTTATTCAGACAGTCAAAACTCTCCATTCAGTAGTGCCACTTAGTGTAAGCCAGAGTCATCAATGGCTTCAGAAGTCTTGTGCTTATCCACATACTAGTTTATAGCTCATTTACTTCATAAGTGATCAGTGATGGATATGAGATCATTGCTCCTAGATCTTAGGATCTAATGCAACCATCCAGCAGCCATCTTTTATCTCTACTTAACTACAAAACTATGAATCTAAATTGACAACACAATAATATTTTCCAATCCAAGCTCCTTAGCTTATATAATCATATAGATCTGAGCTCTGTTCAGTATTATACATTTTGGTATCTTTGGTTTTTAATAATCATAGCCACTTCTATCCTATTAGGCAAGATTGGTATTATACCAATAAACATTACATGATTACCATTTCTTATGCTTGCTCATAACTGTTATTAAAACAATCAAAACTCTTCGTACAATGGCGCCATTTAGTGCAAACCAGAGTAATCAATGGATGCCAGAAAGCTTGCTCATAAAATACATATCTAGTGCTTACTCATCCAATATTCCCAGACTTGTTTCTACAGTGTAGTTTTCACCAGGGATGAGCCTTTGATCTGGGAGCACTGCACCTGGATCTTAGGATCTAATGCAACCCTCCAGAACCTTTTATCACTACTTAACTACAAAACTAAAATTGAAAACACAATAATATTTTCACTCCATTCTCATTAGCTTATATAGTCATATAGATCTGAATTCAGTTCAGTATCCATACATATTGGTGTCTTTGTTTCTTTAATAACCATGGCCACCATTATCCTTTTAGGCAGGATTCATTTTAAACCACTTGCTTATAACTGTTATTAAAACAAGCAAAACTCTCCGTACAGTAATGCCTCTGAGTGCAAGCCAGAATAATAAATGCATGTCACAAGGCTTATGCATAAAATTCTTATCTAGAACTTGCTCATCCAATATTCCCAGAGTAGTTTCTAGCTTGGGATTTTCATCAGTGAGAAGCCTTGGATCTAAGAGCCTATATCTAGATCTTAGGATTTAGTGCAATTTTCCAATAGCCACATTTTCTCTACTTAACTGCAAAACTATGAGTCTAACATTAAAAACAATAATATTTTCAATCCAAGCTCATTTATCTTATATAGTCATATAGGTCTGAACTCAGTTCAGTACTCATACATGTTGGTGTCTTTGTTTCTTTAATAACCATGTGTGCCGGTCAAAATCGTGTATTCATTCAACAAGACCAATAATCCAAGCAACAGTACCTTGAATCCAACCATGCACAAGATACATATGTCAGGACAAGGATAAATTCTAACCTATTTGCCTAAATTATTGCCTCTCTGACTAATGGATAACTTTGTGATGACACTGGCAGTGCTTGGTTTTATTCCGTCCCAGCTGGAGGTCATGGTTCACATAGAGACTCAAAATAATAAAGGGTTTATATGAAAAATCAATGATTTACTGGATTCTGATGATTGCAGAACAAACGGTACGGATATGATTTCATTGATTACTAATGGTTTTGAACTGTAAAAATGATAATTCTTTATGGCAACATTATAAAAAAAATGAATTTACATCAAAGAAATATTATAAACAAATAAAGTAATTAACCTTAGAGATTGGGAGTGATGACAAACTAAGCTTATTTAAATAACAATATTATATGAATTTATTAAGGAATTTAGTACAAAATAAATTAAAGTCTTTGTTTGTACAAATTGGTTATTTTATTTAATTCTTTTTGATGCCGCTTGATAACAATGTAAAGTTTGTTAATTGGTCGGCCAAAAACCAATCAGCAATAAAATATTATTAGCTCTCCAAGATATTATAAATAAATCTGTTTATATATATTACAAGATGTGAAAGATGTGCATTTAAAACATCATCACATTTAAAATCATTTGTATATAATGAGTGTTGGAAGCAAAATAGTTCATAAATAAATGATTGACAATTATACAGTCAGATTTAATTAATTAACGAAATTGGGTTGTGAAGGACGTGCCATTATGGCAGAGAGCATTTCAGGATTGCTACAGAAAATTATAAAATGATGATGAAGGCAGTATGCTATTATAGATTACAACAAAAATAAATGAGGTCTATTATGAACCTCTGGGTGGCTTTGCTAAAGAAATTCCTGATATGTACAGGTAGATAAGAGAAATGTTAGCCCTCCAGCCAAAGCATGTCTCTGAATAATAAAAAATATTTTTGATGTGCTGGACTTCCCATACACTCTCCAATGTCAGAAAAGAATCCCCTGGTATGAACTACGTCTACTTTGAGGGATTGTGAAAGCTTGGACTGGTCATATTTACTTCCAAAGGTCCTGATGAGTAAGTAGCAAAGCAAAATAATAAATGAATGGTTGCAACTATAAATATCCTAATGCCTTAGACATATATAGGTAGTGTATCATTAACAAAGTAATAAATCCTGATTAAAATCATTGGCTCCCTAATATAATGTAAAGTCCCAGAAACATTAGGTCATTAACGAATGACTAGTAAATTGTATTACAAAAAGAAAGGCAAGAATTAGAACTAATATATAAAATTGTTTTCCCCACTCATCACGGAAGATTACAAAATAGGACTTGTCTTTAATTAATATAGACGGGCATTAAATATCAAACTAATAAATTGTAAATCATAATTTTAATATTTTCTGACACATAAAATATATGTATGAAATATATATATACTGATAAAAGTCTATGATAAATTTTACTTAATCGCTTCACTAAAATTATTTATTCTTTCAGAAAATAATTACAGGGCTATTTTAACTTGGAGGTAATAGTAAGATACTTTTAAAATAATTTCAATCATTCAAACAAATATATATATGAGGTCCAAAACTAAATGAGCTTTCTATTAATTAATTTACGAGGGAAGTCTTCTTGTAATGATTTTTAAATTAAAAAGAAAATAACGGGGGGAGGATTTAAAGTTAATAGCTCATTGAATTTTGGAGTTGGCCATTTCCATAAGTCAAATAATCTAAACAAACCAACAAAAATTAATTTAATTTGCCGCATCAAAATAATGTAAAGTTTTGTGAGAATTGATATTTTAAATTGAATAAAATTAAAAGACGCATTTTAAACCAAGCCATATAAACATTACACAGATATATAAAAATTAATATTGATTTAAACAAGTGAAATAAAATCAGTGGCTTGCAGCAAATTGGAGATTATAATAATATACCTATTGGAAGATGTTTTACGGCTTGACAGAGGCAGTTACAGTCAGAGTATTAGCAGGTTTACTTGACACAGACAGGCTCCGGCTAGATGTTGACAGCACTGGATGGCATTGATGAGCTGGTGAGACAGCTCCGGGAAGCACGGTCGATCTTTTAGCCAGCCATTCTTTTAGGCACGATGTCTTATATATAGATTAATCACTTCTCTTCAGTAAACTCAACAATAATAATCCTTATCAAATTTTTCACTATTTATATGTTCTGATCTTTATCTATCGGATTGAATCTACACTGACCTCCACCAATTGTAATTTCTTTAAGCAGTTCTGTGCGGTTGGTGCCTGCTTTGGAGGGTAAATCTATAACTCTGCATGAACATGCCCCAAGGGTTGGTTTGCTAATTAAAAAAAACAACAACAACAAGCATATTAAGTTTATCAGTCATTGTACTAACAAAATCTATTTAATTAAGGTTTAGATCAGAAAAATTTTAGGAATTTGGTACAATGACTTTCACATTTAGTATTTGATTAAAACTTAAGTAGAAATTTACAAAATATAATTGATCCTTTAATGTACATTTATCAAAAGATAAATATAAAATGTTCCCAACCAATTAATTTAAGAAAAATGAACTTTAATGAAGAATTTAAAATATTTGCAACATTTTATAGATATCTAGGATTCAATTACATATAAATACCAACTTAATAAAATAAACATAATATAGTTTTACAAATATTATAAAATAAATCAACTATTATAAAAGGTTAGTTTTAATTATGAAATAAGAATGAAATATACAAGATTATAATATTAAAAATATACTTCCACCTATTATGAGATGGGTGTCATTTAATATAAGATTGGGTTTAAACCCAGACTAGTGCTGATGACATTGGCACTAGGTGAAGCAGAAATATGTACTATATTTCCAGCTTCATATTCCCGGACTTGGGGGAAAAAAAAACTTTTTACTTGGGTGTCCAGTGACAATAGAGGCTGACCAAGGGTTTGCTGACTTTATTATATTAGTATTGGAATGATAACATAATCAATATGTATTTCAATTATATGTGGTCATACACAAAGGGTCTCACATTTTGAAAATAATTTAGACTTCCCCTGGATCTGGAGGTATTTCATGATATGGTTTGAGACTCCTTGCATTAAAGGTGCCCTTATTTAACCCATTATCAGTTAAAGCAAAGGCGTTATTGCCACATTTGCTCTGAATCTGATAGGGTCCTTGATATAAAGGAAAAAATTTCTTGAATTGTTTGTTGGGTTACATTGCTGGCTCTGGGAACTCGTACCCAAACTCAATCCCCTACCTGAAATGCATGTGGATGAGTGTTTCCTCGTTGGCCTTGCAGCTTGGCCATTTGGTTTAGAAGCATACGAGCCGTATCTTGATCCCTTTTTCTGTTAATTTTTTTTCCGGTCAATTGCCAATGGTGTTTTGACCAAAGTGGGGCCCAGCCTTCCAAAATGGAGTCATACTGGAGTAAATCCGGTGGACTCACTGACGGTATTGTTTATGTAATTTATTATCTTTTGGTGACTGTTTACCCAACCCCTGTGATTATCAGGTATGTATGTCCGATATAGCCGGTTAATCTCCTTCATCACTCTTTCGCAAGGGTTGGATTGAGGGTTTCTGATTGATGTAAGGATGTGCTTAATGCCACAGTGTGCTATCCATGCCTTCCACTCGTTGGAAGTGAAAGCAGATCCATGATCGGATAGGATTACCGTGGGTTTCCCTACTTCTTTGAATTGCTTTTCTTGTAAAACTCTGATTGCATTCCTGGAGTCTGTCCTCCATACAGGATATGCACAGACATATTTTGAAAAGATGTCATATGTTACCAGAAGATATTGGCAACGTTTAAATGCTGGCAATGGTCCATAGTGGTCGATGGCCAGAATTTTGTTGGATCCAGATGGAAGAATGGGCATATTGTGGCCTGCATAGGACTGTTAGGCATCTTACTCTTAGCACATACTGAACATTTCCGAAGAATGTTAAGTATATCAGTATATAATCCAGACCAGTAGAATTGTCACCTCAATGCTTCCTCTGTTTTTCGAGGACCATAGTGTCCGATTAACTGATGTACATGATTGCTTAATCGGGTCCGTAACTTTTGGGGCACAAGAAATTTTCCATGGGTCATCAGCATCCAGCGTGCGTATTTGCGAAGATTTCATTGTTTAATCGATACCTCTGGGTAAGAGTAGCATCATGTTTTCTTACCTGCAGGGTATCAATAATTTTCTTATATTGTGGTTCTTCCTTTTGCCAGTGGGATAATTTCATAAGTTCAGCCTCAATGTCATCACTGGTAGAGTTAATCATTATATTTATTGGCTGATCTCCAATAGTTGGATTCTTTGGAAGCACATCAACAGGATGCTGACTTAAAATATCTACAACAGTATTTTCTGGTCCTGGACAGTAGACGATGCTAGAGCGAAATTTTTGGAGGGACAAACTCCACCTAATTAATTGTTCATTGGTTAAGTAACTACAGTTAAGAAATTCTAGGCATTTGTGATCCGTGATGATGACAACTTCGAAGCCTAGTAGTAGTTGCTTAAATTTGTTGCAAGCCCACACGATAGCCAGTGTCTCTTGTTCGGTAACAGTGTAATTTACTTCAGCTCCTTTAAGAGTCCGGCTACTAAAACTTAATACACAATGTCTTTCCTCTTCATCTATTTGAAAAATAACTGCACCCAACCCTCTTTTACTGCTGTCTGTTTGGACATAAAAGGGGCGGGTAAAATCTGGATGGTGGAGCATGACGGTATCTAAAAATTTGTCCTTAATGGATTCAAATGCTTCATCATGCTGAGCAATCCATGACCATCTTTGGCCCTTCTTTAAAAGATTTATCAAATAAGATGTGTCCTGGTCAAATTTGGGATAAAATTTATTATAATAATTACATAATCCCAGGAATGATCGGAGATGTTTTCGGGTGGTAGGTCTTGGGAAACTTTTGATTGCTTCCACATTGTCCGGGTGTGTTCTTATATCCTTGCCATCAACAATATGCCCCAAGAAAGAGATTTCTGAAAGGGCAAAGTAACTTTTTTCTAGGTTGATGGTTATATTTTTACAGCACACTCCTGAAAAAATTTATTTAAAACCTCGAAGTGCTCTTTTGGATTTTGTGATGCCACCACTACATCAAAAGATCAGTCAGGCATTTCATTAACCCTGCCCCGCTGTTGATCAATCCAAATGGGACCCTTCTAAATTGGTCGGTATGCCCATTATACCTAAATGCGGTATATTTTCTATCACGGGGATCAAGAGTCATTTGCCAATAACTGGCTGTAAGGTCAAGGGTGGAAAACAGAGTTTTGTGATGCAAATGGGTAAATATTTCTTGGATGGATGGTGGGACATCACGCTCTGGGATAGTTATACTGTTTAGTTTTCAAGCATCCAAGCACAATCGTATTGCACCACTTTTTTTCTTTACCACAACAAGGGGGTTGTTGTATGGGGATGGTTTCTTTTCAATAATTCTCCACTCTCATCTGCTGGATCTGATTTCCAACCTCTTCTTGATATTGGATGGTACTGGATACGTCTTGGCTTGGAAGTACTCCTCTTCTTTTACCCTAATTCGGTGGGTATATCCCTTGATCTCTCCAGGCGTATTGGAGAAAACTTTGGCATTACAGTCTAAGATTTGATAATTCCTCTCTATCATGTGAGTCCTCCAACATAGCTTCATTGGCTTTCTTTTTTAAAAGATCAACTTTTTTAATTGCATAAAATCTATAAGCAACATCATTAGAAATCCCGGCATTCATTACAGTTTAATCCACTGCACACGCACATTGCAGTTTTGAATTTTCATATTAACAATATCTAATTTAATAACTGAAATACAGGCTTATTATATACTTTCATCAATATATGTAATATATAGGGTATATGAGCACAGACTTTCACTCGACTCATCACTCCATCTCATATCACTGATACACTTGAACACATATATGTCGAAAAGATAAATAATCACTAATATAAGTATTTCATGATAAACCAGCAATCACCAGTTGGTCCAGATTATCATCTCTACACATATATGCAATAAGTGCTCAGATATATATTAAGATAGCCAATCCTCATACTTTAATGGACAGGCTTCAATCTACTCCGCCCTCCAACTCTTCAACTATCCATCAATTAAAAATCTGATGATGGAATGCTCAAAGGCCACTCTGAGGCTGAGATTCTTATCATATTCATATTGACCTAACGTCAATCTGAGGCCTCGTGTACAGGACATAATCCATTTAATACATATACAAGTGATAAGCAGACATCTCTACTATATAATAACTGAAATATGAGTTTATTATATACCAGACTTTTATACGACTCACCACTCCATCTCATATCACTGATACACTTGAACACATATGTCAAAAAGATAAACAATCACCAATATATGTATTTCATGCTAAAACAGCAGTCATCAGTTGGTCCAGATTATCATCTCTACACATATGTGCAATAAGTGCTCATGTCCTGTACATGAGGGGTCAACATGGGTATGACAAGAATCTCAGCCTCAGGGTGGCCTGTGAGCATTCCATCATCAGATTTTCAATTGGATGGACAGTTGAAGAGTTGGAGTGTGGAATGAATTGAAGCCTGTCCATTAAAGTATCAGGATTGGCTATCTTAATATCTATCTGAATGCTTATTGCAGATATGTGTAGAGGATGATAATCTGGACCAACTGATGATTGCTGGTTTAGCATGAAATATGTATTGTACCGGTCAAAACATGTTTATCCATCTAACATGAGCTGGAACTCACAAAATGTACTTCAAACCCAGTCCAGCCCAAGATTTAGGTCAGGGACCAACCTGGATTCGAACCCACTCCATAAGCTCCAGATCAAACACCTAATGAATAACATAATAGTGATGGCACATGAGAATTAATTTTAAATCCGGCCGACTAGGAGAGCGGAGAAACAATGAGATATCTCTTAACTATGATTATATTAAAATATACATAAGTATTACTGTAATATGTGGAAGAAGTGGAGGAAAAGGAATTCGAACTACTCAAATAAGTTAAACAATGAAAGATAGTTTAATATAATGAAAATTTAGTTATATACCTTTATAAATTTAGTACCTTAGGATGTGCGTGAATGAGCAAGCGGTAGATGATTATATAGTGTCATTCACGCTAGTTTCTGATATGCTCTTTATTAGCTAAATATATAGATTACAAATAAACACACATCTTTGGTGGGTCTAGTATTAAAATGCCAATCAGATTAGAAAGAAGTTACACAAAATTAATATTAACGCTTTGATTTACGGTTCTGAAACGTGGTGACTAACATATGATTGAGGGAAGCGTTCTGAAATTCATCATACATATGATATAAATTATTTTCACGCCATTGAGGTCGTGAAAATAAATAAAAGACAGTTAAAAGATTATATTTGAACTATGACAAAATATTTAATGAAATTATTTTAACAATAGAAAGACGAACGCTTTATTTTCCCCAAGGCATATAGATACTCTTAAATAGATATATAAATTACGATGGTGGGACTGTATAAGATTGAAATAAACTTAATTAATAAATAGAAGTAGTTGGCATTTATATATATATTTTAAACAAAGCTTAATTTTAATATTAGAGCATTAAAACTGGGCCATGAAGCAAAAGAAATAATAATAATAAGAAGAAGTTTGCGGTGCTGACATAATAGCCTAAAATAACTAAGAGGAAAAGATCGTGCTTCTGGATGAAAACGAAATCTCACACCCCCTTCTTGGGTAGTGCTTAGAGAAAAGTGGATAGGCATGGCGTGGCCCAGACTTTTGCTGGTATAACCGACGCGAGAGGCCTTTTATCTACGAAGTGTATATGCATAGCGGGTGCCAAACTTACGGGATCACCGCCAGAGGCATTATATACGGAATAAATGTGGTTCCAGATAGATCAACTATCTATGGAACGAGAAGAAATCTATGGGTTCGATCTTGTCGTAACCCCCAGATTAAGAAGCACATAATATATACGAAGGATAGGCTAATGACAGAAACGCAGTACGAATAAATGTCTCTAACGACATGAGATAAGTTTGACAGCTTCAAAATAAATGACCCTTTTTTGAATACTTTAATACGCAATGCAATTATAATATATATAGAGAGAATATTTCATTTAATAAAATATAAGTTAAGATTTGACTTAAGAAACATTAAGATTCACCCCCATCCCTTTTCTGATATTTAAAATAAATAAATCCCACTTTCGTGATTAGTTGATATTTTAAGCATACATTTTAAGAGTATAAAAAAAACTAGCAGTTATATATATATATAAAACAATTAAGTCACCTTATTTTAGAATTAAATAAATAATATTTTATAAGATTTCAAAGCGTTAATTTGTTTTAACTTTGAATTCACACCGGTAGAAAATTCAGGTTAAACAAATATATATTATATTAGAACATAAATAAAATGTTGGTACGTAAAACAATCTGGCGATTATATTAATTAATTAATAACTCATATATATTTTAAGGGGACGTTAATAAACTTGATTCATGAAAGTTTACTTAAAGACAAAAAAGATTTTTTTAGAAAATTCAATTGACATATTAATAAGCAAGCAGATATATAAATCAAATAATCAAGTAATAAATAATTACAAATAATTGACCCACTAACGTTAAAGAGCATATAAGAGAGAATTAAATTCATATAAATTATTGAAGAGCAAATTACATGTTATATATGTAAAAGGCAAAGTTAAAGAGTACATAAAAAAAAAAAAAAGATCTTGAGAGATTATTTAGACTAAATTGACTATTACGTGGCAACTTGAAATTTACTTTTCAATTTTAAGAGTCCGATTAAAATATTGTCCGTGCACGGAAATTGAAAATATGAAAGTTCTGCAAGCTTCTATTAACATTAAAGTTCTTAATTTCTTCATTTCAGGACAGCAGACAATTACGGTCATGGCGGGTGATGACCCAAAGGGCCGAGCAGAATGGTGGATTGACTGCTACATCATTTTTAAGTTTCAAGCAAACGAAATATGTTTATATTATCTCTCTCTAAAAGCAGCTAATCTCTCAATAGTAACTGATAGCTAATAACTAATAACTGATTCAAAATTTAGTCATTTTATACTTTTTCTCTTATCAGTTGTTTTTGAAGATGCAATTGTTAGATAACGCCAAAAATAAATTCAAATCTATTTCTAGATTAGAAATAGATTTAACAACATGTTTTTAACAAAAGTAAATCTTTAATCTAATTAATCCCACTTATCTTAAGTAAAACTTTAATTAAAAAATACCTTTCCCAGATTAAAACAATAGTGCTTCCAACCCCTAATTATTTTTAGACAATTACAACAGTCACATCTTCCATATTGGATTTTATAAAAAATATATAGCTTAATAGAAAAACAAGCAATTTAAAAAGAAAAAGCTAAAAATGACATATAATAAATATTTAAAACATCAATATTTTGTTAGTAAGTTTTGCTCCTATGTATATATTTGAGCCGCATCTATAATACTTTAATAAAAAAAGAACTAATAATTAATAAAAAGAATTAATAATAATTTTAAAACATGTTATTGAAACATTAAATTTTATAATTTAGGCGCGCATCTCAAACATATACATAAAAATATATACACGACAAAAAGGAGCGGTATGGGAAATAGGGGTTTGAATACGGGTTAGTAGGTAGAAACATGAAGCACAATCTTAAGCTAAGATTGACTGCTTCAGTATATTGATGATTATTTATTTTTTTGACATATATGTGTTCAAGTGTATGAGATGGAGTGGTGAGTCATGTGAAAGTCTATTTATATACCTTATATATTACATATATTGATGCTGGTATATAATAAGCCTGTATTTCAGTTATTACATAGTAGAGATGTCTACCCATCTCTTGTATATGTATTAAATGGATTATGTCCTATACATGATTTTAGGTCAACATGGGTATGATGAGAATCTTGGCTTCAGCATGGCCTTTGAGCATTCCATCATCAGATTTTCAAAATTGGACAGTTGGAGTGTGGAGTGGATTGAATCCTGTCCATTAAATTATGAGGATTGGCTATCTTAATATATATATATGAGCACTTATTGAATATATGTATAGAGATGATAATCTGGACCAACTGATGATTGTTGGTTTAGCATGAAATATATATATTGGTGATTATCTTTTGGACATATATGTGTTCAAGGGTATCAGTGATATGAGATCTAGTGGGGAGTGGTGGGTCTTATGAAAGTCAGTGCTCAAATATGCGATTTAGTTTAAAATTTCTGGAAATATATGCGGTCTGCACATGTGCTTTTAACATCTTCGTTTCCACCTTTTTCATCTAGTTTCACAAAACGTAAGAAAATTTGATAAATGTTTACTTTAGTGGCCATGGCCATGTTACCCTCTATTTTTTAAAATTTGAACTATTTTTAATTTGGAAAGTAACCGAAATTAATATTTCAGAATAATTAAATATAATAAATTAACCAAGTTAAAATCTTATAATGAAGCGGTGCATTTCTATATGCAGATATACTTACTTCATATTTACTTTAATTCAACCTATCTTCCATCATAGTTATATAATTTTTGTTAATTTCATTACACTACCTTAAACTCTGCATAGAATGTGAAGGTGTCAAACTGCAACTATTACTGCTGATTGTATATACAGATAGGGAAATAAGGCACTTACGTTCCTTTCCCCAATGGCTTTCAACCTCCCATTGTATTAAACATTTTAACATTTTCTTTGATTGCACTTTTGACAAAATTGTTTTCAATAAAATATTGTCACTGAAATACTTTTAACTAAGTATATTCTTTACTAAAATAAAATATAGCATGATTTTAATTTTTCGAAGACTGAAAATTGTACATGCACATATTTCAAATGTGTGCAGGTATTAACAAATAAATTATTTATCTATGATGGGAGATAGGTTAAATTAAAGTAAATATGAAGTAAGTATATCTGCACATAGATATGTACCGCTTCATTATAATGTTTCAACTTGATTACTTTATTATATTTAATTATTCTGAAATATTAATTTCGGTTACTTTCCAAATCAAAAATAGTTCTAATTTTACAAAATAGAGGGTGCACATGATAGGCATGGTCATGGCCACTAAAGTAAACCTTTACCGAAAAGGTTTATTTTTCTGCAAAATTTTATATAATTTTTTTCTCTCTCATTTGTTTCATTTTTACAGAATTGTGTTTGTGCAGAAATTTACATCGGAAAAAATGCAAGATTTTACCTATCTTACCAATCTGATCTGAAAGAGTTGCCAGTGAAAATTACCAGGTCAAGTTTTCCACTAGTGAGTATTCAATTTTATATTTTTTTTCTAATTATTATTTGATAAAAAAAATATACGAAAAAATTATTATTGAAACTAACATGGCTATCTAACACCTATGCTTATTAAAAAATAGCTCATGAGTGGGTAAATATATATCGTAAATTATCTGCATTTTTGGCATGTTAGTGGGTTTTTTCTCCAATGTCCAGTACATGAATTAGATATGAGACAAAGACAAACATATTTTGGAAAGATTATGACCCAATTTAGATTTTTTTCTATAATGTCTTGTCTGCATTTTAATAATAATAAAAATATGCCAAATGCTAAAAGGAAAGATTTTTACAGTATATATAGTTTACTGAAATGTAAATTTCAAATCTGCATATAAAATACATAGAGAGGTGGCAAAATTTACTGGTGGTAGTAGCATGAAGCAATATAAATCCTCAAAACCTATAAAGCAAGTATTCAAATGGTGGATGTGTGCAGATAGCTATAATGGATGTGTTCCATATAGAGTTGTATTCAAGTAAAGACAACTTCAGATGCTGGCCAATGTCTGAGTACCATTTATCACAGGGAAAGTGTGATAGGTGACACATATCGAGCATATCACAACACTTGCGCAGGAAGGTCAACTAGCATGCCAGATTAGACAAGATTTCTCCCTGTAGATGCTCATCAGTAGCTCTAATCAATAAGTTGTATTTGCATTTGGCTGCAGTATTATTTTAATTGTAAGCTATCATTTTGTAATGATAAAGTGTTTGCCACAAGCTGACAGGTTCACTTTTTATTTTGTTTTATTATTTTATTTTGTACATAATGACTATTTTGATAGTAATTTTTAATAAATTATAAACTTTATTGAAGTTCTTTATTATAATATTCAAATTATACTAATTACTGATCGATATTAACTAATTGTTATTAGGGATGACATATGCATTGCAAACCCCTGTATGGAAAAACACTTTGAAGGATTGCGAAGAAAAATGAAAGGTATACCATAGGTAAGTATTATTATCAATTTATTGGAAATTTAATAATGAATGCAAATAATTTATTATGAAAAGTATAGTTTTCAAATTTATGCATGAAAATTTACGATTTATAAAATAATATGAAAATAATTTTTAGAAATATTAAAATTTTGTTCGTTTTTTTATTACTTTGAATATCAATAGCTATATTTTTTCAGCTTAATTACTTTCTTTGGTGTTTATGTCTCAAACAATATATATTATATCACTTTTGAATAATACAAACTTAAGTTATAAAATTTGTGGCTTAACATAATTTTTTAAATATTCAATATGGCTGTTTTGACAATGAAAAGGTTAATGAAGTGACATACTATGCTATTTATTTAAATTCACATAAAGCATATGTTTACATTTCTAAAAATACTTTCTCTAAAAAAACATTAAATTCTGATAAACATATATGCTAGAGAGAATATTTAAATATGGGTTTTAAAGGATTTATTTGTATGTTTAAAGTGCACATAATAAACTCTCTATATAATGATATGAAAAACTATGTAATTATTAAATATTTAAAATATAGCTTTGACAACATTCCAATCTTAGGCCTGTTTATTCTGTATTACATAGACTATATAATTGTTGCAAGATAGTACAAGTAAAATAATAAAAATATTTTAAGTATACATTAAATTTTTTGCAATATTAAAAAATAGTGTCATGTATTCAATATTATATGAAATTTCATTTTAAAGAAAGTAATTTAGTAATTCTTTCTAGTTATAAGTATTTTTCATTTATGATTTTATTCTACATTAATTTTTTTTTCTATTTATTTAATAGGTGTGAGCACTGCAAAAAGTTAGTACCAGAATATTAAAGGGCAGCCATTACTCTCAAATATGATGAAAATCCTGTGTCATTAGCTAAAGTGAGATTTTTTAATAAATAATAATTAGAATTTATCATTTTTCTTATTTATTTTTCCTGCTAATTCATGTTTTTATTACATTAATGGGATTAGTATGAAAAAGATATTGCATTTTACTAAAGCTTATGAACACCATACATGTTTGCATTTTTAATTTACACTTTTAACATCTACTTTACAAAATGTGTTCTTTTTATACTTCTTGTAGAATTTTTGTTATTTAAGATAATGACCTGAATATAAATCCAAAGTTGGTTTTTTTTAATCATTTAATGTTCATTGTGTTTCTTACTGTGATAAAATAGATATGCATCAAAAATACTTGATGTTACTTAGCATATATCACCTTTCTGTCAAAAATCACTCATTGCAATTAGTTTAGCAGAGATTTCCAATTTATTTTCTGTACTTGTTTTATAAATATATAGCTGGACTAAAAAAATTTGATGATGTTGGATTCAAAACTTAAGGAAATTAAACTTAAATCATGAGTTTAATAATCATTTAGAGGGGAAAGAGCAGAATAATTAATCAGCAATAGTAACCAAAAATTAGTTAGGAGTCTGGGGACATTAATTGCACTGGAATCTAATATTTGTTAATTACTCAATGGAAACTAGGTAGCAGTATGATGAATGTTTTGTATCAAATGTATACTTGGTAACAGTTACACGAACAAACAAATATTTTTGGCCAGATTCAAAATCATAATAAATGCAATAATAAAAAATTCTTTTTCATGCTTATTGTAGTAGGTTAGGAAATGCTACATTGGTTCCAAGTATTTTGTAAAATTGGATCGGTGCCTAAGAATTACTTATTAAATTTTTAATTACATTTTAATCTTTTAAAAGCTATATCTTGTTTGATTGATTACCCTCTACCATATGTTACCCGTTTACAGAAATATTCAAAAAAAGTATTACTTGCCTCTTAAAATCTTGTAAACTTAAGCAAATATCAGTTCAATTTGAACTTAGTTAAACATTTGCACTCTTCTTTTCCCACAGAAGAAAATGTAGATATATACCTATAATTATTTTTGTCATTATAATTATGTATATCTGTGCTATCTTACAGGTATGTTTACAATAAATGTCAATTTTGCAAATGTCGATACATTTTCAGATAGATTGAATTTAATATTAATTTGTTGTGATTTTATTTAATTTTTATATAATTTTTTTCAAATTTATTATTATGTCTGCCTTTAAAAGTAATTTGATATGCTGATAAATTAATTCAAATATACAATTCTTGGGTTTTTATATTTTTTTATATGTTCATTTAAGATATAGTTTTTAGTCAGATAAAAGTACATTTTTTTTATTTTTTATATTGATCTTTATGATGATAACGAGATATAAAAAGCAGCTAATGAAAATGTTTTTTATGGTGGCTGTCAATTTAGTTGGGGTGTGTGGGGTGTGATGATTGATCTATTGATAGAATGTATTTTTCCAAAACAAACATTTCATGTTGTTCATATCACTTGTGATTGAAATTTTATTATCCATTGCAATTTAGTTATCTTAGATATTTAATGGCAATAATTTATCATAATTTATTGGCTTGAGTCTCCTTAGAATACATAATGTTATTTTATAAACTAATATTTAATAAAATTTTATATAACAAGTAAAACAAAGTATCACATTGCTCTCCTATCTTCATTTTAATACTTGTATTAATAGCAATAATGCCGTTATTTTAATTCTAGAGCCATCTATATAAGCACAGATAATATTAATCTGGAGGTCTGTTTAGTCTCCTATTGGTATCCATCATTTAATTATGCAAACTGATGGTTTTAGGATAGAGTGCTTTTA